>JACDJE010000001.1:534548-648035 GCA_016647715.1 Pavo muticus | reverse complement strand
TCCCGAGCGCGAGCGGCGGCGGCCGCGGGTGGGGGCAGCGCGGGGAGGGCGGCGGCGACGATCATGGTCGGGCGGCCATGGCCGTGCTGAGCGGCGGCCCCGCTCGGCGGCCCCATTGTTGCCGGGGCGGTGAGTCACTTAATCTCTCGCTAATTCCGCAGACTTCGCCGCGTCGTGGTTGTTTATTTGCTTTCCCTCGCCCGGGGGGCGGGGGGGGGGTCTGATTCTTAGCGGCCCCGTTGCGGAGAGTGCGCGTCGCGGGAGGTGGGCGAGCGGCGAGGCGAGGGAGGAGGACGGGCCCGAGGAAAGTTGCGGAGAGTTGGGCGGGCGGCGGGGAACGCTGCGGCTCATTCTCCCCCACCCCCTCTTGGGCCCGGCCCGCTGAGCAGAGCTGCTCTGTGCCCGCAGGACGCGAGCGGAGCGCGGGACGATGAACGCGCAGCAGCAGAGGATGGCGGCGATCGGCACCGACAAGGAGCTCAGCGACCTGCTGGACTTCAGCGCGGTACGGACCGCGGGCACCTGGGCTTGGGCGGCCGGGCGGGCTGTAGTGCCGGCGGGGTCGGGGGGGTTTAACGCGGCAAAATCGCGCCGACCGCCGCTGGCCTCATCTGGTCGTGAGTGTTGGTTAAGCGGCCCCGTGGCTCTGGTACTGGGGATCCTCTCTTTGTGGTTTGGTTTTTTGCTTCTCCGGACCCGAAGGAAACAGGAGAGCTGTAGTAACGGCAACTTGGGCTCTGAATATTATAGCTGCTTTATTTATGATACTTTCGTTTTAACAGACCTTGGAAAAGTGGTTTAGGAGCGTGTTAGCCAGCTAACTGCCTCTCTGCAGCTGCCTACATCTGGTGGCTTTAATTGCAGAGATCAGTAAGGAAGGTGCTTAGAGCAGTCAGGTGTAAGCTGGGTGGCTGTTCTGAGCTACAACAGCAGCATTGGGCCTTTTTACTTTCTTGTTAGAAGTTATGTTCCTGTACAGCAGAGTTTTGTGGCACTTAGAAGCTGCCAGGAGTATTCTGACTTACTGAGTTTGTGGTCCTGGATGAGCTTCCTACTCTCTGCTTATCTTCTAGCTGAAATATTAATAAAATACTTGTTTCGTATTAGCTTTCTCTTAAGTGTATGGACCGGGTAGATAACTCAGCTCAGGATTTCAAAGCCAGCTTATACATCTCTTCTTCTTTTGCAGATGTTTTCCCCACCTGTTAACAGTGGGAAGACCAGGCCAACCACGCTGGGCAGCAGCCAGTTTGGAGGATCAGGTAGGATGCAATGCATCTGAGATCCGTAACATTCATGTCATCAGAGCTCAGCATTTTTAGCTCAGTCCTCACGTGCTTGAGCAGTTAACCTTTCATTGTATGGATTCTCATAAGACTTTCAGATGAATTAGAGGTGCCCGGTTTGTATTGGCTTTGTTACAGTTCAGAGCAAAACGTAATACCACAGCTTCTCTCTCTGCCTTCACCTGCCTGTCCTGATGGGGGGGTAAGGTGCTGGGTACATCTGGTGATGCTGAGGCACAGCATGTCCATCAGTTTGTCACATCAGAAATGAAGGCCTTCTGTGTCTGATTTTATCAAACTTAGCTGGGCAATAAGTATTTGAAGTGAAATATCAAGTAACAAATTACTGACTCAAGAATCTATTTTAGAATTTGAAGGAAACGTATGAGGTGGTGACTAACTTCCTGACAAACAAAGAGCAAAACAAAAACAACCAAACACAACTCCATCTAACGCTCCCCCCAGCTCAAGCCCTGGAATTTTAGGAGTAACTGCCAAGATGCCACCAGTTAAGAGGTCTGAATTAGATCTGATGTATTTCACTGTATTATTTGAGCAATTTGCTAAAGGTTGCTTACTGGCACAAGTACAAACCCTGATTCTCATGGCTTTAGATGTATACTTCAACAATGTAAGAAGTGGCAAATGTCTTTTCTTGTTCCCTTCTGCTCTCTCCCTTGAGAGCCAGATTCAGTGCAAGGTGCCCAGTTTCCTGGTACTGTGCAGCTGTCCAAATTTGGACAGATATTTTCTCATATTGAACCTTTCTCTGTGCATCATGAAAATGAATAATTGCAATTACATGTTGCAGTATTTTGTTGCCTGCTGTTGTCACTGAAGTACACTTGATGCCTGCTTTCAGAAAGTTTTAAGCTGAGCCTCTAATACAACTTAAATGTAATTTTCTAGATAAGATGCTTTGTATGACGTCGTTCTTGGACAGGGCTTAGTTATTAATGCTTCCAAAACAGAATCTCAGCAAGTGACTTTCTGAAGTGGGTTGGTGGCTCTTGTTGGTTTGGTTTTTAGCTTTTCTATTTGTGATATTTATATGAATATGAGGAGGTGATCTATGTGGTTTTAGTTAAGGTTAATGAAAGCAAATGTTTGAAATGCCAGGAGAGGAGTGGAGTGGCTGATGGAAGTTGTGCAGTGCCATTGGCTGTTTACTTAATGCATTGTCAGAGCTCTCTCTGGGAGTCCAAATGTTACCTTGAATTGTAGTGACACGTGAGAATTTTGGTTATTAAAAACACTTTAAAACTTTGGAGACTCCTGGGAGACCATCTCCCACATTTAAGTAATAAAACCGCGTAGTAATGTTTGAAGAAATACTTTACTTTTATTTCTTAAAATACGTAGGTGGTTTGCACTTACCTTTACGAGTAAATTAAATTATTGGCAGTAGTGAGGTGGCGATTCCACATGCAACATAGTTAATCTTTCTTTTTCATACAAGTATTCAAGATGGTTGTTTTTCAAGTACGTTTTGAAGGAGGTCCAGACAGCTAAGATTTGTTTCAAGAAGCACAACTTGAAGATTTCCATCCCCTTCCTTCTATGCCTTGCTTTTCCTGAGTAGGTGGAATAACTTACTGTTGAATAATAAAGTTTTCACTTTTAGTTTGGATCTTAGGGCAGTCTTAGTTACTGTGGTTTGCCCTCTTTGTAGGTAATACTTCCCCTTCTCTTTGTGGCTGGCCCAGGAAAAAATAATACCTAACTACTGAGATTTTGGGGGGGAAGCAGCATTACTGACTTCTTGAATTTCCTTGCTGATAATGGTGTATCATCACATAGATACGATCACGAGCAGTACAGTGCAGCTGTCTGGCAGTCTACAACCTCAACTGTATTCCCCTTGGCGCAGATAATGTTACATAGCTATGGATTTTAGTTCAAAATGTTTCTAGTTGTAGAGATTTACTAGTTTATGGAATTGTATGCTTTAATTCTTGTAATGTTACAACAACCAAAGCCTTGACCTGGGGGGATTGTTCTGCAGGAGTGACGAGGGGCCAGCAACTTCTGTGTGAGTTGTGTTCTGAGTCAGCGTTCAGTGTTACAGTGTTGAGGAGCTCGCTGACCAACTACAGGCATTTCTAGCACTGATTTAATTGTCATCTCAGTTTAATTTCAAGTATTCTGTAGCTTGTAGGCTGTTTAATACTTTCTTTTTATGTGTTTCTCTTTAAAAATTTGCTTCTTGTAGTGGAAAAAAAAAAGGATTTCTTAAAACTCTCTTATTAACAAAGTGTACAGCGTGCACAGGTTTCTTCTTTGAGTACAGAACGGTGCTGCCTCTTACACAGACTTCCTGTGATTTTGATGATAGTGAAAGCTGTGCAGTTTGCTTTGCTGCCTTACCCATTAAGCACCATTTTTTGATGGTGGTTATTCTTTTTCCTGGGGTCTTTGCAAGCATACTAAAGGAAGATGTTTTCTTAGTTGGAGCAAGACTTACTTTCCGATTTGTAACTGTTCCCTTTTTTCCTCATTTCAACTTCATAAAAACTAATTTAAAAAATGGCCAGAAATGCCCTCTCATCTAAGCTGCTTAGAGAGGCAGCTTAATGGCTCCCATTAAGTGGGTGAAAATCAGTTGGCACCCAGTGTAAAAGTTACTATACAAGGATGGTTAAGTTCTGCTTGGTTTTACGATGTGGCTTTGTGAAGTCTTGGGGATATCAAGGGGTGAGCTCTTAATTCTGCAGAAAGAGGCTTGATCTGGTATAAAAGTATTTTTCGTGTTCATGCTGTAAAATGTATAATTGGATTGCATAACAAAAACAGCTAGTATGGCTGATTACTGATTTCTGCCATTTCTAAGGAAGTGCTGCAGTGGATTAATATGTGAGCACTGTTTTGACTAAAAGCTAGCTTGAGTCTTCAGGAACGTCTGGTGTCGGGGGAAGCTTGCTGCTGGTCAATCAGTTATGAATGAAAGCTGCAGATGAAATAAGTGAGCTAATCTGATGTATCGTGGTATCTTATGACAGTAAGTCATGTAAGCTGCTGATAAAGTCAAATAACTTGATCAGACTTGTGGTGAAAATAAACATATTGGAAAAGCAACCTGATGTGTCGGTCTGAGTTAAGCTACAGAATATTTCTTGTCACTGCTGTTGTAATATTCTCTTGTTTAAAATAGAACTTGCTATTTCTTCCTCCCTTGAAACCAACTTGGGAAGATAAAGCGGTTTCTGTCTTAGATATTAGTAGAAGGCAGAGATCAGAGATGCTGTCAATTAGGCTTCTACATCAATGGATCAGACTTGGAAATATTTCATTTAAAATAAAATCTACACGTTGCTGCTGTGATAAGTAGCAGTATTTATAATTTACAGTGAAATCTTGCTTTATTTTTTTTCTATCAAAACCAAAAACTGTATACCAGTACAAACCTGGGTGATTAGCCATTTTGGCCTTTATTTGTAATGATCTTAATTAAAATCCAGTTAGAATATTTAGATGCCTGCCATAGGCAATAATGCTGCAATCTTCTGATGCTTACCAGCAGGCCTGATTTATGTTTCAGTTTTTCCAGTGATTAATTTTTTTTTAATCTCAGGTGTGCTACTTTAAAATAAAACCTATTTTACTTCTTCGCAGGACTTCATAGATGCTGAAGAATAATACACCTGAGACAGTGTTATCTATGGCCTGCCATCTTCAGTTCTTGTAGCTTACTCATTCTACTACTGGCATTATTTTTGTGTGTAGCTGTATGCATGCATGTGAAGTCAGTAAAAAAAACTGAAGTAGGATAATATGGCTGTGTAATGGGAAACCAAGACATAAGGGGTGAAGCAAGAGGAACAGGTCTAGAGCTGAATAGTCGAAATACTGTGCTTCCACTGCCTGTAGAATTCTTCTGAAGTACTTGAAAAATGAGTTCACATTGTTGGCTTGGGCACCGATCTTGGGTGTACTTGGGCATTGCTCATACTATGCTCACATGCAGAAAACTCACATTCAGAAGGCATCTGTTTAGGTAGCTGCTCCTATCGGTTTTGTCCCCTTGTTTGCACATTCAAGAAGCTGCCCTTTCCACAGCTGTCTACTGATCTTCCCATTTAGTAAGGAATGTATTGGGATAGTCCACCAATTACCGACTTTTTGCAAAGACTTTTCAAGCTGATAACCTGTCATTAATGTGAGTGTCGCTAAATTAGGGCCCAGTATCTTGAGACTGGACTCTATATCAGTTCTGCTTTAGCAGGTCTGTTACATTACCAAGCAAAGGTTTCAAAATTATTGAAATTTGACTTGGTCACTGTTTGTCAGTTCTCTGAACAGTTATTTTGTTTTTAGTGTTGCATTGGCATTTCCTTCCTAAAAAAAAAATCCAAACAAACGAAACCGAAACGTTAGGAGTTCTCCCAATGTTTTAAATGCTGCATTCATTAATGTACGATGTGTTGAAGAGAGCAGGCGCTCATAGCTGTGATGGTCAAATGGCAGTCAAGAGAAAACTACAGAAATATTTTTGTGTGAGTGTGGAAATTAGTTCTTCTAACCTTTCAATATATAGGATTTTCTTTTATCAGAGCATGAATTCATAATAAGAATCAGTTTTCTGATATCATTCTGATATATTATATATTTCTGGCACAGTCTTCCTTTGAGATATAGAAGATTGCCAGTGCTTGTTCCCAGTTCTTGAATGAAGGCGTTGACAAGAGGTCTCATGTAGTCACATAGTCCTACAGTCATAAATGTTTTAGACCGTGACATTTTCCTATTCAAAAAGATCGAGTGGAAGGCCTACAGTTGAGGAATTTGATCTGTATTTCTGTTTTTGTCATTAAAAAAGTGTTGTGACCTTGTGTATTCTTGTTTGCTATTCGAAAGAAGATAAGCTTCCTTTATGTTATACACTGGAAATCTAGGATGGTTTGTTGAAGTAAATGCTGGATCGTGCTTTATCTTTATTACCTCCTCTGTCCACTGGCTCCACGAGAAGCAGTCCAGCAGGTGTGGTAACCTATTAGTTTCTTCTTGGGTGTGAGGAGCGCTAAGTTCCCTCCTTTCTGAGGAGCCTGCTGAGAGTTCTGAGAGCCTCATATTTGAAAGGAGAAGGGTGTCCATAGCTTAATTCCCCTCTTGTTGTCTGTAGGAGACCCCCACAGATCACTCTTCAAATGGGCCAAGTGGAAGTTTGGTGAATATTTTGGCAGGATCCCTCATGTACTGCATTTAGAAACTTGGAAGTGATACGGTGCTAATAAGTATGTGACTGCAGCTTGCCTGTTAGCAGTCTCCGTCTCACTGTTGCACTTTCTCTTCTTCCTCTACTTCCTTTATCTTTGGAAAGACAATTTCTCAAGGTCTCGTTCCCTGAGCACTCCTTGAAAGCACTGAGTGGCTGAAGAGCTGCTTCCATATTCCTGTTGAAGAAGGAGGAGGGGAAATAAGTAGGACAAATGGAGGGAATTGATAACTTAAAAACCATCTCCCTGTGGTTGCAAAGACACTGAGGTGTGGGTTGTTTGTTCTTTAAGTTCTTGGATGGGTGTTGGGATTCTTGCTTGGTGACCTGATAAGTGGGTGTCTGTCAGTTTTCTATTACTGTTGGCCCATGCTTTTGTAAATGTAGGTGTTACACTTGAGGCGGTGGTGTGAGCCTCGTATCAATTGGTCACGATTTCCTCTCTGTCTTCCAGATAGCTAAGCTTTGATTTTTAGTAGCATTTGGCCTTCTGTAGCATCCTGTTTAGGGAGACACTTGAACTCCTCAATGAGGGACAGTAACTTGTAGAAAACATTCCTTCAGAAAATTAATTTGGTATTTCCAGCAGTTAGTTTTCCCTGGGCAGGGAGCAGTGATGTGAGCACCACGTAAGCAAGCGTAGCATCTGACCTCTGCTATGTGTGTGAACATTCTTGGGTCAGAACACAAGGAAGACGCCCGCGCTGTTATTTGTGGGTGCCTTCAGAGGAGTGTCCAGAGGCTTGGAGGGTTGTCTTTGTGGCATGGTGTGAGGAATGTGATTTGAAGTTGCAGTTCTGTTTTTGGGTTTACCCAGGCAGCAGTGTTGGTATAAATGTAAATGTGAAGACAAAAGACTTGAGTGAAGTGGAAGAGAAAACCTGAGAAGGGACTGAGGACAAATTTCATGTTACAAAGAGAAGTATGGATGACATTCCTACATGTCTGTGTGCTCTGTGATTGCTGTTGGATTGGTACGCAGTCCCTTGGTTACCAGGGAGCTTTCAATACATATGTAGCTTTTGCTAAAGGATTTTTGTTCGTTAGTTTGGTGTGGTTTGTGGGATTGTTTGACAGGGGAATTTCGTGTTCAAGGTTTGTCATTCATACATGAGGTGACTAAGTTCCCCTTCCCCCTAACTTCGTTCCAGCTGTCACAGAGGACTCAGCCCCCTAGTAATTCTGCTTTCAAACCAGCATGACAGCTGTTTGTTGTGGTTCCATTTGATCCATAGTTGAGTCTATAGACACCATTACATTAATTTAGTGGATGTACTATATGCAGTTCTCTAAACTTTGAAACAGAAACTTTCTTAACTTGCTAAAGTGTAGTGAAAATTTCCTAAGTTGAAAGTTGCATAGATCGATTTATGAGTAGAGAGACCTTTAAGGCCTCAATATAATAACCTACTACTCAGTCTCCACAGGCTCCAAGCTTACTATTTTAAAAAGTGAAAGATGTGACTGAATTTCGGTAGCTTTCTAGATCTCTCGGGCTGAATTCTCTGGACTACTGAAATACTTTTTTTAAATTTTTTGCTATAATTTTGAAGGATTGTGTTGTTTGGGATATGAGAATTGAATACATTTTGAAGCTTTGTAAAATTTCTTAAATCACCTGTAGAGCCTGACGTGACCTAAATGACAGAAAAATAAACCTCCTGCCTTGAAGTTCCTTCAAAATAAGTGTTAGGTTCTCGCATTTGAGAATTCTATATCAAGAAATGATTTTATTGAGTAGAGTATGTTCTCTAAAAGCTTTGTTTGTGGAGGCGTTACCTAATTTAGTGTAACGTTACTAAGCCAGAGGTACCTTTTTACACTTCTGAAGAAGTCTGTAGCAAAATTAGGTGAGTTCTGTATGTTGTCCTGTGGAGTCACTAAATTTAAATAAGAAATAAAGAAGAAAAGGTGCTAAGCATGAAGTACTTGATTAAAACTTTGTTACCGGGTATCCTTAATTATTATAAAATGGTATGTATACTTTACTCACTGTTTTTGATAATTGAGCATTGTAAGAAAAGACAAGTGAACTATTGTTACTCTAAGGGCAGGAAATGTAATTGAGAATCTTTGTTTCTATCTTAAGGCATAATGCTTTTTTACATTCTTGTTTCTTTCTTAATATGGGAGTCCAGAAGATCCTGGTTTTAGTGAATACTTCAACCTGATGATTTCAAAGTAGTTGCAGGCTTTCTGAAATGCTGCAATCCATGATTCGCTGACGGTGGTTGGGGGAAGGTTTTTTTTCTGTTATGTGCCTGAGATGAGATAATGATAATTTTTTTAATGTATTGAATGAAAGCCTTGTTTATTTTTTTTTATTTGTAAAACAAAGCTGTGTTTGTAAACAACATTCAAAAACATAAAGGACATACTTTTTGGTGAAGATGTTAACTGAATACCAAGAATGATCAGAAAGAGCAGCTCTTGTTATATTTAATAATGTCTTACTGTTTTCAGAGGATAATCGGGCTAAAATCACCCAGCCCATCCTTAGGGCTTTGCTGGATTCTTCTCATACGATGAGGATTTTTTTTTTCTGGGAAGAAGGAGCTGAAATTCCTGTAAATACAAGTCCTCGTGTTTTTACCCGTGTAATACGGGGAGATGATGTGGATCAGATCAAACTGATTTGCTGGTGTTTTACAGAAGTACTTGGAAGAGAAAGAGACTTGATAAAAAGGGTTTACTTTACAGCCCAGTTGTTAGGGTGATGCCCTCTAGGAACACCAGTAGAAAAATCAAGTAAGGTTGTCTTGGTGGGAAGGTGGGTTTTATACTGCAATAGCAGTGCTATGGGAAACTTTAGAAACCATTCAAACTATAGAGTTACATTTAAAAAGGAAGGTAAGAAGTGCACAAAACTCTCGTATTAGACAAAATTTATCTGCTTTTTAGGTGGAATATAGTGTAGAGTTCCAGTAATGCAGAGAACTTCTTTCGTTGTTTCACTTTCCTTTGGGAAAAGCTACAGGAAATATTTTGTTCGTGTTTTGTCTCTTTGCTGCTGAGAAGGTCGAAGCAGTGATGATACACAGAAGTGTATTCTGAGCCTTATGTTTTGTGAGAATTGTATTTTACTATTTTCCTTCCTTTTAAAACATGAAAATAAATGGTTAAGAGAACGTGTTTAGTAAAACAAAGCCCAGTTTTGGTCATTTCTAGTTGCATACATTTTGCGGGTGAAATGCTGGTGAATATCATCGTGTGTGTGTTCTGTGTGTGATGTACGTAATGCAGCATACACGGAAGCTTACACTTAATTTGATAAGAGCTTGGTCTGTGATGTTACCAGGTGTCTGTTTTTATTCAGTTTAGACTATGACCAAAATATATTGTTAATTTAAATATAAATATCATTGTCTTCGTGTTTTAATTCTCCCATCTTCTTCTGTGTTCAGGTTTTACAGTCTTCATTGCACTGTTTCCAAGGCTTACCTAAAACAATAAATGCACACAGATTGGTGGTTTCTGTGTGCACTACTTCCATTTCTAACATCTGTGTAAAAGTGCAGAATGACTGTTCTTTTCTTTGAATGAGGCGTGTAGAATGGAAGCAGACAGAAGATCTAGCCAGACATAAACCGTACTGCGATTTGTACCTATTAGGGTATGATGTGTAAGCAAAATGTAGATAAATTAATTTTAAATAACATTGCTTTACTAGCTTAGTTTCATCTAGTTCTATTGGAAAACAAGATTAAGCCTAAAACAGATAAATCCGGGATGAAATGACTGAATTTGACGTTCTAGAGACGCCTTGTAACCAAGCGTCTCCTGAATTTTCTAGTTTGTTGCATTAGCATTAGGAGGTGCAGTGAAAACAGGCTTGAGAGAAGTTTGAAGTATTTCTGATGTTCTGTGGGAGAATGGAATTCAGTGTTTATGCCCATATTTCTTGTTTCGTTTGAGTGGAAGATACTATTGGCTAGTGTGGCTGCTCTGTGAAGTGATGAAAGCAGACAGCTTTGCTGGTTGGACATCTCCTGTGTTGTGACGTTCTGATGCTTTTCAGTGTGACACCTCTACCTGTTCCACTTTCTTCGGGCAGCAGCTCCATGAGTCATAATCCTTGCAGAAGAACACAGCTTAAAATAATCACTGATTGTTTCCTTGCAATTCTGTTGGCTGCCCACTGCAAATAAACAAGAGCAGGAATGACAATATCATTTAATCCTTTAATGTTTGCTCTTGACATGCAAAACATTTTCTTGTAATAGAGAAGTAATCCATAAGGACGGTAGCTGCTCTTTCATCTTCCTGAATGCTAAATGAGGCTAAGGCTTTTATGAAAAGAGGGCAATTTAATGAAGATGACCGAGTTTTGGAGTAATGGAAAGCTTTTGTGTATTTCTGTGAGTGATGCATGGTGCTTACTACAGCAGAGTTCCAGTGGCTGTGTTCTGTAGTGTGGCTTTGTGAGATTAGCCTTCGTGATGCTTAGATGCCAGGATGATTGAATGGTGCCATAAATCAAGACTTGTCTCCCTTAGCTTGATTTATAAAACAAATGCACTTTATGTTTATAAATGTCTGTTATGTCTGAAATGCATTCTCTGCTGTGTGTAAGGTTTTTATTTCAGTGTTGTTTACTTTGACTTTTTATTTGGTAACCTTGAGATTATACCTGATACTGTGTTCTCTGTCCTCACTGCAGGATAGTGGTAAGTGCACGGAAGAAGGAGCAATAGCTTTGTCAATATCACTTGTGGCAGGAATGTCCAAATGAGATTATTTTCTTACCAGTGCTTATAAGATGCTGAATTTAAAAAAACAAAAACAAAATAGCAGTGAACAAATAAGAACCCAAAGCAGAAAAAATGCACCATCTTTTTTTCCCTTTTAGTTATTATTTAGTTTACTTGGAAATGCTTTTAATCACCTATACTACTACTTGTTTAGTAAAGCAAACTAGATAAGACCTGACATTCCAAAAGGAAGTAGGGAGAGGCTTTAAAGGATGTGAGACCTTTCCAGAACGTATTCTGCCAAGTGTCTTTTAGGCCTTCATAAATCAGGAGAAGGGACCCATAAGTTAATTTCTCTAAAGTGGGAAGTAGTCAGCTTTTGTAGAAGTTAACTTAATCTTTTTTTCTCCCAGCAAAATTTAAGGAAGGTTGTGATTCTTTACAGGAAAAAGCTAATATTCTTTGTTATTAGTGCTGTGTTCCACAACCAGACGTGATCTTAAAGGTTGCTCCACTCTTTAGGGTGGCCAGGAGTGTGGAGAATGTGATCATACTGTTGTGCTTCTCACTGTATTACAGGAAGGTATCTGTCCATCTGGGGTGAGTGAGCTTAGGTGAGCAACAACGTGCTGGTTTTAGTCTGCTTTATGAAAACTACCTGTAATAAAAGTACAGAAATGGATACGTAACTTACATTTCTATCTTATCCTTTTTGTGTCTTGAGTAACTATCTAGTTCTTTTGTAGTAGTATACAAATGCCTGCAGATATTGGAGCAATATAGTCTACCTGCTTAAAACTGAATGTTATGTAAATAAATTTCAAGATGTGTTGAGGCTGTATGTGCATGAATTAATTTCAGGGTAGGTTATGAACAATTCTAAGGAATGATATCTTTAAGACTGAGACAGTAGAACCAGAATTTATGTATGTGTATGTCCTTTAACATGGATTAAATCTGCTTCTGTTTTCAAGATATGTGTGGAGTAGTGAACAACAGCTTCAGTCATCTGCTCATTCGCTGTGCACCATGATTGCTGTGTTCCTTTATCTTGTTGGCAGAAATTGGGAGCGCAGAGGCGGTGAAGGCCTGGCTATGGAAGATGCTGTGTAATATGGTTTATATTTAATAATGGTTATATTCCATGTGGCCTTTTGGTAGCCTATATTAGTTTTAACAAAAAAATGGCATTTTTTTTCCCTAGATTCAGCTGTTTATTTTTAGGGAACATAAGTGCCCTGTGAATTACCATCCAAAAATCCACGGCTTTATACCTTACATTTCTGCAAGTGAGAATTGGTATGTATATGATAATGTGACTTGTGTTGCAGTGAGGAATCGTACAGAGTTTGGACATGGCTCATGTATGTGTCATAGGTTGTCTCTGACTGGGGACTGAAGAACATGCTGTTGCCATAGCAATGCAAGTCCTTTTGAAGGCAGAATTCTTGGCAGCGCTGTTGCATCTCCTGCGGTGCTTGGTGTGTTCATCTGAAGGTATCTGGTCCGTATCAGCACATAGCTGGTGGGAAGAGCAGCAAGAATAGAATTTCCTTTGTCGTAACTGTTGGCTAAACCCGTGTTCATAAAGCTACAGCTTTTAAAACCTTTTGCTATGAGTAGTTCTTACACACGGTGTTCTTAGCTTGAGTGCTATGTATAGTGAGTGTATATGGATTGAGATGCCTTAACAACTAACTGATATTTGTTGCGTAAGTACTATTCTCTGACTTCATAGTTTCCTGCAGCGTTTGTCCTTTGCAGTACCTGGTTTTCAGAGTTTTTCTTCTGTGGTTTCGGTTACTGGTAACCAATTTTGGTTGTGAAAATCTGTTTCTTGACTTGCAGTGCTTTCCAACTTTCTGTTTTCTAAGTGAAATGGTTGCCTTGCTCCCATCTGATTTATGTTGTTGGACACTGAATGCGGCACTAATTTGGGGGTGGGGAATCAATCTCTTTTGGAAATGCATAGTTCTATATTCATGTGGAAAATGCACCTTACACAGGATCCTTTTTTTCCCATGGGTGGATTTTTGTGTGTAAGCATCTCCTTCTTGGGCTGTGGTAATCCTATGGAATTAAGAGAAGGGTGCTCACTTTGGAGCTCAGAGGCATCTAGCATAGCATAGATACTCTAGGCAGCAGTAACATCAATTTCTACACATTACTGGGAGTTGGGTGTTACCTGGAGACTTAGACAACTTTTTTACCTTTTCTTTAGATTCTTTGGTTTAAAAAATGTTTGGCTCTTTCAGATAAGAGACAAAATTGTGGTAAATGCTCCGCGGTGTGCTTTTTCATGTAAACTGGAATTTCTTGTGCTTTGGTTCACTCTTTACTAAAAGAACCTCTAGAAAGAAGGATTTTGTAGCTTGCTCAAGCCTTTTTTTTTTTTTTTGTAATGTAAGCTGGTCTTTAGCTTCATCGTTTTCCCTGAAATAGTAGGCATAGATAAGACTCAAGCGTCTCACTTTTTTCTTTCCAAGTAAAATGAAGAATGAAATAATTAATGCTTATACTTGAAAAGGACTTTTTGTCTGCTGTAGCAGATGTGTGCGTGCCATATTTGTGATCTTTAGCTTGCTTTTTGTTTTTAATTCTTGCCCTCCTGCCCCCTTCTCAGAGTAGGAAAGAAGCACAGCTCGTTTGGCTTGGCCTCAGGAAGCGTCCCAGAGTTGCTGCTCTAAGCAGTTTAGACATGGCTTGCTTCTCAGGGCTTTTACATGTGTTGGCATAACATGGATAGGCAAGTGGCGGAGGAAGTGACCTTGGCAGGCTGACCAGATACTGTTCCAGGGACAGGTCAGTATTGATTATGCTGAGAATGCGAACCGAGGGAATTAGACTCTGCAAGGTATCTGTTTATTTTGTTTTCCCTTTTTTAAGCAAATTTAACGCTGCATCAGCAGACATGCACTGCAGCTCTCTAGCGAGCCCTGGGAACAAACACAACATTAATAACCCAAGTTTCCTCCAACTATCACCGGTTTGTCTCAAGTCACCTTTGGGGAAAACTTGCAGGTCTCCAACAGAAGTTCTGTTTGGGTGTGCTCTTAGGCTCTGAGTCAGTTGATAGTTGAGTAGGTTCTGCTCTTGGTATTGTGGCAATAGGTTCACTGAAATGCACTGAGGTAAATGTATTTTGTTCTGAATATGTAAGCATGCATTACTATTGGTCTTACTTCATCAGGCTTAGTGAAGACTATGTTTAAAATGTGTGAGAGAAGTTAGGTTATCTGTCTCTTGAAATTCTGATTTGGAAAGGGTTTTACACTTGGCTGACTGATTCTAAAACCAGATGAGCAGCTCATGTAATCCCTGTAGAAAGCTTCTGTCTTAAGATATTCAGTACTTTTCAATGTCCTCTAGATTTGTTTCCAGCTGTACTGTTTTATCAGACCGGTTGAAAATAGGAGCGTGGAGTACTGAAGTTATGAACTAAATGCAAGTTTCTAAAATTGTGAATGTTTTTTATTGCCTTAATGACTTTTTTCATGAAAATTCGTATCTAGAAATTTCTAGCAAATTCTCGGAAATAATATTGCTAAATACCTACTGCTGTTGTCTTTGTCATTTAAATAAGCTAAGGCAGGCATGACAATCTCCATAGAAATCATTTGCTAAGATTGTAATATTAAATAATGAGAAGAGAATAATCTTGAGGTTTAAAGGATGTAGCTCTCAGGGAAGTGGTAGACTCTGTATAGATCAATAGGAATAATTTCAAATCACTTAAGCGATGCTAATGTAACTTGAACATGTTTTCAGTGTTAATTTTCACTCCTTCCTTTTGTGTGTAATCTCTATGGCTTTACTTTTTTTTTCTTAATTCAACTTTTTACTTGTGTTGACAAAATTTGGGGGTTTTTCTTGTTCATTTTAGTTCTTACTGTATCTGCTGTATGTCCCTTTTAAATGTAATAAGTTCAGTTCTTCGGAGATGTGGAAATGCAAATTGCTGTGTAGGACTCATACCAACGTTCTGAAAGAAAGGGGCTCTTGTTACTTCAGCACTGTTTCGGCACACCTTTGCAAATTACGTATGCTTCTAATTTCTGTAAATTTCACTTGAAGCTGATCTAAGTAAGAAAGCATGGAAAAATACGTTTGCCTGAATTTCTTTACAGAATAAAATTCCTAGCCTAGAATGGTTTCCTGAGACAAAAACAGAAAACAGCCCTGTCCATAGCTATCCTGTGTGTTTAATGGATTAAATTCGCTTTGACAGCTGGATATATGTACCAGTGTCTAGCCTATGGCCATGATCTAATAATCATGGATATGGTAACAAGTCGTCTAAAAAGATTCGGTAATCAAGTGTTTTCCTTGACAAAACCTACTGTGACTGAAACAAGAAATGAGGCTGTGTTAATGTGACTGCATTTGCTCTGTGCTTGTATTCTGAATACTTAATACTTTGTGATGCAGCAGAACCTGTGCTTTCAACAGAGGTGGAAAAGCTGATTGTGCTACAACAGAATGTGTTTTAAAGTTACAAAAGAAATTTGATCTAACCTAATGATCACAAATAATTTAAAAAGATTTTCTTTCCCCTAATCTGCTTTTAAACTTGTTTATTTCTTCTGTCTTGAAAAGAGCTGTATACCATTAAACAGAGCCCTTTGTGAAATGCACTATTCCTGTATCATCATCTTAGTATATGAAGAGAAGCTTAAGAAGTTACTGATGAGTAAGTATATGTCAAAGGGGAGTGCTTAAAATACAGCAGATATTTTGCAAACAACTGTTCTACTGTGTGCTGAACACAGTGGGCTTTTACCTGGGCTATATTTGACTACTGAAACCTGCACTGAATGTAAATACCCTTTAACAACAAAAAAATGCCTTGGCCGTCCAACAGCCCACTGTAACGTGAAATTACTCGTGTGTTTTGCCAGCCTGCAGCATGCTATGAGTATTGCTTTGTATTTAGCTCTGGCTTTTTGGGAAGGCTGGTTTAGGTTCTCTAAACTTCATTCAACGAAGTGCACCAGATTAGAACAAAAACAAGTGTTTAAAAAATGGTAACTTCTGTTCTCTTTTACTTCAAAAAGAATTTCCAATACAGCTGTTAGGAGCTGTGTTTCAGGAAGGCACTGAGAGGGGAGAGAGTGGGAAGCAATTTAATAGATGAAACACTGCTTTAGGATTTGCTAGGAATTAGCTGTTCACCTTACTTTATGGGATATGTTTTAGCAACATCTGAATGCAATTGTTTTGAGGTATGACTTACATTTTTTTAATGTCTACTTTCTCTTGCTTTTGTAGTTCAGGTGATTTGAAGTACTTATTTGAATGTGACAGCAGTTATAGTGAGGATGAGGTTTGCACTGAGGCTACTATTGGAACAGGTTCATAAAACTGGGGGAAATTAGAAGGTAGAAGTACCTTATGGGAGAGCTTGAAATATTGGTCCAGATGAAACATGCTGGAGTTATTAACTCGTCCACTTGCCTGGCATGCAAGAAACTTCAAGGGATTCTTAACCACTATATCTTTTGCTGATAGGCGGTGTTTATGTTGGGTCCTGTGCTGGTTTGCTGTTGTAGATAGATGTCATCTCCAACTTGGTCATGAATATACTTCAGAATACCACAGAATATTACTGTGGTAATGAAACCGAGCAGGAGGGCAACTTTCCTGTTTGTTTGGGCAGGATTATGTTATCAAAAACCTCACAACAAAGCTTAAAAGCATGAACACCTGTCAAGGGGAAGTAGTGTTCACCATTGAGGATGGAGATTAGGAACTGTAGTCCTCTGTGTTCTCCATGAAGATGGCAATGTCCACTCCTACATACTTGCTACTGCCCAGTACCTGATTTTGGTAGCTGTGGAAATCTTGGTTCTGGGCTTCGTGGTAGGTTGATATTAATGTGAAGTACTTCTTCATTTCTGAATGAATGAATCTTAGTATGAATTTAATTCTCATTTCCAAGGAAAAATTAAAGACAAATCCATAAGGAATGATGGTTTATAGTTAAACCCAATGGTTTATAAGTGGTGAGGTTTCCAATAGTAGGTATTAAGAGTATATTTAAAACTTCCTTAATATAATCGCTGTTGCATATAGCAATAAATGCTGTAACTTCTTTGCATAAAGTAAGTTAGAATTTGTCTGAATGTTCAGCTGATGCTTAATAATTTTTGATTTTTATTTGGTCACTTGCATTGTCCTAGCCTTGCTTTCATTCCTGTCATTAATGTAGTTAACTAATCCTGTGAGCATGTGATTGCTCCAGGCATTTGTACAGTATGAACCAAATGAATGCCAGTCCTGAACGCTGTATCCTGTGTTGTGTTTTCACTTCCAGTTAATCTTTCTAACACATCTTGATGGACAAAATGCCTAGGGACAATTCAGAAACTTTCTCTTTCATTGCTTTTCCCAGTGCTGTGATGTTTGTTACAGTGGTGTCATGCAGAAGTGTCGTCTTATTATTGTGGTGGGTTGGACGAGATAGGAGTACACAATGCATGCAGTAGTGTGGACATAAGTATCAGGAATAGTGACTGTTCTGATGTATTTTTTGATTCATTTTTACCATGTGTGTGTACTTCCAGAATCCCTCACATGAAGATTTGTTGCATATCATGTCTTTCTGGAGTTTCAAACCTCTTTTTGCTTTTAAAAGTCATTTGTCAGCGATGTTCAGTGTGTTTTTTTTGTTTTTTTTTTTTTTTGAGACTTAGGACTTACAGGGCTGAAATAGGGCTGAAATAAGCTTTTAAATCTGTTTTTAGGTCCTTTTTTCCTCAAAGCCTCATGATTGATTTTAGTGCAGGCAGCTCTTTGGGGCAAGGGGGAGGGGGAGATTCCAGCCCTTTTGGAAACGATTTTGGAAATATAGGGTATAGAATTTATTGGCACGCATTTGGAATTACGTTATTATAAATGATATTTTGGAGGAAGTTTGGGTCGTCATAATTTCTCCTTGGTAGTTGAAGAACTACCAAGGAGTGCTGTTTCACTTAGTTACGGTCTCCATGTGAACTTTCTGTTGAACTTGATTTAACCAAGATACAGAATGACTGAAGGTATTGGGCTTCTGAGAAATTTTCTCTGAAGATCCTGGGCACTTTTGCAATGAAGTGTAGATTTGGTAGCTGGATCTGCTGGATCTCTGTGTCAGAACTGTGCGTTTCTTCTGCTTTCCTTTGAAAAGAAAAATAACTCAGTTAATTCAAGGCATGCTTGCGCTTCTGAAATACTGCGGAGTGCTCTGTGGCTGCGGTAGTAGTAAGGAACAAACTGGGAGTGAAGAAGTCTCTTCTGTCGTGTTTGTATTCCCGTTGAAGTATTGGCCTCCTTTTCTGCTTGATCCTGTTCTGTCCTAGCATGCAGATGGCCTGAGGCTGTGATATGGGTTGCTGAACCTTTAATTCTCATAAAATCTCTTTTCTCAGGAGAAGGAATGCCTCTTTTTCCTTTGTCCAAAACATTTTCAGTCCTTATGTTTTGATTATCTCTAAATGTGGAATTTCAGTGAGCATTCACTACTTCAGTGAAACCTGCTCATTTTTGTTAACTTTGCCACTTTTCACTTAGATAATTTGTCCTGATAGCATTGAAGCCAAGTGTGGTTGTGAGACTTCTCAGTGCTTTTAAACTCTGCTAGGTAATGTGGTGGGAGCATTTTCATTTCTAGGTAAACTTGCTTCCATTTATCAGAGTTCCTTATCCTTTTTGCCATTTTTAGAAGCTTGCTTTTTTCTTGCTGGTTGCTTCTATCTGACATTATCTTTAAGCAGATCTTCAGTTCTTGAACTTTTCTGATTCTGTGTCCAATTAGTGCTTCCTTTGTTTCACCTTTATTTCAGTTCAGTAAAAGATGTGCCTTCAGACCAGTGAAGATGTCAGTGGTACTGTTTGTATGGTTAAACATCAAACACCTAACCGCCTGGTTTAATTGGGGATTTTCATGAGTCATATATGGATGGTAAAAGTTCCTACAAGATGATGAATTTTATGCTTCATGTAATAGACTTAATAATACAATTACCTTCATGAAACAGGTCATCATCATTGAGATCCGGCTTAGATGCTGGATTAGCAATCCCATACCATGTCAGAATTGAGGAGGGTTTATATAAAATTTGCATTCTGTCAGCCATTTGGGGAATCCTCTGTGCATTCTAATTATTGGTGCATTTAATTTTTTTTTCCTCTGAGCTTTGGTAACCACATGGATTTCTGTAAGGAGTATCGCTGAGCAGAGGTCATTGACATAATGGCTCCTCTTGTGCAAATCCATCCTGCGGTGAACAAGCCCCTGCTCGAGTGGCCGGCTTGGAGTCAGGCTGTGGGACAGCCATGCTGTGCCCTGGTACTGGTCGTGTGGCACCTGTGCAGTGTGCTGGTTTTGTCCTTAAAGTGTGCTGCTAATAGCTCTGATATTCAAATGAGAGCTCTCTTTGCCTGTGACTGCTCCAAGTGTTGTTGTGCTATGCTGGCTGTAGCACTTCTGGTGTTGGGCCTTTCTTTTTTGACTACCTTATTTCTTTGCTCTAGCACTCCCTAGCATTAGAGGCAGTGAAAATAGTCTTAGGAAGGCTCTTGTATTGGTTTGTCTCATGTAAAATTTAATAATTATTTGTCTCAAAGTATTTTATGTAAAACATGACCAGAGCTGGGAATAGGAGGCTTTAAACTTCATTGCCATGGGAACTTGGTGTCCTGCAGTGATGGAAGTGTTTTGGGAAGTGCAGATAATGTGAAGTGGAAGGTTGCTGAATGGATCTCTGTTCTGTGGTTATAACTTCTGTATTACGTTGCTAATGCTGACCGAGAAAGCACTTACTGTACAGTAAGTCGCCTTTGGTTTTATATCATGTCCCGGGACAAGTTCTGAGCGTGAAGGAACAAAATAATCCTGCATCAGAAAAGAGTGTTTAGAATCACAGAATGGCTTAGGTTGGAGGGGACCTTAAGGATCGTTCAGCTCCAACCCCTCTGCCTTGGGCTGGATGGTCACCCACCACACGTGCTCAAAAGTTTCCTTTTCTTATCAGGCACTACTGGAAATGGACACCTCGCTGTAGTTCCATGAACTACTGGAAAGGCTGCATGTCTTTGGAATTCAAGTTTAAAAAGCATTTTTACACAGCCGAGTTTTTTCTTTAAACTGAGTAAACCAAAAGCCTGTAAAGTACTTCAGATTATAGAAGGGATTTATAATAATTTTAAATGGAGGCAGTGGTAAGAATGTGGTAATAGCTTGAGCAACATTATCCCTATTTTAGTCTGTCCTCCTTAGCATTCTTTGTACTTAGCACATGTGTAGTGACCTCTGATACCTCTTTTGAATAAAGATTTTTTCAGTGTTTTTATTGTTTGGGATTTGGAGACCTTAACTGAAGTTAACATAATCGGTGCTTTGAATGGACGGACAGCCAGATGTGAAATGAGATGATGGTGGTTTTGTTTTACATCTTCAAAGTAATTTTCATTTCTTTAAGCCTGAAGATGATTCATGGTGAGGTATTGAGGAAAGCGGTATTTATTGTATGCTGAAGTACAGCTATTTTAATGTAAATTCAGTTATTGAATCTCACTAACAGTAATGAGTAAGTGGGATATCAGTAGAACAGTTGATACGCTGTTTCTCCTTGCTGCTGACAAATCTATCGTGAGGAATAGCAGTCATTATTAGTCTGCATTATCTTCTATAGGATTGTTTTTGGAGGGGTGCGAATGATGATAAAGTGCAAGTACATTTGTGATAGAGGTGGGTTAAGCATGCTGAATGGTGAGGAAAAACATGGAACAGTTTCCGTGATGTTTACTGATCCACTCCAGTACTTGCTGCTGTATATTGGTAAGGAAGCTTGTGTGGAAGTGCAGGGGTGGCGTGTTTTGGTTTTCCCCCTCTTCTTATTGCTATTACTAAATACATTAATGGGTGCTGTTCTTTTTTACTTTATATTGCCAGCCTGCTTTTCCCATAGATCATAATATCTCTTTTTTTTCATTGCTTTCAAGTAAAATCAACCAGTTTGTGCTGGGTCTGACATGCAGATAATATTATTGGTTGTTTTTTTTTTTTAAGGGTATTTGACATGACATTCTAACTGCATGATAATACACTGTAAATTGCTGTCATTTTGAGAAGTAAGATATGTAGGTAGAGGTAATCTCTACTAGATAAACTTAGTATTGTACATGTTGATGTGTACCTTTTACATGGATCACAGTTGCAGATCTGGATCTCCCCTAAAACTAGCGAATTGAAAACGTCTCTTTTAATTGGTGTTAAGTGTTCTGGTACATCAAAAATACTCTGTTCTGTTGGTGTTTCAGGTGCTAAGCTTTGTCACATTGCCTTCATTATGAGCTTAGATTGGTCTTCTGGATTGTATGTAGTCATCAGGCTTTACATTTCATTTATAGAAAATGCTCATAAGTACCTTGTAATGTACTGTAATCTTATTAGGTCAAGTTGGTGGTGTTTTGCATTAGATTTGTTCCTTGGTTCCCTTCACACTGCAGACTATAGCTGATCATAAATGACTTCTTGATTTTAAGAGAAACAAAGATGCAACTAAATATTTTATTTTTATAGATGCTTTGAAAGTATTTGAAAGTAACTGCTTTTATGTTTGGTGTTGTCCACAAATTAATGCTCCACTATGAATTTACAGCATCTGAGCCTTAGTTATACTTACTTTTGAATTAAATATTTTGGGGATTGTTTCACTTCCATTTAAAAATGTTTTGTAGAGTAATATGAGTATTTTCAAGGGTACAAACAAAGAAGTTTAACTGTGGTTTTCATTTGATTACTTTTTACTTACTTCCTTGAGACTTTTCTGTAAAGCTTTCCCTAACAGTTCTTGACATTGGAACCTTAAGGCATGGAGCCAGCATGTGCAATCTCAAGCAAGTGGACCCAGCGTTCGAATCCCAGCCTGCTTGCTTGAGGAGGCATTTTGCTCAAATCCTTAGGGGGATGTTGACCTTGTCCGCTTCAAGAAATAGCACCTGCTGGCTAACCAGGAGGGGCAATGGATGAATTTGGATGAGAGTACTTTGGCCTTGGTAGGCTGCGATACCAAGCGTGGGATGATGAGTGCTGGAGAAGTACTTGACTCAAGGATTGGGTAGAAAACGAGTAGAAATGAAGATCACGGGGAGAAAAGCTCTGTTTTGATCTGTACCTGGTGTTCTTTATCCAGGTTTTGGGACTCAGCGTGATTTTCCTCGGTGTTCCTGTTTCTCATTTCTTCTTTAGACTGTGCTGCAGGGTGCGTGGACCACTTTGTGCAAAAGTAGGGTCTTGAGTAGGTGATATTAATTAAAACAAAGCAACGTTAACTTAATTATTTTGAACAAAGTAATTACTTTTATAAAGCAGCCTAATGTGAAGGAATCTCAGTAATACTTAAAGTTGTTTTTAGTTTGGTGGAATCAAAGTAGACCAAGAGGAAATTCTGATTTTTATTTGCAAGGTCAGTATATAAAATGCTATTCACAGCTTTTCATCTCAGTTTGTAGTTCATGGTCTGTGTATCTAATGAAAAGTATTATGCTTAGTAGGGAGCAGCAGTGAGATTTCATGCTGTTATTTCCAGAAGATTACAATACAAACCCTGTGTTTTTGTTTTAGCTGGATGTACATAGGCTTAATCACAACTGTTGTGCAGTTTTGAGCTGAGAGTTAAAACACACAGGGTTGTGTTTAAACGGAGTTCCCTTCATTCCTTCACCAAAAAAATCTTCAGATGTGAAGGAGCAGGTTGTATTGAGGAGAAAGATGTCATTTGCATTGCATACAGGTCCAAGCAGCGTTTTTGTTTCTTGTTTAAAATAAGCTACTGAGTTATTGAGTGTTAAATTCTATACTGCATTTAGAAGGGTAAATTGCTTATAATTCTAGAAGCACTGATCCTGATAGGAAAGGATGATAATTAGTTTCTAATATGGACAGAATTGCTGTTATTAGCTGTGCTCCACATGTTTGCCTTCCCTGTGGCATTCCTTGGGGTGCAGCAGATGGATGAACAAGGGGCAGAGGTAATGTGTGCCATGATGGGCTGCTGCTTTCCCCCAGGGATACTTACAGAATGCTGATCTCTTTTTTCTTTTTTTCCCTTTTTCAGCAACTTTTCTGAGATGTATTAAAATTAGTTTGATGTATTTCTATATCTATTATGTAGTTTCTATATAATCCATAAATTCAAGCATTTACTATTAATCTATTAGCTTCTTATAAAAGAAAAAGTAGACTTCTGCTTGTGTACTGGTATCTTATATTATTACAAGGTCAATGTCGTGCTTAAATACTTTTCTCCTTTCTTTGTGCTTGTGGCATTCATAGTCTGCTGTTGCTTGGTGCTGTTACCTGAGCTCTTTAATTCTATCCAATATCTGCTGCAGTTCTCCTTTTTCTGCTCTTAGCTTAAAGATAAGCCGAGGTTGGATGTGAGGTGGTTTTTTTTTTTAAACTATTTTCATAGTTGACTTAGTTGACTTTTTTTTTTCCTTTTAAGACCACATCTATTCAAGGTAGTAATATAGACCACCTCTTCTGTTTGCCATCCAGAAAAGTAGTCTTGCTTGGGTAGAAGTGCCTGGAGGCTGACTTTTCCCACCTGGTGGCACAGCTGTGGGCACGGGGCTGGCAGGAGCTCTGTGTGCTGGGGGCTGCTGGGGCTGCGTGGAGGCGAGGGTGCAGCTGGAACTGTACCACTGGGTGCTGGCTGGGATGCTGGAGGGGAAGGAGGGGGCAGTGATACCGATAGTGTGCAGATAGCTCTCAGTTTGCAGGTAAACTTACATCCATCAGTATCGTCAAGACCATCTTTATTGTCTTACATATTTTGTCATTTGTATTTTACAATACAAATGCTACAGTGAATATCATATAAAAAGCAGTGATGGTAGCATATATCAGTGTACATATCCATTGACAATATCAAGTCCACATAATTGTTTAGTCTCTTGAGTAAATGCTCTGTGTGGGGATTTAGTGTCTGCCCTTCTCAGTCGGAAGGAACAAGTCTTAAATGTCTTTTTCAGGTGGAGCTTTAACGGATCAGGAACTGCTCATATCTTCCAGGCTGGGTATCACTTGCTAGGGTACAGAGGTACTCATCTTTGTAAAGGAGCCACAGGGACTAGTTCTGATCACTGTTGTGGGTGTTATTTAGTGGAAGATTATAGCTCTTACTTGCTATTAAATGGTGCTTGTATCTCGGGTTTTTCAGGCAGTTAAATGAAATAGTTTCCTCTAAGAAGCAAAGTCTGAGCTTTGTGATCTGGTTGTGATCTTGTGGACAAGATTAAGTCTTTACCTTTTGAAGTGCATGGTGTTGATGCCTAACTGACTGATTTTTGAAAACACTTTTGAATTCTAAAGCGAAGTTTCAGTTTCATAACTTAAAACTGAGTGTCTGCTTCTTGATTCGAGAAGCCATGACATCTGAGATGTCTGGGTCGGCACAGCAGAAACACGTGTAAGCAAAAGGAACAAATCAGATTTCTTGTAGCAGATGATTTCTATGCTAGTTCCTAACTGAAATCAGAAGGAAAGATTAAATCTGACACCTTATCTAGTGTGTCTCATACACCTTCAAAGATAAGATACAGTGATTTGAATTGTCATTATCCTTTTTGCTGTACAGTGTAGTAATTTTGCCTTTTGATTTAATATGGAAAACTGCATGTAAATCAGAAGGTTTCAACAGTATCTGCATTTCACTTTTTGCTAAGCAATTCTTCATAGGATCTCTTGACATTAAATATGTTAAACAGCTAGTCACGGCAGTGGCACTTCTTTCTGCCGTAAGAATGTAGTTGTACTCAAATATTACTCCTGTGATGAACCAGTTCAGGAATATTGTTGGTTTTTGTTTGTTGGTGTTATTTTTTTAGAGATTTTCATTTGCCTTCATATCATAATAATCAGAGCAAAACCATTTCTGTGCTCTTTGTCAGAAGGATGGGGAAGAATCCATGCATGTGTATGGATGCATTAGATAATCTTCTCTCCAACAGAAAATGAAGTAGTGGCTCGTCCTAAGTAAATTTGACGTATTCTGTTTCATTTTTGCTGATACACTTTTAGAATACTGACCTCTGCAGGTGGTTCATTCTTCCTCTTTAGTCTGCTGGCGACCTTGGATTGCTTTCATTTCATTTACTTCTCAAATGCAGTGTATGCTGTGGAGAGACCGTCCTTTCAGATTAGGCTGGTACCACCAAGAGATGAAGAAAGAGCTAGCGAAAAGCTAGCTAGAGCTGCTGGCTCTCACTTTCCCTGGGTCTCTCAAGTGTGTGTTCCCTGCCACCCCAAGCACTTCTTGGGGCTGTAACCATGTTTCTGATCACTGCTTTCAAGTGGAACAATTAAATGTATTCTGCAATTTAAGAATGTTTATGAAGTTCGTTTCTATATTTGTTCTCAAGACTCTTTGTTGCTCTGTATGCAGTATTATGTATTGTAGCTTTTCGGTTAACTCCTGTCTTCCACAGATTATTCATCTTTGTATCTGTGTTTACCCGTGCTATGAGTTGCTTGATGTGATTTAGGTGGTTTGCAGCTCCCAGGCTGCTGTAAACAGTGGAGCTAACCAGCCCTGGCTGCAGTCTGGAGGCTTAACTGTGTTATGATTGCTGCAGTTGCAGACTAATTTTGGAGCTATTTTAAAAATGGCTGATTTTAAGCAGACAACGCTGCTTTAATTGTAATAATAAGAGTTTTCTTAGACCAAATGTTGAGTTTGATAGACTTGTTTGGGATGCAGATGTTCCCTCCTCTTCTTGTTTCTGTCTTCTTTTCAGCAGAAAATTAATTAGGATTTAGCAAAATTCTTGTAAATATTGTGTTAGAATGAGGGATGTGGGTCAGCTCCTACTTGAAGACGTGTGAAGTACAACGTCGCATCTGATTGTTCTGTTACTCATCCATAACTAGCATTGTAGGTGGCATTATGCTGGGTTTAATCACAGAGTAAAGCATTTGGGCTTCAGATGTATTTTGTTGCTAATGGAAGATGAGATGAAGTGGCTTAGCTTCATCTGTATTCTTACAGTCTTTTCTAAGCTGCTGAACGCTGGCTTTACAGTGAAAGAGTGAAGAAGTCTTGTTTGACTGAAGTTCTGCAGGAATCGGGTATACTAGATTCTTCAGATTTGAAGAAGCGTGAAAAGCCTGACTAGTTCTGGGGTGATTCAGAGGCTTCACAGATCTGAAGAGGTCTGCCATTCGTGAGGTTTCAGTTCACTTTGAGCTCTCTTTAATAGACAGTAAGAATAGGTTGTTTCTCTGCGCTGTCTTTATGTTATTACGTAGTCTTTTAAATAGAATGTTTCATTGCAGTTTTTATTTTTTATTTTCCACATTTTTTCCCCATTGTGAATTCAGGAATAAGACAGTACTATACTTTTAATCCTTCAGGAAGATGAAAACCAGGCTAAGGTGATCTGAGGGACTGATGCGTATTCACTGTTATGATTTCTTGGTCATTGGTTGATATCAGCTGCCAATATTTATAAGTTCAACACCAAAATTGAAAATGTAAACGTAAGTGGCTTCAAACGTACTTGTTGCTTTTCTAAGTGAAGCCATCCCAGGATAAAATCCTGAAGACAACCTGTATTCTAATACAGTTTCTAATACTGAAGCTGATGTTGCAGTCAGTCGTGTGTGTGTATACACAAGTGAGTGATAGACATGTTTCCTTCCCTTTAAGCTTTACATCTTACAAGGTGTGTAATCAAGTACAGTAAAATTGCTGCTGAAGTTTTTGTGCTTGAATTTTTCCATTTATTTAAGGTGTATCCTGCCAGATGCCTTAATGTGCACATGTTTAATTCATTGGGCTTTCATATCACTTGTGAAAACTCTAAATTGAAGTCCTTGTGACATATTGGTGTGGCTGTCTGAGGGAAATGCTGTGTGGGTCTGTGGAAAGGCATGAAAGGACACAATCATCATGGTGAGTTTCAGTGGCTTAGCAAAAGTATACACTTGTATGGATCTCATCCAGTAGAGTGCTGGAGGACTAAGAAGTGAAGTCTGAAAGCTGTTGCCTGACTTAAAAGCAATAAAATAAAGAGAACTGAGTACAGAATTTAAGGCCAAGAAAACTTAAACTTGAAGTCACCACCTGGAAAGGTGATTTGTTTAAATTGGTTTGTTTTGGCAATACTTAGATCATAAAACACAACAGAGAAAATGGGCTACAGTAATTTATAAATGCCACTTATTTGGCACATGGAGCCTAAGACGTGTTTTGACTAAAATTAAAAATGTACTTAAATTTTTAAGTGAAGTGCCTTTTTGTCTTTAATTACAGAAGAAAGTGAGGAAAGGAAAATACCTAGTTTTGGCTGCTCTTTACTCCAAACTTACTCTTCCTTTAAATTTTGGCTAAAATTCTGCCAGGTGAGCATGGCTGTGCTGAACTTAATGATGATGTTTCTACCCTAACACCAAGCAGTTCTGATATTTTAAAGATTTTTCTGGATGTTACAGAGAACTGATATAATTTAAGCATGCACTTAGTTAATATCTGACATTCTGGCATAGTATGAATGGTCCAATATAAAGCTCATACTCTGAAGCAGACTACAGAAATGTGTGCATCACTCCACAGTGATGTCTTCCCACACCTCCCACCTCAAGAACTCACTCTGATTTTAAATAATTCTAGGTGATCAGTCTCATAGCTCGCAGATGCTGAAAGTGCTGGGCTTGTTTCCCTGGACCTTTGTGCAACCCTGACTTTGGCCTTGCCTCGTTTCTGTGCTCTCTTCCCTTCCTTTCTGCCAGACACTGGTATTCCTCTGGCCCTGTGGTGAGATACATCTGTGAGCTCATCTGGCCAGAAACCAGCAAGGCTTTTCTTTATGGTTTTGTTTTCTACTTCTTGAACTGGTTTACTGCAGGACCCTCAGTTGTTGGTAGGGCCAGCTGCTGTTTGCATGCACATAACCTGACTCATAAGCTCTATTGTAGCAATGGTCGCGCTATCAAAATCCCGTGTGAGATGTTGGTAAACGTTACTGTTTGGAGACTTACTTTGCATGAGGAGATTGCATGTTAGTTAATATTAGTTGCACTTTGGCTAAGAGGTCTGGTTGGGATCTGTGCTTAGAAGGTCGTTGGTTACTTGCTTTCTGCAGTGCTATGGAATAGCAGTTTTTTAATATCCTCTCCGTTCTCATTCTTACCTGTAAAATTAAACTGTGCAGTATTTGTCTTGATTTTAATGTAAAGCCATTAGTTTCTGTGTTCTCATTAAATATCCCTAGAAATCTGGTTTTAATTTTGAGGTGCAAGCTTTATAGGAATCAAGTCATGAGAATATTTATGGCTGTGCAGAATGAAAGGCTTTTAAAACATTCTGGCAGGAGGAATTTAAGAGAATAATTAGTTATTGATTGCTACCTGTGTTTTGACTAGAAAATATTCAAGTTAATATTTTGAAGTGTTTAATGTTGTACTATTATAGTAGGAAGGATAATTACCAGATAAGGATGCATTTCCCTATAGAAAGACTGTCAACGGCATTTTATCGGCTTTCAGCATTTTCCAGCTGTAACCTCCAGAACTGCTGTAACAGCATACCTTGAGAAGCTGCAGCGAAACTTTTGTTTATTCAAAGTGCAATTTGTCCTCATTAAAAAAAAAAAGAAAAAAAAAGTTCCAGCTGTAGTGTTGTTAGAAAGTGGAGGCAATTTAGAGGTGAGGTACCTGAGTATAAATTCCAGATCGGACTTGTCCATCGAAGTTCTGCTTCTGAAACGTGTGTGTTGGACTTCTATGGTGCATTTCATTAACAGTCTTTTAGCTCACGTAACACTTTTTACAAGAAAAGCACTGAAAACTCACATTTCCATAAGAAGTGTGATATTTAGGATTTAAACAATGGAGAAATGTTGTACGGTCCAGCCAATCTGTGATGTATTGAATGAAAAGCTACAAGGAGAAATGGAAGAGCTGCAGCAAAGTCTTCAGAGAGGAGGGGAAAAAAAGATTTTTCTTCTGAGTAAGGAGTAAAGTTGGAGAAATCTCAACTTCTTTGCTGGTAAATGTAGTTATTTCTGGAATCGTATCACCATATTCAGATCCTGTGAGATTTTGGAGTTATTTCCTGGAATAGGAAAATAGCTCATTTATGTAGTTAGTGTGTAATTGATGTAATTATTCTTTGTCATTTAAATACCACAGTGCTTAACAAGGAGTTTTGACTACTCTAGAAATCTTAGTTCTGTATTTCTGAGCCTCTGAAGGCATAATTTTGGTAGGTAATCTTTCCAGATTTATAAGCTGTAGTTTTTAAATATTAAAATGGGAATGATACTGAAGTGCAGCAGAGGTCAGTAGGCAGGTTAATGACTGTTCCTTATGAAGGAGGAATCCAGTGGATGCAGCAAGGAGCAGGATTCAGCAAATGCTTGGGCAGATGTAATGGTATCTGAAATCTAAAGACAGATTTCTCTCCTTTGACAGATGAAGTCCCATTTACTTGCTGTGAGTATGATGTTCCAAAATAGCAGTATAAATCTCTGTCCAAAAAGTAGTTGGAAGAAACATAAGTTTTCATGTTGAGGAAAGAAGAAGAGTTGTTTTTGTTGTTGTTACGGTTGGTTGGTGTCTGAGGGGCCTGCTGGCAGCACAGGCTGTTGCCAGGTCTTTGTAGTTGGTTCAGACTGGATTTGGGCTATGGAAGTAATGGAATTACTGAGTTGCTGGCTTTGGCCTCTGCAGAAGGAGAACATCTGGCAAGAGTTTTACTGCATTCCAGGTAGCTTATAGAGGAGGAGGTGCTAGGACAAAATCCATACTGGAAAAAATTCTTGATGCTGTAGGGCAGTGCTGCCTTCCTTAGCTGAAGTGCAGGACTGTAAATGCAGGAATGGATGCCTCTTGAGAACTTGGCATCTCCTTTCTGGTCCTATATACTATACTTAAAGCTAAAATCTTGACTCAGTAAGGTGCAATTTTTTTCATCTGATGCTTTATTTTTCCTTAGGTTCCCCTACACGAATTCAAAATATATGTTGTTTTTTTACAAATGTCAGTATTTTTTCAGCTCAGTTTTTTTTTTCTCGACTCTTACATTGTTTGTTCTATCAGAAGGTCTCTTTCCTTCAAAGATTGGATTGTTAATTCATTAATGGCATTCTCATTACCAGCAAAGCACTTCTAATTTGTTGCAATTGGATAATTTAAATTATATTTTAATTGCATTTCTGTCAAGATGTGTGACAGCCATCCATGCTATGAAACAATAGTGACCTCAGGTTGATCTCGGAGCATGTACTGCTGCAAGAAGGCCTCCTTTGCTTCTTGTTTTTGTGACCTTGTCCATTTACTGGGAAATTTTCAAGAGGATCCAAGTTTTCTGGATGCTGTGTGCTACAGGGAATGACTGCAAGTACTTAGCCTTTTCAGACGTGGTTTTAGAAAAGCTGTTGCACTTGAAGTGTGTTCTTTGCTCCTTGGAGTTAACATCTCAGTTACACGCTGGGTAACTTGGATTGTTTTATGTTCTGCCCTGCCAATGGGCAGTTTTGGGAAATGTAACACAACTGGTAACAGTAGCTGTCAACTGTGAGACTATTTGAATATTTTTGGCCTGGTGCGTGCAGTCTTGTGACACTGGCCTTGATTTGGTTTATATATAAATACGTGTATTTTAAAGGGTGTGTGGTTATATAAAGCTGTTGAGTCATAACTGAAGTAACCACAGGAAAATCTGCCAGTAGAATGGATTATTATGATAGATAATATTTTAGGGCTGAGACTTGCGTATTAGAGCTGCTCATTCTGATACTTCGTGGTTGGGTACGGGAGGAGGATAAGCAGCCTGATGCAATGTAATAGTGGTGTAACTGTGTGTGCGTTTGCATGTGAATGTAGGCTCTGGGTTCTATCCCCACGAAGGTTTGATCTCTGTGTTGGTTTGCTTTATTCACGTTTGCGGCCAGGGAATTTCTGAAACATACTCTGTGTTCACAAACTTGTAAATATTATTATATACATGATACAATCTGTCAAGATTAGAGCTTTAATTTTCTTTCAGGTTTTTAAACTGAAATTTAATGGAAGAATGATATTAAGACTTACTGTAGTGGATGGTGATATTCATCTGCAGGGACAAAGAATAGCTTTACTGCAGTTCCCTGAGCACATCTCTGGCTTTGTAAGGAAATTCCATTTATTGCTCACTACTTTAAATGCTATTGTTTTAGCTTTTCCTATTAGCTTATGTTTGTGATGTTTGAATAAACACAAATACATGTTTTACTTATCATACTTTATTGTAAATATGCTCTTCTCTTTGGCCTGAACCTGATGTCTTTTTTTCTTTCTAGGCAAGATGGGTGTAGCAATGTGTGATTTTCTGTTATAGGACAGTTTGCGTGGGAACTGACAATTCCAATTCTATCCTGAGCAGGTTGTATTGTATTTGAAGTGTCCGGGTCATGTCAGGGCATTTGGTTTGTTCAGTGATGTGATTTTTGAGTTTGGGAAGCATGGAATAGGAAGAAAGAAAAGTGGGCAAATTCTGAGTGCTGCTGTTACAGGAAGAACCTAGCCTTCTTTGTAGAAAATGCATAGTCCTGATTACAGGGAATTACTAGATTTTTGTGAAATTAAGTTAAAAGTAATGATGGCCTCCCTCACCCTTTCCAATCAAATCATGTTAGGTACCGAGTGGGTGAATATCTGTAAAACATACCTGACAACTGACACAGGAGCTGTGTTGCTGGTACTGACTTATGAAGTTAATAGACACTGCTAAAATAAATGAAAGCTTTCCACCAGTTTTCCTGAACCAGCACGATTTTTTTCCCATTTTTTTTCTGACTTTATACAGTGCATGTATTTTGTTGTGTTAGCAAAAGTTCAAGTGTACACCTTGACTTTGTCTTCTGACCCGAGAATACGCTGTTCTTGCAAATCATTCTCCCTATGAAGGTACAGTTTTTAAACAGCTTTCCATAAAGAGAACTCAAGTTGCTGATGCTTCTTAGGCTATGACTAATTTTTAACACCTGTCAGTGCTGCTTTTGGTCCAAGTTTTGGTAATTGCCTGGACAAGTTGTGTACTTGCTGTACTTTATTCTCATCTGATTAACTTTGGTTCCCCTGAAGTTTTAATTTTGAACACTTACTCTGGGGGTGGAAAGTAACTTGATGTAGCTTTTTTTTAGCACTTATTCTTAAAATAATTTCTACAGTAACTTGTACAGCAGGGTTTTTTCTTTGCTGAGTAAGGTAACCACATATTGTTAGATTCCTTGGAATAAACAGCGTTTCAGAAATGCAGGTTAATTTACTTATAAACACTGAAGATTAACAGTAGTATTACAAACTGATCTTACAGAGAAATATTTGTAAAATACATAAATGAAAGTATTTTGCAAGTAATAAATGAAGTAAGTGATGTGTGTTTACAGTGGTGTTGGTCCTTGTGTGCTTCAGTGTGTTTTGGACTTCTGCCACAGAAGGCTGGTGGTTAACCCTGGGCAGGTAGGAGAGGGTATTGAGACAGGTAAGTGTAGGAGAATCCTGCTTCTAGACCACTAAATGCATGGGTGTTCAATCTGAGGCTCTGCGGCTCAATGCACTGAGGTCATGCAGTTTAATAAAATAATCCCAGGAAATTTCCAAAGGGAACTGTATAGTCTAGAGTTAGTACCAGATTTTGATTGACAGCAGTTTTTACTGCCACTTCTGTTAATCTTCTCTGAAGCAGAGGGTACAAAAGGGGGATACTTTGCTCTTTTTGTGAGTGCTTTACTAAGTAGAAATACTGGCAGTTCTGTTACCAGTGGGGACTTTTCCTTTTTGATTCAGAGAGATTGGGAGAATGGCAGGACCTGATCAGGCAAGCCACTCTTTGATCAAAACAAGTTGATCAAAATCTAGCTCTGTTACTCACCGAGCGTGGCTTGGTTTTGAGGTTGGTGTTTGAGCACCTCTCCCACTGACCCAGCAGGCTGGAAGTGATTGAAGCTCTTTGTAAAGAGAGGACTGACTTCAACTACTGTACTGCGATGGGACCTCATCCTGTTTTTTGCCAAGATATAAAAATTTGAAAATATGTTCTTAGGTCCAGCTGGGGCATTCTGTTTGGTTTTCAGTTCATGCCAGATCACTTCCATTTCTGACCCGAACTTCATATCTGTGTGCAATAGCAAAATCAGTATCTTCTCTAAAAATCATGGATTGAGATTTGAAGTTTCTCATGAATATTTTTCACGCTTGAAATGCTTCCACTTGCCTTTTGTTTTCAAGGCCAGGGGTAGAGAAAAACCTCTCTATTTATAGTGTTTGAAATGAAAGTGTTTCGTTTTCTAACTAATTAGTGTTGTCGGAATTTATCGAAATGGCACTTAAGTGGCTATGCTGTTCATAGCCTGCCTGGGTTTCATTTCTCCTCTCAATTTGATTAATGCCTGTAGCTTAGTGTATTTTAATAGCACCACATGACATGTATTGTCGAAGTAGCTTTTGGTTTTAAGTAATTTTTATGGTAATATGTGGAAATATATTTTCTTTACTTACTAATCTGACTTTGAAAGTCTGAATAATCTATTAACAGAATAAAATCATTTTTAGTCTATTAATAACGCTAAGGCTACCATAAAATGAGAAAAGCTTTCCAGGTTTTGGAATTGTCAAGAAGCAGAGAAGTACTCTTAACATGCTGAAATTTAAGATGTTTAATTTAGGTTAGTTTTCTTTGTCAAAGCATATTTCTCTGTGTCCCCTTACCAGAGAGTCTAAAATTATATTTTAGGTTGTGGTCTGTATCACAGTTCACAACAGACGTGTGCAATATGGGGTCTAATGGTAGATTGATTTGCTTGGGTGTCTAAGATGCAAAATACGATCAATGCTGTTACGGTTTGTGCTCTAGGTATTTTTGCAATTGATTTCAGTTGCTGAGTCTGATCTGAACGAATATCATTATTCTGGAGCAAAATTGGATAAAGAAGCTATAAAAGATAGAAACTCATACCTTGAGTACCTAGTATAACAACATACAATGTGATTTTTTTTGGTCAAACCGTTTATTTGATCAGCATCATAGCAGATGGTAACCCTATGAAGTATATCATCTTGCTTACACAAACATTAGAGCTTGAGTCACTTGAAATAAATTTTAAATATGATCTTTGTCTTATACCAGCAAGAAGAGCAACTTTCATTTAAGTTTAGTTGTAAAATCCAATTTTTTGTATTAGATCAACATTCGGACCTATATCTTTGCTATGAATACATATGTTGATGTAGCGATGCAACAGTTTTATCAGCTTTTGTAGAAGAGCTTGAAATGCTCATAGTACCATTTTACAATTGACATAAAGCAAAACCTTAAAGTACTTTCAGAATTCAGTTTATAAAGCCAGAAAGCACCCTTGTGACTGCTTAGTCTGAGGAGAGTGAGGAATGTTTGGCCTTGCCTGTGGCCTGGCCTGGATCCCCACAGCAGGCCGCACTGCTAGGTTCAGGTGCTGCCGGGGCTGCCCCAGTGTGTGGCTGAGGGCAGATGTGCCTGTCCTCCTCTCTGGGACAGGGAATTGCTGTGAGCCAGATCCTGGCTGTGGGCTGCCGGCTGATTCATCTGGAGCAACTACAGAAATGACCATGTTGTTTGCTGGTTGAGTTATGGTGTGTCTGCTTCAGCAGTAACAGACTTCAATCAGGAGGACCAGGAAATCAACTCATGAGTCACTTCAGAGCCTTCAGAGCTCCTCACTGCCTACTTAGGGGGAAGGAGAAAAAAAAAAAAAAAAAAGGTGATAAGGGTAGAACCTTGTTGTACTTCTACCTATCTGACTGTATGTATCTATATATTAGACCTTTACACAGGTAGTTTCCTCCTTTTTTTTGGATTATGCAGACAGATTGAGATACTGGAGCCTGTTTCTGTGTGACGGGTTTTTCAGTGCCCTGCTAATACTTGGAGCTTTTCTGTGCCCTTGAACATCTCTGATGAATTAGTAGATCCTGAGTACCAGACACTGCATTTCCTTGTGGCAGGGTCTGCGTGAAGTTGATGAGCCCACCATTTCTGCTCTGTTTTGTGTCTGTCAGGAAAATGCTTGAGCCCTTCCAACAGACACTTTTGCTTTAAGGCTTGTTGAATATACATAGGTTGCTCTGAATGTAATGCCCCTTACCTATTTCCATGGAAACTGCAACAGATACAAAGAGTGCAGCAACACTGTTTGATAGAGAAAATTCTTGGCTACAAAATGCTTTTTCAGCATAGTCACCATCATTATCTATGCATTTTTGCCAGTGATGAACAAGAGCCTGCATGTTGTGCTTGAAACAGTCTGCATGTATGTTTGGAACATGGCTTTTTTGCGTTGCTGTCGCCACTGCCGAAATGCACCATCCACCACCTCACTGTGCTCACACCCACTGTTTGGTCTCCGTAAATATTGAGCAGACATCGATGAAAGTCAGTGGGTGCCGTTTTTTCCACATGGAGGCATTCAATTCCACATCTTTGCTTCATCCTCACATCCATGTCAGACGCCATTCTGTCAGACTGCCCCTCTGCTGCCATCTGTCCCATGGCACCAAAATGTAACAGAATATTGGTGGGAAGGTTCAGCCTCTGCTGCTGTACCACCAACATCCACCTTCAATATCGTGGGCCAACATGATAAAATAGGAGGCATTACTTTCAGCCCTTGTATATACATAAGATGATTTTTATGTTCTTCTTAGGATTACTACTGCCTGTTTTAAATCCCTTTAGAAGGTGTATCTTACTCTCCTGGTTCATTCACGTGGAAGTGACTTTGTCTATATAGAAGTATGCATTGCTGGCCTTTGCCCAGGCTGCTAGAGTTTCTGTATCTTGCAGCATTTGCCTTTTTTTGTGTGTGTGTGTCTGTTATTGATCGGGGAAAAAAACAGTAGTGTAGAAACTAGAACAGGTTCCTTAAGCGCTGTCATCATGAAGGTGTAACTGACTTCCTGGTTGAGAATTCTACACTAGCCAGTTCTTAATTCATTTGGCATGTGCATTGTTGGTCAGGGGGCCAAGGGGCAGCAGGGGTGTGCCATTCCAAGTGAAACCAAACCATCACTTGTCAGAGTTAGAGTGTACATGTTCTGTGTGTAGTGCATGAAATGCCTCATGAAAAGGAGCAAAAAGACACCTGGTAGAAAAATGAAAGTGTGTTAATGCTCCTATCTACTCAAGTTAACTATGCAGGCTTTTTTCTAATTTAAATGACCTGTGAACTGTTTAGAAATGAGTTCTCATCCCGCTCACAAAATGTTATATTTTGCTTTAGAGCTGTTCCTTTAAACAATTTGTCTGCATAATTCAAATGGTGGAATAAAAATCAGAGAATTTTTAGCTGCACATGTGCTGATTTAGCAGAACTGTAACATAAATGCTTATGTCCCACTGACTTCAATTTTTAAGCGAGTAACATGTTTTACTGATATGGGGTCATGCATCTGAACGCTCCACGCGTAACCATTTTCTACTGACCTGTTTCTTATATAGGTTATCGTTATGTACAGCCTTAAGATTTTCACAAACACTTTGTTTTACAGTAAGATATTTTTCTTTTTTTCCTCCTTCTATGTGTCTCTTTTGAAACGAAAGCAATGGAAGACTTGTTATGATAATCAGTGGATTACGAGCGCTGTTGTTTCTGGCAGAAAGGAATCGGTTGTGCCAAAAGATTACTTTTGCCTTTGTCAGTGCCAGCCACGACTTTTTACTCAGCTCCTGGATCAATTACAATAAAACAACACAATGCTGTCAGCTGCAAAATGCAGCGAATTTCCACAAACTGATGGCTCACTATAGTGGATTTTTTGCGTTTTCAAAGAGCTTTCTCCAGCCTTGAGGATCCTTCCCACATACACAAAAGGAGTCTATAGTTTTTGTCTGGGTGGTTGTACTGTACCTTAACATGCCTTCTGCAGGCTGTCTTTGTTGCAGTGGTATTTTATAGCTTCATAAAACATGTTCCATAAGGAAATAATGAGTAGATTACTGTTACTCCACAGATAGCAATTTACATAGCAGCTTTTATTTTCTTGCATTTTATTTTGTAACGTGGCCAGTCTGAGGTATATGCATGAAGAGTGTTTATTCACAATATAAAGCTTGGATTTAAGGATGCTTGTGTGGAGTAACATGCGCTGAAGTCTTATTTATTATTTGTGGCACTTAATTCTTATTTGTAGGTTGTGACACTGTGAAGCTTTACAATTTATACTGTATGTCATGTAAAGTATTTATGCTGTATGTCTATGTATGAGAAAAGTCTGGATGAGAAGAAACAAAGTAATTCATTGTGTTTTATAGGCAAAAGTGCATTTAGGGTGGAGTTGTTCTTGCCTTTAAAAATAAGAAGTCTTGCTGTATGTATCAGGAACTTAGTCAATACAATAGTGATATTATCCCTTATCAGTAATGTACCATGGCAAGTAGTTGTTGTGTAGCATTGGTTATAAGATGATTTAACCAATTAACTTTGAATAGAAAATAATTGAAGCAAGTGGAGGCAATGTACTGTTGGCCAGATAACGCACAGGAGATATGTTCTGATACAGACTTGAAAGCTATCCCTATTTTTTTCTTCCCCTTTCTCTTTTGAGCTGTAACCCTGATTTGCATAAAGGGAACCGATTCTAAAAGAACCGTTACAGAATTTTAGAAGATTCCTGTTTTAGGAGAGCAGACATCATGAGTCTTTGTGGTGTGTGTGGTGGTTTGGTTGTGTGTGGCTTTTTTTTTTAACCATTGAAATATAAAACAGTCTGTTGCCTTTTTCTCCCTTATGCTAAAATAGCTTGCATGTAAAAACCAAGTAGGGAAAATAATTTCACAGATTTCACAATGCTCAAGCAAGACGTGAGAGCAAAGAGTAGTTAACAAGTACACTATCACAGTATGTGCTGCAATGTTCAGTGCTTAAATTGCAGGATAAATCATGCTGTGCAAAAAGCCAGGCTAACGTGGTTGTGCTTGTTTTGTTACTCAAGCTAACTTCGTGTGAGTTTTGTCAGGCTGACTGCAGATCGGCAAATCCTGACTTTTTCTGCACCCGTTTTCAGCAGCTGCAGTTGTCAGAATGAGTAGGTTGCTTTGTAGCCAGCTTCATTATCGAGGAAATTCATCTTAAGCTTTGCTTTTAGAAAGGCCTCATTAAGGATATGGAAGAGATTGAATTTGCATTCAGGGAACTTTATGCTTTTGCTATCTTTTCTTATAGGTCTCTTCTCTTTTTATTGATAGGTATGGATGAGCGAACAGGTGCCGCATCCTGGGGAGCAAGTGGTCAGCCAAGTCCTTCCTATGAATCTTCAAGGGTAAGGTTTCCATATTATAAAAGATCATGGGACTGTACAGAGAAAATTTGCAGGTGATTTGGCAATGATTTTAAGGGGTAAGCTCTTTTCAATAAACAGATTAGCATCTTTGAGAGATTCTAATGACTTTGATATGCTGCAATAGCAATTCAGATTTAAGGCTAAAAAAATATTGCTTTGGTGTTTATGGAAATAATACATAGCTGTATACTTCAATCATGAACATGCATTTTATTTACCTTGTGGTCAGAAATGAAGATAAAACTCATGTTGTTTATTGAGGAGCAAATGTATTGGCAAAGTGCAAGGAGCTCTAGCCTCTCCATTGATGTTAACCAGTTAAGTAAGTGCTGTGTCACAGAGAAACTTCTCTCTTTAAATGCTTTTCTCTTGTTGCTGTTGTAACTTCATTCACCTTGCTTTGTGATTTAAAGTTTTTTTGGTAGTATCTACTATCTAACAATAATACTGCCTTTAAAAATCCAGCTTACCAGTCAAAAGCAAGCCTTTTCTGTATTAAATCTCTTTACTTTTCATCTACTCAGTTTTGTTGTTATGAATGCCTACTCCTTGAAGAGACAATGAGATAAGTACCTAATGAATTAATTAATATAAATACACTGTGTAACTGATGGCCCCAGTCTGAATAATCTGTTCTGATTTCAGTGCCGTTGAGACAGAGAGCTGTTAATAGCTTTCTCTTGCTGTGGAATGAAGTGGGTGGGCTGTGCAAGGTCTTGTGCAGCTCATTAGATATTGTTAAAACCTGCACCTGTCTTTGGAGGAGAAAGACTTATCACAAGGTCTTAATTTTCCCATTGATCTTCAGTAAATAAGCTAGAATAAATGGATATAAAAATGCTGTGGGATGCGCAAATGTTTCTGTTCAACACAGAAAGCAGATATCCTTATAAAACATCCCTTATAACTTGAGTCATAAAGACCAGCCTTTAGGTTCTTTAGGTGCCTTTTCCACATCTGAAATGTCATCTTATAGTACATCTTTCAGTATGTAGTGTTCTTACTGTAAGTGTTTAGTGTTCTAACACTCATTTACGAAGTTGCTGATCAGTTTGAATCAATCACAAGACAAACTGACCTAATTATAGAATTTGAATTTGATTCAGGTTTACAACTAGAAAATTAAAACATAGGCCGAGAGTGAAACCACCACAAATCATATCATGAAGTTGATAATAAAGGCAAATGGTAAATCTCTAACAGAGGTATACCAGAAACTAGAGTTGTAGGAAAAGTTCTGCGCTATTTGCTTGTATAATTAAGAATAGGAAAATAACTGTCAGTATAAATTTATCTTAAGTGCAAGGATTCAGAAGAGGAAAGAAAAATAAACAAGTCCTTATCCTTGTCAACTATCTCCCTACCCTCTGCAGTTCTTTAGACTTAAAATGGTGTATTAAAAAAGCAATGTATTTCTCCCCCCAGCAAACAGTTCTTGCTGAATCACACTTTATAATAGGACCATTCTAACTACAGACAGTTGGGCTCTAACCAAACAGAATATATTGTGAAGAGTTGGTGGACTCCATCCCCAGAATGTTTCTGAAGTATTCTTCCTATTCTGGCGAAGTGCTCTGGACGTTTCTCCTGCCTGCTGCTTGGGATCATACTGAGGGTTCATTCTGGGGCACCAATTATTTACAGTTTGTGATGTTCAATCAATATATAAAAGAAAAAATCTATATATAAATTTTTGTTTAAACTGGAACGTTGCTTTAGTAGATCTTTCCTAATTCAAGCTAAATGTGTTATAAATGGTTTAAAGATTTGTCAGGATAATGTCGTCCTGTTTTTTCACCAGGTAGAGACTTAGAAATTAGTGATGTAATTTTATTTCTGTCCTTGTATTTGTGGAAGAATGTAAGGACTTTAGAGTGCATTACTATGAAATTCAGCACAGAAACACACGAAGTTGTATACAACCATTCTAGATTTATAAACTAAAAATGATGTAATCAGGCTCGCCTCTTCCTTCCTTCTGCCAAAATAATGTCTAGTAAGTTTTCATTATTTGGGGAGAGGCGAAAGAGGAATAAAATGGCTTATTTCTTAAACTGTTCATGCACCTATTCTGGTAGTGTTGAGGTAATAAAGTTTCCTTCATTTCCTTAGGGAATTCTTTTTAATATTAAAGGCAACAGAAATTCTGGGTGGAGGTGGGAGGGAAGTCCTAAATTCTGATGACAAGATCAGAATAGACATTTTGTAGAATCAACGAGAAGTGTACATTTAAAGGGATACAGGTGGTTTGGCCAGTGTAAATACAGATTTTTGTCTAGGCCTTCAGTACACTAGAAACTAGGTAATAGGAGAGGGGAAAAAACAAGTGTCAGTGGAGAAACAGTATCATGTTTCATCATACATGAAACAGTTAAGAATGGTTGTCTGGGATGTCATTTAAATAACAGCTTTTTGGCAAAGAAAACTGAATTCCTTGTAAAGGAGAACTCCATTCTTGTGTTTTCTCCCATAAAGTCATGAACACTAGAAGTGTGTACTGTCTGTGTATAGGATTGTAATTGTTAAGAGGTACAAATCTGAAGAAGAAGAAAAAAACACAGCACAAAAAGAATGAATGAAAGAAACCCAAACCACAAAGGAAATTGTCTGTTGTATTGAAATTACTGGAAAAATACTAGACTTCATTTGTGAGTCTAAACCAAGTTTGTAGGCATCTGTTTTGGGTGAGATTTATTGTGTTTTATTCTTCGGTTGTCTTTCAGCTAATGAGGTGATGATGCTACTGGTTCAGAATTTTGCATGTAGATAACCAGATGAAATGACTGTGAGGAAGAGCTGAAAATATGGGGGGGAGCGTGTACTGTAGGTATATAGATCAGTTTATCTGATAGCATGGCAAATGGTGTGCTTTGCCTTTTATGGATCTAGATTATGCCTCATGATGATTAACATCTAAAGTTTAAGTTGGAATTGTCTTACAGTTCTGGTTCAGCTTTAATATTTCAAAATCCGGTGCTTTTTTCCATAATTTCGGTATGGAAAGTTAATCTTGTCCTAATTGTACTTATTAATTGCTTACAGGAAAATGGCAGTCTTCATGGAAAAAGCTCAGACCTCTCCACGGACATAGAGAAGTTGAAACTGCAAGAGGTACCAATTATTCTTTTTATCTCATGTGCAATTTTGGTACATGCTTTGTTTAATCTGCCTGCTGCTGACTGCTGGAGGTTTTTTCCTTAAGGCATAATACAGCAATGAAATTGGATGGGAGTTTAAATAATTGGCAGAATGCAGAATGGAATTTCCAGAAGCGCAGAAATAAAAACAATTTTTGGTAAAATGGACATACTTAGTGGTAGTTAAATACCTGCTACAGAGGAGTTCTTCAGTTGGCGAAAGACTGGCTGAACGAGATCTGCTTTTCCTTTCCCTTTTCCTGCTGAAGTTCTGTTCAGCTCAGTGTAGCTGGTCTGATTGTGTCCAGCAGTAACACTTAAGGGAAGAGCATAAATGCAGGGCAAATATTTTGCCACCTTTTACTGATTTGCTCTCTCAGTGAAGCCCAGCGCTTTTAGGGGTTTTGATTTTCTGGACAGAGCCAACCTTTGGAATGTTGTTCTTGTAGCTACTGTTGGGTTTATTCTTTGAATGCTGTGAGTTTTTCTAACTTTGATTATAATTTTGGCCAAAATAACAGACGTTTTGTGGCAGAAATATTGATGTTTGTGTGCTGACAGGTTATTTGTTGGATTTCTACCATGTTCTTGTGTCCTGATTAGTAATAATTAGTTGTTAGCCGTGTACTTCATAATTTTTTTAATGAACATCTTTATTTTACATGCCAGCTACATGTGTGTCTTCCATCAAAATGAGCAGTCATAACCTATCTGTATGTCTCTCCTCGTGTAGTAGCTTGTGGCTTCTTATTAGCACTTGGTGCAACACTCTCAATTTTTATTCTCGTTCTGTATAACTTAGAACTGGGTCGATTGCTGCTGCATACACTAGTTGAGATGAAAGCTATGGCATTAATTTCTGCATGACATAATGATACTTTCATTCTCTGTTCATTTCTTTCTCGTTAGTGAGTCTTGTAATTTTTGACTTTCACTGAGCTCCGAAGTGATATTGTTTCTAAAAGTAGAAGAAAAATTACCTTGGTACTATTGTATATGCTATACAGTATTTACCACATTGTTTTGACATTGAACTGATTGTAAAACATGTTTCTTTAGTGTATACACAAAACTTTGCTATTTTATTGCCAATTTCATAGAGAATTTGCTTTGCAATTGTGCACTAGTGTTTAGTTAGAATGGTTTAAAGTATTTTTTGTTAATAAATGTTATTGTCTCTGTTTACTCACTCCTCTTGATTTATTGATGCAGTTGTTGAAGAACATTGGTCTGAATACAGCTTGTTTTGGGAAATAGGGAAAATACATGGGTAACTTTATTCTTACTGTGAAAATGATGCATTTCTGTGTTTGGGGCGGAGCATTTGTTTTGTTCTCTTTTGATCAATGGTTAACTCACAAAAATCCTTCTCTTATCCCATGACAATTGAGTTTACTTTAAAAGTGTCTGGTAATACCTTAGTAAAAGCTAAAATTTTCTATGTAAGTAGTGTTTTGAAGTCTGAGAATCACTGCAGATTGAGAAGAACTTTTTTCAGTACCTAGCAATGTTAAATATCATCCTAACACTGAAGTATTAGTGGGCATTTGTGTATTTAGAGTTGGCTGTGGTGATCTTAGACTGGTGAAAAGATATGAATTGAGAGACTGGTGACAATTGTGTGTGACATCTCTTGTATAGGCCAGATGTTTTGCTAGGAAGATGAACCACTTGAAAACAGATCTGTAGTGGAAAATAAGCAAAAATGTAGGAAAGCCTTGTTTTTAGAGGAATGGTAATAGTCAGGTCAGTGGAATTCTACAACATGCTGATTTCTGCCTTAATCTTGAATGATTGTAGTGAAGTTCATATACAATACTGTGTCAGGTTTTCTTTTTTTTCAATGACTATCTTCTGACTAACGTATGCAAGCCCTTCTCTTATCTGACTGATGTGGAGCGGAGAGATGTTTGCATGTATTCATAATCCCTTGCATTGGAGGGCTAGCTGTCTCTTGTTGTATGTTGCAGAGTTGTAAAACTGCTTTTTGAGAGCCTGGCTCTACTGAGCTCTTTGAAGGCAATTCAGAGGTACTGAACCCCAAGTAGCAGTCAGCTGTTGTGCAGTAGTACATTGGCCTGTAGCTCTTGGAAGTTTTGTCGTCCTCTTGTGAGATGCCTCTGCACTTTTAGCTATTCCACTTCTTTTGGAAGTTCTAATTTATTTACATAGCCTCAATAAGAGGTTGGTATAATCACTTTTTTGGGATAACCACTCTTGTTATCTTTTGATTAAAAGCTTTTCTACCATAGTTTTTATTGCAGTGTAGATGATGGTGGCTTGTATGTTTTGAATAGTAATGCTCTTTGAGGTTTTCTTTCATTGTTTTGATTTTGTTATAACATGTCTTAGCCAAAAAAAAAAAAAAAAAAAGAAAGAGAAGGATCAAATTAGTTTTTCATCTGTTTAGATTGCTGTCTCCTAAAAGAAGCAAATAACAATATTTTCCATTAGGCATTTCCTTGCTGGATTAGTTTGCTTGTTTTTTTTTTTTTTCCTTAATACACGTAATAACTTAAAAACTGGCATCAATTAGCTGAGATGCTTTGTTTTGTAAAAGCTCTACAGTGGAAGCTTTGCGTACCTTCAAGCATTTATATTGTGATAAGAGCTATGAAGTATGCATTTTGACCTGATTTTACGTAAAATCTAGTTTCAGTCTACTTGAAAGTAGAGTTAAACTGTTCCAAGTACCACTGTTAGATTTAGATGATACTGCAGCATCAGTGAGCAGATTATGCACCCTATGTAAAGTACTCAGATGTACATTGAAGCCCAGAATTCTGCATGCCCATCCTATTCTTTCTACATCTTCCCTACTGGTAGTACTTTTAGTCTGCAAAGAAGTCAAGAAAAAAAATAGTAATGAGCTAGCAGGTTTTGAAATAGTATTTTATACCTCTTAATCTCAGGTACATTACGAGAAAGGAAGCTGTTAAATAGCAAAACAAGACAAGAGGGACACAGAAATACAGTAAGTGTTATCAAGTCTGTTGTATTTGTGTCCTTTTTGTCCTCTGTTTTTTTGGTTTTATTTTTTATTCTTGGGGGAGGGAGGCTCTTGGTGGTTCTTCTGCTGATTATTTGCTTTTCCTAATGAATTCTATAAGAAAGCAGATGATTCAGTGCAAAACCAAAGCTTAAATTAAATATCCAATATGTAGTGTGCAGGACACTTCTACAGTTGCAGCTTACTCTGTAAATTGATCTATGGGCAGCATTTTTTTTTATTTTTATTTTTTTTTGTGGATCCCTATCATATTGAAATTAGTATGGGAATCTGTTTTCGAAGTAGGTTCCTACATGGCCAAGGAAATGTCTTATTTCATGTCGTGTTGACAGTTGTCTCTCAAAAGTTCAGAGAGGAGTAATTGGCCATTTAATCTAGCTGTTTAAAATAAGATTCATCATTCACTAAGTTAAGTTCCTGGAAATAGATACAAACTGGAGAATACGCTGATTATTGGAAAATAGATTCCTTGTTCAGTCTTCTGTCCTTCTGCACTCTTCCCTTTCAAAACTCTGCAGTGTTTAAAATAAAAAATGAGTTTGCTTCTCGAATTCCATTCATTGACACTTCGTTTTCATGTGTTTCAACTGATATATGGGAAAAGCTAATGGTTATTTTGATAGCTACATTACAAAGCATGTAATCTTTGGTGACACTTGTGCAGTAGTTGTGAAACTGTTTTGTCTTTTCCCAGTAACACCTGAGATCTAGGGTAGTGACAGCTACTTTTTCTTCTCCCCTTGTGTAGCAAGTGACAAGAGTATTGGAGATCTTCTCTCTCTCTCTCAAGCTATAAAATGTATAAAAAGATAAATAAAGCTATGTTTTTCTTAGGGATATTGTAGCAGAGAAGGCTTGCTTATAGTGAAAGGGAGTTAGTGTAACTCCTTGTTTCTGGGAAAATTGGGCAACCCTATCAGATTACTGTATGCATTTACCAAGGGGAAATTATGCCTGACCAACCTGATTAGCTTCTATAATGAAATGGCCAGCCTGATGGATGAGTGGGAGCAGTGGATGTTGTCCTCCTGGACTTCAGGAAGGCCTTTGACGCTGTCACTCATAAGATCCTCTTAGAAGAGCTGCTGAAGTATGGATTGGATGGAAAACCTGGTACAGTGGTGGGACCCAGTGGGCAGTGGTGCAGAGTCTGGGTGGAGGCCAACAATGAGTGGAGTACCCTAGGGGTCAGTCCTGTTTAATATCTTCATTAACAATTGGGATGATGTGGGGGACTGCACTCTCAGTAACTGAGTTATATTATATCAGTGAACAAACCCAGAACGTGAGTTGGGGTCAGCAGTGTGGTTTTGCTCATCAGAGGATGGATTGGGTTGGAAGGGACCTTAAAGATCCTGTAGTCCCAACCCCCTTCTGTGGGCAGAGTTACCACTCACTGTATCAGGCTGCCCAGGACCCCATCCAACCTGGCCTTGAATGCCTCCAGAGATGGAGCATCCACAACTTCTCTGGGCAGCCTGTTCCAGTGCCTCACCAGTATCTGAGTAAACTTTTTTTTTTTGCTAACATCTAACTCTTAGGACAAGGGGGAATGGCTTTAAACTATCACTATCAGACCACATAAAAAAGTTGGTCCCCCTCCTGCTTATAAGCTCCATTCACATACAGGAAGGCCGCAATGAGGTTTCCCCAGAGCTTTCTCTTCTCCAAGCTAAACAAGCCCCCCCCCGCCTGTTTTTTTTTTTTCCATAAGGGAGATGCTCTAGCCCTTTGATTGTCCTTGTGGCCTCCCTCTGGACCTGCCTCAACAGCTACACTGTTGTGCTGTGCTGGTGGACCAGGGCCTGGATGATGCAGTACTTCAGATGGGGCCTCACAAGAGTAGAGTAGAGGGGGGAGAGTCACCTCCCTCTCCCTGCTGGCCACTCCTCTTTTGATGCAGGCCAGGATACATACTGCTGAATCCTGTCCGGTTTTTAGACACCTAAATCCTTCTCTACGGGTCTTCTCTCCATGAATCCTTCTCCCAGTCTGTAAACATATCTAGGATTGCCCCAACCCAAGGGCAGCATCTTGCACTTGGCCTTGTTGAACCTCTTTTTATTCACTTGGGCCAACTTTTCAGGCCTGTCCAGGTCCCTCTGGGTGGTGTCCCTCCCTTCTGTTACGTCGACTGCACCACTCAGCTTGGTGTCATCTGTGGACAGATGCACAGACAAGTCCTGGTGTGAGTGATTTTTAACAGACAGTAGTTTCCTGCTTCTGAGCTATTTCTGTAAGATAATTTTCAGGTGTGTTGTATAATATTACATGCAATTTTATAATTCGTCTCAAGAGTTTTTGTTGGTTTTGCTGTACTGGCAACCATAATGATGGAAGACTTTGTTAGAAACAATGCCTGAATCACCTGTGGAGTCTTACCCAAGAAAGGTGAGAATTAAAAGTTTGCAACTGCTGATATTTTTTTAATAGATGGAGTTCATTTACTGGAATGATTAGAGAATGTCTCTCTAATCCTGTGAAATGTCTGAAAAATGAATAAAATGTTAGAGTATTCAACCTTGAGAGTGCCTGCACTCTGCAGTTAAAATTGCAGCTCTAATTAGCAGTAGTCCTCCAGCTGCATTTCATGCCAGGCATTATTAGTTTATGATACTTGTTGCTTTTGTTTGCAGACATATCTGATTATTGTCTTTCTGAACACAAACATACTGTGAGTCTGAAATCTGGGGTGAGGCCTGTTGCAAAATGAACAGTCACAATGCTACAAAATGCTGTAAGGGAGCAGTTAGCTTCCATTAGGCTTAATTGTGGCTGTAAAAGTGCAGAAAGAACAAGTTTTGTTGTCTTTTGTGAAGCTTACTTGTATGTTAGATATGTAAGAAATTGGAACAAACGACATGGATTGGTAGGCAGCAATTTTCCAAAGGGCTTTGGAAGCCCACCTGTGGGCATGATATCATCAACCTATTTAAGAGTGAGGTCAGAATATAAGTTGTGAAATAGTGCTTCCCAAGAGAGCAAAGACCATTTGGCATAACCAGTTACTAGCTATGATCAAGTTGAATACTCTTTTGGAGGCAAGTACAAGAATCTTCAAAATTGCCATGCAGTGGAGTTTTTTCCTTTATCAGAAAGAAAGGATGAAATGGAAACATGTCCTAGACTGTCTTTTTTCACTTTTGGGCAGTATATATTACTAAGTTGTCTTTCAAACGCAGATTTGAAAGGGATTCCAGTCGCAGTTCGTGTACTCCACCCTGCTGTTATGTTGCTTTGCCATGAGAGATCAGCTCAGATGTCAGCTGTGTGGTGTTTTCTCTGAAACTTAGCCATACAGGTGGGATGTATCTCTTAGTAAATCACTTTTTATTGCTGTAGCAAGCAGACCTTTTAAGGCTCACAAACATGTTCCTCTTTAAGCAGTAAATATATGTTGTCAATTTGCACCATCATATTCGTTAAATACATTCTTAGGCCTCTGTTGTACGACTAAAAGCTTCCAGTATCTTTTAGAAGCTTCTGAAGTTCTCATCTGTGATTGACTAAAACTCTTTCCAGTAGAACATTATGCTGTTCATTATGTAAGTTAACGACACGAATGTAAAAGCAAGGAATGGTATCAGGAACTCAATTTAATTTGAAGTACAGCTTAAATGCGAAGAATGTTCTGAAATAACTCTAATTTAAATCATTGTACTTAGCGCTCTTCTGATTTGGCTTAATTTGCTTTTGTGAAGTGGAAAAGAAGTTTGTGAAATCAAAGTTGTGTGTGTTTGTGGTTATTTTGTATTCATGTAGTCTGAATGAGTTATGTGTGGGAATCAACCCAGGGTTTCTAGTCCCAAACAAAAAAACTGCTGCCTGAGCCGATAATCCGGAACTCGTTGCTGAGTGACTGGTAGCCAGGACAGCAGCCAAGCTAAGACCTCCACAGATGAGGGCTGAGAAGAGGTAGCACTTAGCACCAGTGTGAGCTCTGCTGTGTGTAACAAAGGTGGAAATGCCTGATACAATTATTTTTCAGTTAGGAAATGGGTAAAAAGCAATGAAGTGCTCGCATATGCATTAGTACATTTTTGTCCTCACATGGTCCGTGTTGTAATGTTTTCTATGGCTTTTTAGTACTGTGAAGAACCTCTCGGAGCATCTTCCTGATGATGACTGAGATGGTGTATGAGAAGAACGTGATGAGAAAGGTTATAGGAAGGAAGTCTGATGATAGAGGAATGATCATTTCTTTCTCTGTAACTTCTCTGTAACGTCTGTTCTTGACGGGAACGGGGGGGTGAAAAATAGGGGGAATATACAATATTAACTTGAAGAATGCTAGTAATCCTGTGTGTTAGGTGGGGTGTGTTGAACAGTGTATAACTGTGTGAAATGCATCTGACTCTTACTATGTGTTCAGTGATTTTATTACTTATTTTGTAAATAAAGATCTCTTGAATGTTTGTTTCTGGGGTTCATCTAGGGAGTGCATTCTGAATGCTGGAGATAGGGGTTCTCTTTTATCTCTCACTAATAGTGTCCTTCCTAGTGGTGTGGGTTTTTTTAATTACTTAATAAAAATATAGTTGGAGCATTGTCTTGGGTGGGGAGTGGAGTGGATTGGATTGGAAAGGTTTTAAAAAGATGAGGAGTGCAAGCCAAGGCCCAAACAGGAAAACAAGCAGTTAAAAGCTGTATTTTTTTAGATCCTCTATATGGAAATGTTTTTGTTCCTTTATTTGGCAGATTTAATTTCTTCTTTGTTTCATTTCAACATAAAAATAAGCTGCATGTGGTGACCTTTGCTAGGAGCCACTGAGTTTGGGGGCAGCTGCTGCCTGATAGATGGGGCTGGGCCACAGCTACCAGAAGACACCCTCGTGGTCATAACCGAGTTGTAAATGTCACTAAGATTGCTTCTGAGTGCCTATCACATGTGTATCTCTGATTCTGAAGCAGATAAAGTCAGCCAAAGATTCATCTGGGAACTGGGATTCCCAGAAGATTACTTTTAAAGCAGAATAGCAGAAAGAGTTGTGACACGCATCCGTAAGCAGTTATAGTGGTTTGACAGTTATTTAGCCCTCAGTTACTGGCCCTTTGGTTGAAGTGACAGCACGCCTGCAAAGATAGTGAGGCCTGTTTCAGCCCCATTAGTGTTGTCTGGAGTGTGAGCCTGCGGTCTGAAAAAATGATAAATGTTCAGTGATTGATTTTATAGTCCCAGGGGACTTGGTTTCTAGTAGCTGTGAGCCTGAGCAATTTTCCCGTCCCTTAATTAGGCCTCAGCTTTGGATTTCTCTTTAGCTTTTAAAGAGGCTTAAAGAAACGAGTGATCAGGAATTGTATGCTAGGGTTTATAAAATGGTCAAAACTTGGTTGCAAAGAAGGTGCTGTTTTGAGTGCCAAGTCTTGTCAAGTTTTGATACAATGTGATTTGTTATGCATCTCAATGGTTGTGAATGGCAGATACCGTATTTGTACCTTCATACAGAAAAGCTGAAAACGGTTTTGTACAGTGCAAAAGAAAAACCTGATTGGTTTAATTAAATATATACATCCTTAGGCTTCTGCATTTTCTCTCTGCCTTTGGAGCAAGCTTTCAATGAGCTGGTGTTTCCAGATTGTGTAAGGGATGTTCTAAGACTTGTAAGTTTGCTATCTAATATCAGAAAAGCAAAAAGAATATTTCAGTTTGAATGCTTCCTTTAAAATCAAGTGGAAAAACTATTTCTTTAATCAGTATTTGAAAATAAACCTGTTGTCAGTGAGCTGTGCAGTTCAGTAATTCAGTAGTGTCAAAATGCCTATTAATCTGTAACGTTAATAGTAGGTTGCAAAGGGAATTGAAATTTCTTCTCATTTGCACTAATGTTTTTTCCTAATGTCAGCGACTCTTTTTGACCTCACTTTAGCGTTTGGTTAATGCAGACAAAAAATAAACCAGTTGTGACTTCTTCGGACCAATTCTACTGGCAGTGATTAGTGACGTAACGCTAAGAGGATTCAGATATCAAAATACCCGAGCATTACTCAATTTTTAGGAATTCTGTCTGTGAGGACACAAGTCGTTCAGAAATCGTGGATTTTTTTTTTTTTTTTTTTTTGCTGGGGAGAAAGGGGTAAAAAAATAAAATGTGGGCAGAGTGATTTCGCTCTGTGAGATAGACCTCAAAGCCAACTTTTGTGATGAATGACCAATTGCGACTCCACACATTTAATTAGAAAAGTGTCATTACACTCAATTAGCAGGGCTGCCAAATAATCTGTTTAATACTCTGGTCTTTTTTTCTCTAGGGTTTTGCAGACAGTCCTCATTACAGTGATCACTTGAATGACAGTCGATTAGGGCCCCATGAAGGATTGTCCCCGACACCTTTCATGAACTCAAATCTGATGGGTAAGTAGGTAATTCTTTACGAGTATCCCCTCAAAGCCTCTTTGGTCAGAAAGAGACATTTTTCATCTCCTTGTCTAGGCCTGACACATCAAGCATCTGGAAGTTGCTTTGTTACTCACAGCAACAATGACTTTCCTGTTGAAACATTTCTGTGTTGGGCAAATTCCTTATAAAGGCCGTTGTCTGTGACTTTTCAGAAGGAATTTGGGATGATATAGAAAGCTGATATGTTTAATTTTGTTTTTTGCTTTTTTCTTGTAAGTGATTTCAAAGCTGAAATTTTCTTAGCTTTTGTTGAGAAGGTATCTGTAGCAATTTTTAGTTTGTGCACTTAGGAAAGAAAGAAAAAAATGCAAATTTCTAGTATTTTAGATCCCTGAAACACCAATTTACTTAAAGATTTTGCTTGGTTAATAATTTGAGGCTTTGTTTTTTTATTTTGATTTTCAAATATATTTGATATTTGTTTTCTTATAAACACTACCAATTCTAAGAAGTAGATGCAAAAACCAGTTTGGTTAGGCAAAAAGTGTTACTGCTTTCTGGCTTGTGGGTGTCCAACATTTTTTCTGCTTTTGAAACTGAAAAGGAAAACACATCCACAAAAAATAAGTGTAATGTATTGCTGTAAGCTTAGCTATTGAATGCTATTTTTCTTTTCCTGGACTTCGCTGTTACCTGAAACTTATTTAATGTACTGATGGTGTTGTCTGAAACTCTCTCTGAGCTTGGGACATAAAAATGTCATTGTCCAAATATGTACTGTTTGGGAAAAATGTAGTCTTGGGGCAGTCTTTTTCTTGTATCTTAAACACAGAGGTAAATCTGGATGTTTATTCTAAATTTGTAAACTAGACATTGTTTCACTTGTATATTCTGCTTCTCATAGACATGACCTATTTTGTGATCTCAGTATTGTCCTTTTAAGACATAGCCATGGTAATCTAAGTGGATTACCTAAATCCAAATCCTGGTGGTCTGCAATTTCTTTTGGAAATCTTTCTACTTTGCTCAATCTTTGTTTACTGGTTTAATTTTCTCTGAAATGGAGGCAAAGCAAAGCTACTGCCAAAACCAAAATCTCATTTAAACCTTCCTGTATGAATGGAAAGGATGTAATTTTAAAGTGACTGGCTCTGTAGTCTGTACGCAGAGAGTTTGTATCAATTGATCAATGATACCTGTATCTGAAGAGAATGAAGTTCAAATGTAGTTTTCCTTTTTTATTTTAATAAAGCAGAGTAGAGCATCCTTTCCTGCCCTCACCGACAGCCCTCTTTCAAATGTTGCCTGGTTTTGCTTCTTTCTAATTAAAGGAGACTAAAAAGACAAGTTACCTCAATTACTGCTCTGGTATTTTGATCAGTAGCATGTGTGAGGCTTTAGGCTTTGCAGCTGATATTGATGTTGTTTTACAAAAACACATAGCAGAATTTGATTTTTTTTGTTGTTTTGTATTACCAAAACTAAGCTATTTGTTCATGTTTCTATTCTGAGTCATTTCTAAACCATATATGTCTTTAAATATAAAAATTGGAACTGTATCTTCCTAGTTTGTTATTGAAGAGATGACTGGGTGATTCCATTTAACATAAGAAAATTACATCATTACCTACAGATTTGCAAAGAAGCCTCGACTGAGATTGCTTTGCAGAGAGAATTGATAAATTGTAAGATGTGTGTGTGTCAGTCACTTGCCTACAGCAGCTGTGAACTGAAATAGTTTTCTAATGCTTTATGGCTAACAGTTCTTAAGGGTTTTCTTTTGTTGAAGAAATAGTACTTCATTTCCTCCCATTTGCAGCAAAGAATTGTAGAAAGCTTTCGGTATATATATCTAAGAAGTGTAACTAAAATTCTAAGAGGATAATTGAAAAGTATTTCACCTGTGGTGAAAGCTTGGTGTATCATATCTCACATCATGAATTTTTGCAGCGTATCTGGAGTTGAATCTGGAAGTTTGGGGAGAAAGAGTTTTCTATCTAGTAGTTGCATCTGATTTTTTTTTCTACTATTGAAAAGAAAAATAAACTTTTTTAGTTAGCTTTGTTAGACAGAAGTTATGCAGTTCCTATCAAGTTGTAGACACATTCCCGTTAAAAAATGAAAGCATCCATTTTGTTGGTCACTGCAGATAAGTGCACTGATTGATCGTTGCGCAGTCTTGAGAGGCTGAAAGGAGCTGGAATTTTAGGATATAAACGTGATGAGCTGATTAGAAATAACTTACTGGGCTGATAGGAGCGATGGAGTTCAGGGGGTTCCACGCAGAAGGTCTGGGAGGCATTCCTCCTCAACTTTTGTCATGACTGAAATGCATCTCTGAAATAGTTAAAAACTATATGTTAAAAAAAAACAACAAAAAAACCCATCTAGCAATAACATATTTCACCATTGCTGTCAACACTTAAGAGCACCATTAAAAGAAAGAATTGTGTGTCAAGGGGATGTTGTTATTTTGTGTATTATGTTCAGCCGTAAGCATATTTGCCTGAAGAGATAGCGGATTATAAAGTGCCACTGTCTTTCGTGATGGAGCTCTCAAACATTTTAATGATCTTGTACATTGCAAAAGAGAGGAATTTTGTCTAACAAGAGTTGATAATGATTCAATAATGAACAATTTGCCACCGAAAGATGCATTTCCATATTCATTTAGATATTTTTTTGAAGTGTTTTGCAGAGGAAGTAAAGCTATTATGTTGGATTGGTTAGTGTTATTCGTTAATGAATTCCAGAATTATCCTGTTGATTTGTGAGTATAAAAAAGGAAGGGCTGTTGCCTGTGTTTTAAGTGAAACCACCGAATCCTCTTGGCAGAAGCACAGTCTCTTAGTATCCATAGCAATACATAGAAAATCAGGCTAAGATATATTGGTTGTATTGCAGCTCCATCTAGACTTGATAATCTTTGCATATTCAACACTTTCTGTTTTAATTACATTCTAGAAAACTATTCACAAAGATGCCAGATTATTCCCTGTGTAATTATGCTGCCTTTTAGTTCTCTGTACTTGAAGAAGGTCAATTTTCGCTGGGACCCTTCAAGCGTTTGGTATTATCTCCTCTGTTGTACTGTCCTGAACTTTATTGTACCGAGCTTTTCTACTAATGCTTACCGTGAAGAGAGGAAACTGATCATTATTGAGTATAGCTTAAAGGTTTTTTGGTTAGTTGTTCTTGAAAATTTGAAGTGGGCAGCTTCGTTTGGGGCGTGTGTGTCTTTCTACAAGGGATAGAAAGAATAAAAGCAAAACACTCATATGCTGTGCTCTGTGTTAATTTTCTGTGTGCTGAGCAGTTTCACAGGCTTGTATGTGATGAAAAGTCATTAAAAAATTAGTCAGTGGTGAGTGGAAAGGTTGCTGAACATAAGCTTGAATATAAGATGCTGAAACCAGTCCTTTACATTTAAAAGACAGAGATCTCTTTTTCAAGTGTATTTCCTTGTTTGCTTGTTACTTATCTACTGTTTTTACAGTTTAATTTGATTAAATTTTAAAGCCCAGGGTGTTCCTAGGCTAGCCACAGGGTTTGAAGATCTGTCACCCGGGACAACGGGAAACTGCTGTAACCAGAAGGTGTAAACGTGAGAATGGCACAGGGAGCCTTGGATCACACCTCTCTTCCTGACTGCACCTACTCACTCACACTGGTGGATCCAGCTCTAGGAGTTGTAGTTTATTAGTTCTTCAAATCATGTTTGTGTCCTAATGGCTGTGCTTCTCTTCCTAGCATTCTGCTTTGTGCTTTCTGTGGTCACTGTGTTTTGTTGAGCATCTTGAAGAGTATGAATGACCTGACAAGGCAGGGAAATCAAGACACATCAGGCAGTATTTATTAGGGAGTAGGAGCTTATTACTAGCTTATTATTAGATTCTTATTAGTTTATTAGAGTTAAAAGCGATTTAGATTTGGTAATCAAAGTAGTTTCTTATACTTATTTAGTACAGTGAATATGAAGTCTGATTCTTGTCCTAATTGAAATAAGTGTGGAAGAACAGAATGGAGTATTATCTGATGAAGATGGAAGCTGGGTAATACTTTTTTTTCTTCAGTACTTCTTCCCTTAATGTTGGCTGTACCTTGTTATGTGTGAATCAGTCAGGTGGTTTGTCATCAGGCTTTACAAAACAGTTAGAACTTGCAACGATTTATGTGTACACCATGTATTTTATCTTTCATTAATGTTTCTTTGTCTTCTATCAGTGCAGTAGGTGGTTGATGGATGGTGGATAGAAAGTGCCATGCGAAGGGTGGCTGCAGTGGAGATGTGCTTGCTGGGGTGAGGCCAGGTTCCACAAAGGTTTCAAAGGCAGTCTTTTGGGTTGCTGTGAAACTAAAGACTCATTTAGTGGGTTAATTATGTGAGCGATTAATATCTGGGTTTGGCTATGTTCTGTTTTCAGCATTGCTTCTCACTTAATCAACTTGACTGCCTCATTCTGCAGGTTTATAAGAGTGGCTGTGCTTCTGTCCCTGCTTCTTTCAAACAAGTGAAATTACTACACCTAATTTTAATGTAGAATCTATTGTTTGACCTGTAAGGTAAGCAGTCCAGTTGGCTGGGTGGAGTGACAAGTATTTTTAAACAGGAGCAGAGATAAGGTAAATAGCTGAAATCTCTGTAAGCTTGACAGGACTGGTACTGTTCTGAATAAGTGATGTAAGTATTCTAAACCTTAATTTGGAAAGGCTGAGAGAGGAGAGGGTTTTGAGCTGTGAAAAAGAATTAAAAGAAGGTGTGCATCTGAGTTGTTTCCCACTTAAGAATCTAACTAATCTTCAGGAAAACTGCTAGGTTGTTGTTTGTTTTTTTTTTTAAACTCAGTAGCATGTTAGTAGAAGAATTTTGAGATCAGAGAGAGCCAGTAACCAAATGATTTTATGATGGTGAATTCAGTTGAAGGAAACAAGCAAAGGTGAATAGCTGTTAAAATGGCAAATGTTAAGAATTGGGCCATTATATTCTTTGCTAAGCATGCTGCTTTAATTACCTTTCAGGGAGGGAGAGGGCAGGTGCAAGTGGTGAGCTGGCACACCGTGTATTTGTCCAAAATAACAGTCAGACTTCTTGAATTGCCTTCTGTAGTCGTTAGTAACTCAACACATGGAGACATCACAATGAAAATGATCTCTGGAGATGTGAATAACAGCAAGAATGCTTTGAAATAATTTATACACATCAGTAGTAACTTATTACACTAGCGTTAATTTGGAGAATGGAGGAAAGAATATTTGGTAATCACCAGAATTCACTAGGAAGAGAGGCAAATATTAGAAGAAAATGACAAAATAAGCGTATGATAAAGATTATGAGAATTGCTACATCCAGTTCTGAAGCCCCGAACACAGGAAGGACAGGGAGCTGCTAGAGGAGGTCCAGAGCAGGGCCACAAAGATGATCAGAGGGCTGGAGCACATCTCTTATGAGGACAGACTGAGAGCTGGGGCTCTTCAGCCTGGAGAAGAAAAGGCTCTGAGGAGACCTTACAGCAGCCTTCCAGTACTTGAAGGGGGCCTGCAGGAAAGCTGAGGGGGAGGGACTCTATAACGGCGTGTAGCGACAGGATGAGGGGAAATGGTTTTAAACTGCAAGAGGGTAGATTTAGGCTAGATATTAGGAAGAGATTCTTTACTGTGAGGGTGCTGAGGCACTGGAACAGGTTGCCCAGTGAGATTTTGGTTGCCCCCTCTCTGGAAGCATTCAAGGCCAGGCTGGATGGGGCTGTGAGCAACCTGGGTTAGTGGGAGGTGTCCCTGCCTATAGCAGGGGGGTTGATACTAGGTGATCTTAAAGGTCCCTTCCAGCCCAAACCATTCTGTGATTCAGTTCATACCGTTTTATGTGAGTGGGGCAGTGTGTTCAACAGAAAAGACTGCTAATAAGCTTCATGTAGTGCTTAATTATCTGTTGAGTACTGCTGTGGCCAGGAGTTCAGAAAAAGTTTCTTGATGTGTTTGGTTTTTTTTTTGGTAAAGATGTATGCATGACAGAGCCATCCACGGATGCAGTAATTAAGGGTATGGATCTCCTGCTGTATGGCACAGGTCCACCACAAGCAAATGGGGTGTAAACTTCCCATACTGGAAAGGTTCCTTTCGTTTCACTCTGCAGTAACTCGCATCAGGCGGTTTCACAGCATTACATTTAAATTTTATTAAATCACTTAATACTTTGATTATTGAAGCTAAAAATATCAGGACTGGACATACTTATGTTCTTGGCTTACGTAAGCATCCTTGGCTGATATGTAGAAAATAGTGCAAAAATTGCATGCAGGCTATTTTTGTGCCAGTTAATCTGTATGTAATACATCACGGCTGCTTTTCCAAAAGTATGTGTTACCATTGCTTTATAAACTGAAACTCTGCTTTATTGCTTCAGATAGACATGGGTTTTGTTTTGATTTTTTAATTAGTTCTTGTCCATAGTGTTGCACATAATCTAGCAAACAGGAGACTTATGTTTAATTTTCCTTCTAAGAATGTTTGTTTTATTTTGGAGGTACTTCGCTGTGCTTAACTGCTTGATTGACACTTTGATATAGTATTCTAGGCTGGCTGAAAATCTGATGTGTATTTCCTAGTATTTTGTTGTTTATGATGAAAGCTTAATGTTTTAACTTAAATCTCAGTGATTTCTTCTCTCCCAGATAATTATACATATCATTTAATTCTTATATTCATACATAAATTCTCCATAAATTGAGGGAAGAGTTGTACTTTTTGTTTTCTCCTTCCCCTCCTTGAGCTGCTGGAGCAGTGCATGCTGTGTTGCTGCGCTTGCAGCTGGGCTGTGCCCTTGGCCAAGCTGCTGGGCAGCATCAGATCCCCAGAAGCCATGCTCCTATGGGCTTGGGTCTGCACTTTGTGTGCTGTCAGAGCAGGCAGCCTGTGCTGCTGTGCTCTGACGCTTTGTAGAGTGTGATGCTCTGGGTTCAGTTTCAGATGGTTTCCCTCCCCCCCCCCAGGTATTACATTAAATAAATTCTGCTCACATTAAAGAATTGCTCTCATCCGCTCTTCATTTTCCTTTTGTGAAAGCTAATGGGTTTCTGGGAAATTAAATTACACAGTCATTTAGTGACAGTGTGAAGTGCAGGGCATTTTTACCATTGGGTTTTTGCTCACAAGAATGTGTATTAAGCTTAGTTTTCCCTTCTGTTTACAGTAATATTTCAATCAAATAACTTTCCTAACACGTATTTAAATACAGGAATACCTCAAGGCTCACTCCAGACACAGCAGAGCCTGTGTCCTTGGCGCTAGGCTGCAGCAGGTGTCACCTGTGCTCTCCCCTTGGGATTTGCAGCTGTGGCAGTGGGCAGCGAGCCTCCCCGGGAGGTGCTCAGGTGGAGCTGCCAGGTAGGTGCCTGCTGCACAGCCACAGCTGCTCCAGAGCCGCTGCCTCCAGCAGCTTCCAGGGCAGGGAGGTGAAGGAGCAAGCAGGTGCAGAATTGTCTCCCTGCCAGCGATGCTGGAGTGCCGAGGCAGCTTGTCCTTAGCGAGTGAGGTTAGGATTGTGCAAGTTCAGAGGATTATAAAGTCTCTAAATCAGTGTGGGAGTCATCTTCAAACTTAGTCTGCAATGCTGTGGTTCAAGGGGAAATAAATAAACAAACAAGCATGTTTTTTTTCTGGCAAATGGGGAAATCTGTCCTTGAAAAATCCTTAACGCTGTTTAATATTGTGCTAGGAATAGCTGGGGGTATCTGCTCGCTGGGTGCTGCTAGTGTTGCAGGTGCCATAGCAGGACTGTGGGAGCCTGCACAGCCCAGCCTGTCCCACCTGTAAGTCTGACAGTGGCCGTCCTTGCAGGACGTGTTACCAGGAGAAGCAACGTGACCTGGGGTAACCTGCATCAGACCAAGTGTTGTTGTCTTCAGAAACGTTTCATTTACACCTCTAACCAGATTTTTTTGTCAATGCTAAGTACTTCTGAATTGCCAGTCTAGGAATTTTAATGTGCAATCTGTGCTTTTTAAATGTTCAACTATTTTATTTTGTATAAAATTTTATATCAGAAAGCTTTGTTTTCAGCTAACGCGGTCTGATACATTGAGTGTTGATTTATTCACAGTGTACTCAGACTCTGAAATGGGAATAAACAGTAATCTGATGAAATTTTTAAGTCCTGCTTTTCCTCTTTGTTATAACATGTCAGTTGAGCTGCTGCAGGGTATGTTTATCTGTTACAAGGCTCATCAGTGCATGAAATGCTGAAAGGGCATATTTCTCTCCTGTGGTTCCTGCCATCCCTGGGCACTTGTAGATGTGTTCCAGTGGCTGGGATCAGCTGGGTGAAGCTGTAGGATTTTAAATTTCAGTCTGTCTGAAGGCGCCAAGCTCCTTTCTAGGGACAAGGGAGGAGGGGCGGATTTTTTCCCATACTGGTGATGTAACTTCCCCATGAGGCAGTTGCTTAGGGATCTACATAATAACTATTACCCTGTTCAAATAGGAGACTGTAGAAAGCTCATAGGTGATTAAAAGATAATTTTGTAATTTTTCATGGCTTGTCTTTGTTTTGCAATAAAGATGTTTGCTCATTGCCAGGTGCATAAAAATCACTTACTTGATCTCTATTTCATTCCATTAATTTCTTTTCATTCCTGTGTGCACGTAGCTGTAGCCTGTCAATTGCTAGCAGCCCAGTTTTTAACCAATTAGCAGCCTGTGTCCAGAGATGAAATTCTGATCTGAACAACCAAAATGTTGTAACTAGGCTGCTTGTGCCAGGATAAGTGGCTTTTGTGATTTTTGGAGCATTATGGTATTTGCATTAGTATGGTTTTGTAGTGATGGTTTCAGCAAGTCAGATGTTTCCTGCAGTAACAAACATGACTTTGGATAGATGAACAGATACCTTGGAGGGAAAGCCAAAAAAAAAAATAGGATGTGCCTGGACAGACCATCCTGCCGCAGATAGGACTGTGTTCATTGTGTGCAGGGTGGTGTTGGACCTGCACTACCATTATCTTGTTTGAGTGACCGCTGGACATTTTCTGTAGAGCTGTCATTTGGTGCAGGTGTGCAGTACTCCAAATTGGGCACTTTTGCTTCAGTCCAACAGTGCACCAAAGTCTGCTTTGTGAAAGGCGGGTGAAAGACTTTGATGTAACAGAAACGTGCAGAAGACCAAAAACCAGCAAACCATTTTGCTAAGCGATGGCAGTGCTTTATTTGCAGGGCTTTCTCGGTACCTGTCTCTGCTTTTTCTGATGGTCTAACAGCACTGTTGCTTTCAAATTTGAGTTCAGCTTCTGTCAATCTTATGCTTCTACATCTGTCAGGAGGTCAGCCAAGAGATCTGAGGAGTTGCTTCTCAGGCATTCAGGTCACTTCAAGAAGTAGATACCTTGTTATCCTCGGGTATAGGAGCTTCACCAGGATGGCATTTGGTGGAAGGAGGGCTGAAGCTTGGTTGCTTTGGGTTTGTTTGATGATGTGTTAATATGAGGGATGAAAGAAGCTGATGGATTACTGCTGCTGTGATTCTTCTAGAGAAAGAAGTAGCCTTGAGTTTTGTATTTCATCACTAAAGGTTCACTGAAATTGAAAAGAGGAAGAAATGAAACACTTAGTGCAGAAACAAGCTGAGATGGACTCCACTGCTTTTTTGAAAACAGCTGAGCTCTATTCATGAATTATTCATGAATCTTAAAGGTAGTTGAGAACCAAGTGTTCCAAGATCATCTTGTACTGCAAACAGGTCTCCCTTGGAAGTTCTTATTAATCTGCAAATCCCAATTGCAGGGGCAAATGAGAGCCACTGATTTACGTTCTGCTGATTTACGCACTGCTCTTCAGGCAGTGTAGCGTGCCTCAGCTTTTCATTTCCTTATGCTCACCTGATGAGGGAAGGCAAACCCGGATGGTTCTCCAGTGTGTCCTGCAAATTTTTTGTCTATGTGGAGTCTTGCTTTTTACTCCTTGGAGTTTTCCTTAATTTTGTCCTAAGAGGCATTTTTTCCTCTCTTGGGAGTGACCGTGAATCCAATTTTGGTGTATAGTATCATATTCAACTGATATCAGTGGCATTACAGCTGGCAGCAGTGGCCTTGATCCGGCTGTGATAACTGCTAAAGAAAGCTAGGAAAATGCATTCTCACTTTGCTAGCAAATCTTGCATTCAAAATCCCAAATAGTTTGCTCTGCGATGGGTCGGACCTCTCATCTGAGGAACTGGGATTGTACAGACCACGTGCAGAACAAGTACTGCCATCACAGTAACTGTTACAAAATTTTAGCTTGCTTCCCAGCATTGTAATAGAGCCCTGTATGATAAACTTGGCACTCTAGGCACAAATGCAGTACAAATAAAGCATCTTTCCATCTCTCCTCCTGCATAATGGGACATAGAAGGCAAGAGACTCGAGAATAATGCATGACTTGTTAACACTGCTGTAAGCTTCAAGGCCACTCCCTGGGGTCTGCATTGCACACTGAAGTGCGTGACTGCAGCATAAATAAATTAATATCCTGTTGGTTTTTTTAAAAAAGAAGTTCAGAGGAGAGAGGAAAGGGCGTACCTGTGCACTTCTTTCGTGGTGCTACACTTCTTTCGTGGTGCTACACTTCTCTGCGTATTGGGAGCAAAGAAAAGTTTTGCTTTGCTTTTTCCTGTGGTAAATAATACACATCTGTCTTAGAAGTAGCGTTGCCTTAAGAAATATGATAGAGAACATTCTGATCATATTGTATTAATGCTTTAAAGGAGTTAGCAGAAGCTCATGTGCTTGTCAGACCATATGAAGCATTTAACACACCTTAATATTCTACTTATCAGTCAAAACATGAGATTTTTTTTCTTTCAGGTTTGTAAGTTTTCTTTCAATATTTGTTTTCCTTTAATTTTAGAGGAGCTTTTATTTCTAGGTCATTGTGTTGCATAATTATGCAGCTTTGCATTTGAAAGGCACTGAAATTGATACAGGTATGCAAGGTCAGAAACCGTGCTCTTGCTTTTTTTCTGGGCTGGAGCTCTGTCTGTATTTGTACTTATGAATGTCATTTTTTCACCCTGAAGTGAACGAAATCTTTCCTCCCAGTGATAGGAGAGTGTGCTGTTTTTCTCTAGGAGTGCTGTGTTGTGTGGTGAGAGGTCTGTTAATATTATTCTATCATCACTGAAGCCATTTTTCTTTATGTCTTCCGGAACTGATGCTTTTAAGTGTAAGATAAACATCACTGGGACTACTCTTGTTTAAAATGTTTCATAAATAGCAAGGCTGAGAAGTCCACATTCCACATTTTTGGTGGGGTTTTTTTGTCATCTGAATCTGTATCACTTCTCTGCATTCAGTTTTATGAGCTGCAAGAGCACAACTTGAAATTAGTAGCTCCTGGTTGCCCAATTCTTGCTGTGCTGTACCTGCCCGGTGTACAGAGGGCTTGGGGTGTTATTTTATATGATTATGGAGAGTGGTAGGAGGGGAAGAGGTGATTGCCTCATCCTTGTGGTGTTTGGCTGCATTTCCTTTCTTATTTTTTTTTTTGTTCTCTGCTTTTATTCATCAGTGACAATTTATAAACAGTACATGTTTCACAATGATTTCAGCCTTGAGTGCCAAACAACTGTATGATGTTGTTCCTTTGTTTGACAGCTTCCTGGCACTCAGCCACATGCACAGTAGTAATAAATACTTTTGTCCAGTGTTTGTGAGCGTTCTTTCTTTGGTGTACGTTTTTACATTTGCATTAGAAATCTGTCTTCCTAAAATTGTGGTTTCCAAAGATGGTTGAAGGAACAAATAACAAAAAAATCCCTGAACAACCAAACCTTGCGAAGCAATAAAAATGCTATAATTATAAACCATTCCTTCAGTATTCTGGAGCAAGGGAGAGGGGATGGGGAGAGAATTACTGCTGTTCTTTCATTGGTTCAGTGGTACATTTGCAAAACATGGAAAGGAATATGGTTTGTTGGCAGAGGGAAAAATCCCACTTGCTTCTCCAGTTGTTGATCATTTTCTATACAATAGTTTGCTTACACGTGCACTGAACGGCGGGCTTCCAGCAGTCTGTTTAGAACGGAAGGAAAGATAACATTCAATAAAACCCCACAATAGATATTCTGCATTATCTGTGTTGAAGACAATTAGGAACACAAATGGCCTGAACTCAGGATATTGGCTTTTAACTGGATCTACAGCATTTGGTTGGAACAGGGCATCCTGCAGTATGAAGAAGCCGAGCGTCAGTGCTGATTATACTCCTCCTGCTGCTGTTCTGTGCCTCCCCCTCTTTCCCCAGCAGAGACACAGCTTGCTCTCATGATAGAGACGCAGTGCAAATGCCAATAGAACACTGAATTGAGAGGCAGTGATTCATCAGCAGAATGTGTTATTTATCCAAGCACGGTTACACTTTTTTTCTTTTTACCTGTGCTCTAAAACATCGTTATTTGCTTGATAACCAACTTTAATACAACTATTGAACGGAAAGCTAATTTTTAGGCTTGCCTGTTCACTCATGTTCAGTTTCTCTTACTTTCTTAATGATGCTTTTATGTTGCTTTCTCACCTGGTGCAACGCAACTGTAAGTCGTTGGTCCAGTTTTTCTTCTAAGGTGTCGTAACATCAGAAGTAGAAAATAATATAGCCTTTAACTTACACAGAAGTCAACAGAATCATCTGTCCTCAAATCTATAGGACGTAATTCCTGCTGTACTTTTACTGTGCAGCTAAACCTGTAATTTTTGTCCCTTCAGCCCACCTGTCCAGATCAGTACGCTGGCTCCATCTGAGCAATTCCATCATGCCTGCTGTCAGTTACACTCGGGGGTTTTTCCTGTCTGTACTTGTCTTTGCTTTCTTCCTTTCTTCTGTTTGTGAATGTTTTGAGAACTGCCGTTTTGTTTATATTTTGCAAATATGTTGCTCTTAGTAGATGAGATATTATGTTAGGTGAGTTTTGGTTCTGTTCTAGCATAGGTGTTCTTGCTTGTTTCTAGGACACTTGTGCATTTAAAAGCAGTATCTCCTAAGCATTTTTTGGGTGCGTGTTCTGAACAGGGGTGCTGTGCAGTACCCTGAGTATCCTTCTTGGAAGAACAGCTTACTGCAGACTTGGCCTAGAAGATCAAAACAGTTCGTTGTCGTGTTGCAGTGAAGGTGTTCTATTGCATTTCCTATTAAAAGGGCAATTTGTGGAGAATGGACAAGGGGACAATAACATTCAGTAGGAGGAAAAGCTCGAAGTGGGAGAAATGATAATCCCCTGATGGCCGACTTCAAAACAAATGCGAAACGCTATGACTTAATAAACCTGGAGGAGCATGAGCCAAATGTTGACACATCCAATGGTTAGCTCTGAAAGAGTAAGCTTGAATGCAAAAGGAGTAAAAAATTGCTTATTTCTATGTTATAACAACAGCTCAGGTTCACACACAATGAAGGGGAACTTCCTATTTTCCAACCGCAAAAAGCAAATTCTTGTGGGCTTTTTTAGTGTCCAGTATTCTGTTATTGGAAGCATGTCCTTTTTACTAAAGCTTCTGAGATGTGCCATGGATGCTTTTCAGAATGCGTTTGATCCCTTGTAGCATGTACCATGCTGCTCAAGGCAAGAATCTGTAGATGTCACAGTCATCTTGCCACACATGACGAATCACTTTGCCTAAAGATTTTCTGCTCTCGAGGCCTCAAGGCTGGTTCTGTCTCCCTACGGATGTTTGGTTAGATTTGCCATCTGAGCTTACTGTTGTGTGACTGGTTTAGAAAGTACGAAATCCAAATTTTTCTCACGTTTCATTTCTGTGTTTTGTTATCGTTTGAGTATACATGCAGACATCACTCCTTACAAAAAATAAGGCATGATAAGAATCAGTTTGGATTTAAAAAGACAACAGCTTTTTGAACTTCTTGTTGTTTTCTTGTCTTTGTTTTACTTAATTTGTTACAAGAGTCATACGATGTGATTGTAGCTGCAGGCTGCTGTCCACTGTTTACCTGCCTTTTTTTCTTTATTGAAAAAAAAACAAAAAACCAGAACCATACCAACAATGTGTAAGCATATTCATAGCTTTCTTGATGCTGTCACCATTTGGATATTCTTTCATTGCACTGGCCTGTAAGACAGGATTAGTGGCAGCCTGAAACCAAAGTTTAACGATGCTACACAGATAGCTGGTCAGCAGTCTCCTTTATTGGTTCCATTAATTTGGTGTAGGGAGCCTTGGGAACCACACTAGGAGGATTTTATTAAATGTGTTTTGATGTTTTTAGTATTTAATGTAGTTTGTGTTTTTCAAATAGATCAAAATCTGTAGCAGGTGAACTTCAAATTTATACCAGCTCTCCCATGGCCTAACACTGCATGCATTGAACATTTTGTTATGGCAAGATGCATCTTTCCTGTTGTTGCAAGCTTATAAAAACAATATGTCAGCAATAAGACACAGGAAGTGACAAAGCACAGCAAGTGAATTTTGAGCTTTTTCTTTTTTCTTAATTGTTCTATTTATATTCCTGTCCTTCCTTCCTTTTTGCTTTTCGCTGTCCTCTGGACAATACGTATTCCAGCATTGTGCTTTGTTATTTTCCGTTCCCATGTGCCCAGGTCCCTTGCTGCCTGTGCAGCCTGTTGGAGGCCTGCTGCCGTTAGGTTCTGGAGGAACAGGTAGCTGCTTGCCTTCTCTGCTCCTCCCTCTAAGAAAACCCCTCTGTTCTTTTTGACCAGACGTTTGCAGTGATGTAAAAAGGGAATAAAAATGTAACTGTGAATTGCTAGATGGCTGCATTTCACCCCTTTTTGAGTACTGAATAGCCTTTTCTACTCATGCTGCTTTTCTCCCTTCTGTCCTCTTGTCCTGCAATTTTTTGCTGAAATAAGCATGGTTGGAAGAGCTGCTCATTCTTTTTCAGCTTTGGAAGACAAATCTAAATATATTTCCATGCGTTTTCTTTTTTCTCCTCCCTGTTTTTTTCCAGGGACACCGATGGTTGTTTTTTCTGCAGGTATTGTTAAAAAAAAATAAGGAGAAAAAAAAACCATGGAAAAAACACCAAGGAAGAACCTTTGTTCATTGCCCAGAACTGCTCTAAGTAGCATAGGCACCATATATGTCGTAACTTGAAAATCCTTCTTTCTGTTGAGAATGTAAAAGGTACAAACTTTTCTGAGAAACAGCCCAGTAGACATCGTAAGAGCAAACAACAGAACACTCCGAATACCTTTATTTCAAACAAACAAACAAACAAACCCTCGTAATTCCGGTTCTTCTTAGCAGTGAGACTTTTACCGATGGGGACACAGTCTTGGTCCTTTTCTTGAATGCTGATTTCTTTTTATAGATTTTGGTTTTGTTAACTTGTATACATCTGCAGGTTTGATGGTTGCAGGAAACTTGAATATCTGCCATCTGTGTCACTTTGAAGAAATTGTATTGAAACAAAAATTTTATTTAATACCTGAAAGCATAGCATGATTAGCTATAAAAAATACTTATTTTTAAGTCAGAGGCAGTTATGTCTGCCCAGGATTTAATACTCTCTTTTTAAAGAGTACAGCTGTGAAGCTTGAATGGAAATTAGATTGATGCTAACAGCTGATGATAAAGGTATCTACTTAAGCAAAACATGAAGTGAATAGCTTTTATTGACCGTGGGTAAAGCTGAGTAATGTCAGTATAGATGGCTAGGTAAAATGCTCTGATTAATTCATAGCTCGTATCTAAACTTCAAAGCGTAACATTTAGATATTCTTTTCTGATTCTCTACTATGTAAAGAACGTTCCTAGCAGTGCTACAGCTTTTCTTTGGATTTGAATGCTTAAAAGAATGAATTTCCTTTGGGAGGCGTATAATATATAATTTTAGCCGTGGGTTTTTTTTTTGCCGTTTTAATTTTTGAATAAATGTTGTTAAGCTCTTTTAAATATTAAAATATAATCTTTTGTTTGTAATGGTAGCATTTACACTGACAACATCTCACTGAATGGTTTTTGCTCAAGAAGTCGTAACACCCTTTCAGTTTTAGCTGTTAAGAGCCATAAGTTCCGAGATGTTTCTGTCTATTTAAGATACTGATTTGTGGTACTGTAAGCGACTGCTTCCTACGGAAGGCGATTTCATTTTAACCTTATAACCAGTCACCATTCCACTCCCATGATGAAACCTTTCTCGTGACTGTTTTGCTCATTAACTTCTGGCTCTCTGTTTTCCGCAGTGGTGCTTGCCTAATTTTTGTATAAATCAAAGCTACTTCTTACAAAGTAGATCTTAGTAACTTATACACTATATAATAGTTAATTTTGTATCATGTTTTACTGTTTTGTTTCTGTATATTTTGGGGGTAAGAATCGTGGTGTAAGCACATCTTTGCTGGAGCCCTTTGCTCTAGGAAATGTCTCAGTTACTGTGCATGGTTTTGTTTACACATCAAAATTCCAATCCGACTCCCTAATTTATTTGAGTAAACTGATTAAAATCCGTTATTGTTCTCTTGATATCCTTAAACCTTTGTTATAATTTGTATTTCCTGCACCACTGGATCCCTGACTCGTGTCATGTGCTTTAATTAAAGATTGTGTTCAGAAGTTCACTAAGTTTTTCTTTCTGGTGCATTTCATGCTGTCTCTGTAGAAATGTCCTTCATAGCAAGTATTACCACCTTTTGCCATCTTGGAGAGCCCTTTTTTTTGAAGCTTCACTTACAAGCATTGCCCTTCATGCTTTGGACTCCATGTGTTGAGCTGAACTTTGTCTTCACACTTCTAGGTATATCATCACAAGCCAGTTAAACCGCATGTAGCAGATGAGAAAAGAGGCTGAGTTTTGTCCAATGGCTGCAGGAGGTGCAGTCTCTGGGTGTGCTTCCAAGCAGTGCCACCGAAGCAGTGAAGCACGAGGGTGCTGTAGTTGTGCTGAGCGTCTCCTTGTGCTCCCATCTTGCTTAGTTTTGACAGGTAGCTTTCGGCTTTCCTGAGTTCTTTTGGGGTGAGATTCTCTGTTATATTTTTCCCAGTCCTTTCTGTTGTGTCTCCAGCTGTTAGGTTTGTGCCTCTGAAGTAGAAATGTCATGTCTTGTAGCGTAGCCATCAGTTTGCCCCCATGTTGCATCTGAAGCACAACTCATTAATACTTAATTCATCATAGGGCATTTCTTTTTTTTTTCATAGGCTCTCAAAATAAAAGAAGCTGAATTTAATTTAAAACCAATCTTATTAAAGAATATATTCTGGTCTTAACACTAGGCTCCCCAGATATTCTGTAATTAGCATTCTCTAAGTGCCCAGAATAGAACTGGGCATCAGGCTATTAATTTAATGATTTATTGATTAATGATTTTTGTATTCTGATGAGAGGGAACATTTTCTGAACTGCTGTTGGTCAGCATAATTCTGCAAGAAGATAAGAATATTCCTTTGGTACTACTAGAGTTTGCTCCTTAACTTTAACAGTCTTTCACTGTCCAACAGCACTCAGTCCATCACCTTTTGGCATGCTTAGCTTTTGGGTTATAGAACTCAGGTTTGGCTCTATGAAAAGGTGAACTATAACAGAACACTGCACTGAGAGCAAAATGTGAATGCTTTTGTGCATTTTTCTGATATCTTAGGAAAGGAAGAAGGCAGAAAAAGATGATGGGAAGACCTGTAGCAGTACAAAACTCCAAATGATCTAACTATTAAAAAAAATATACTTTTTGCTCCCAATGTGTGTTTTTTTCCTCCTTGCATTAATAGTGTGCTGTAGTCTCTTTGTATAGGCTTGTAGATGAGGAACAAGGAATTGTCACTGACCTAAAGCAACATGTAGTGGTGTGGAGTATAATCTGACAACTACTTACCATGCATGCTGAACTTACTTCTCCAAGTAGTTCTCTGTAGTTTATGCCTGAAAACATGGAAGTCAGAGTGGTTCGGTAGATTTTAGATTGCCATGAGCTATCTTCATAATTTAGAGGTCTCTGCTGTTCATATACTCATAGAACCATAGAATGGCTTGGGTTGGAACAAATGTAAAGCTAAGCTTAGGTGTCTGGTGGCAGAGCCCTTCTGCCTGGGCACTTGCACAGTTCAACACATGAAAACAGCATATTAACAGTTCAGATTGTTATATTTCAATTCCAACTCATAGGACTTAGTCCCAAAGTACAGTGTGGTTGTAAGAGGTGATGCACTGTGTCACATCCTTCCTGTGTATCTTTTTAGTGGTGTGAGTACTTACTGGTATAGCATGGTAAACGGCCAAAATGCCTCCGTATCCTTTTCTCTGCAATGCACGTTATGCTGATAAGTCACCAGGACCACAGCACAAATGAACAGTGTGTAACTGGCCTTTTTTGCAAAACCTCGTTGAAAGTGGTGCTAGACTCGAGGCTTGGTGTGGCCCGATTACATCCAATTGCTCTCTTTGTCTGATTGCTTTAAAACTAAGCTGGGAATTTTTGCTTCAATAAGAAACGGAACTCCTCCTTTCACTTGGCTCCTTGGAAAGCATAGTTGGGTGTGGGTTTTTTTATAGCTATAACCTTGATTTTTTTCATTAATAGCAGTTCTGTTTGTTGCAGAATTTAATCTAACATATTGCCAAATGCAGCAGTACGTTCTTCTCTAGGTTTTCCTCCTGCTTTGTCCCTTATCCTTCCCCATGCCGAGCAGCTGCTTTGTGGCAGGTAGGAGCGTTCCAGGCCGGTTGTTGGGCACAAGGCACGGCATTGCCCTGGCTGCTGCCCGGCAGCAGGAGCTGCAGGTTGCTGCCCGCCCGGTGCAGGCGGCAGGCAGGCAGGCAGGCAGCGGCGCAGCTCTCCGGCACTATTAATATGCACAGCGTGGCGGCTTTCAGGGAAGGTTATTAGGATGCGGGTTCGTATCCTCCAGTGAATGAAATGATGTGTGATTATGAAGTCATCAGGCATGGACCAGTAAGGCTCGGGAGAACCCCCCCAGGTCCTCGGGGTGCCATTGATTGGTGACCATGTGTTTGTGCCCGATAGACTGTGAAATGGTGTGTTGCTCCACGGCTGTGCTGCACCTGCGCCCCACCGAGGTGATTGATTGGTTTGGTCATGTGGAATGTTCCCATCTGGTCTGCAGTAATGTGGTTTTTTGTTGACATTTTTTTTTTCCTTCCTTCTTCTTCTCTCCTATTTCCCCTTCATCTGCAAATAGCCAACGCTGGCAGGAGCTGGAGCAGGCGGTCGCAAAAGGCAGCCGAGCCTTTGCCTTTAGAACAAAGTGGAGCTGCCGCGAGTCCTCGTGCTCCTTTCATTTCTGCTAAAAGACCAGATATGTCGTCCTGTGCTTTTGAGGGGGAAACAAACAAGCTAACGAAAAAACCACCCCAAAAAAGCCTACAAAGGAACGCAGGAAAGCTGAGGGGGCCCCAGCCCCCCAAACCTGTGCTGCTACGCACACTTCTTACTGCTTTACACAAGCACTGCAGTATTGTAATTAGATTACCAAAGTAGCAGTGCATGTGGAAGATCTTATTTAACCTCAGAAAAGTAGTGGTTTATTTATTGAAAACTACTGATGTTGCATTTTAAATGCCAAGAAATTATTTTAGTTCCTTTAAAAAAAAAATTCTATAGTTACATTGGGCGGTCTTGTTTGATATTTCTTAATCTCACTCCTTTTTCATAATTGATCTATTCATTCCACTTAATGACTAATTACATATCAGAGCACATCATCAGCAGCATTCATCATTGTAGAATGTAATAATCAATGACATTTCAACAAAGGAAAAAATAAATATGCAAATAAGGACTCATTAACATTTGCATGAGCTGTTTGAATAATCACGTTGCTGACAAGGCTGTAATTAACAGAAATTGATGCTGAGTTCAGTATTTGATAGTGTGTTTTCTCAGCGTTTTATTGTTGTCACTGCGGGGGCTGGAATGAAGTTCTGCTCTGCTTGTACCTTGACTTGGGCTTGATGTGATGGGCTGTGCCAGGTAGCAGAGGCTTCTGGGAGTCCCCGGTTCAGCTCTGACCTACGCTTAATGCGGAGAGAGAGCTTTCAGTTAAATGGCTGTATTGTTAGTGAAGGATTGTTGAATCTCTAGTAATTACGCAGCAGCTGAAGGAAGATCTTTTCTCCAAAGTCAGGGAAACTAAAAATGATTAAAAAAAAATAAAAAACTGAGACTCTTTTACGTGAGTCAGGCACTTTGCAACTGTAGGATCTCTTACTTGTTCTGAAAATCAGGCACTGAGGTAGGGTTGTGTTTTCTTATTTCGTTTGTCACTCTGGTACAGTGTGTCAGTGTCGGGAGACTTGAGCTTGATTGTAATTGAAAATCACTTGCTAAGGAAAATGTTGTGTAATTATGAAACGTACGGGCTCCCTCCCTCCCCTCTTATTATTGCAACTTTTCTCCCCCTTCCCTCTTTTTCCTGAAGCTTCCTCTTTTTGTCATGGATATCAGCTGAAATGCGCAAAACACAATAAAGCTGTTTATGTCAGTTTTTTTGGATGACTGTAAGTGCTGATTATAACAAGTTTAAGGAATTTCCTTTGTTGAGTGTGTACCCACGCCATATGGCTCAACATGGAACATTAACTTGACAGGGATAATGGATTGTGGTATATGGAGACAATTTTGCCTGCAGCTTCACTATAACTCATTCTGGTTGGGGATCACAAGTTTATAATATAGGATGCAGCAAACATCCAGATGGATTTGCTTTACATAAAAGAGTTGCCGTTCTTTTTATTTCCTGCTTGTAATTGGGGAAGAAAGGGACTTAAAAATTAAAAGACAAAAAAAAAAACCCAAAAAAATCAAAAGTAGTAAACAAAGAATGGGTCTTATTCAGACAGGAAAATCTCAGTGAAGCCATGTGTTTATGTGGGTGAAGTGTTTTGGATATACTGAAACAGAGGTGGAGTCATTATAAATGCACATACGTGTACAAGGTTTTTCTAATAATATCTCACCTGGCTTCACTTTACAAAGTATTTCAGTGTACCTCCAGTTGTAGAGATACATGAGGCTCTGGAAGAACGTGGGGGGAAAAAAGCTACTTGAAACAAGGCTTTGGTTTTACTTAATTATAGTGACTTTTAATCAGAATGACCACTTCTCTGATTAGCATTCTGGTTCTTTGGCAGTGCTCTGATGGTACCCCGTGTTCTTTTAGAAAGAAAAAAAAATCTTCTGTCTTTTGTGGCACAAGGAAGTAAAGTACTGCTAAAATAGTTTCATTTACTTCAGTCAATGTCTTGTAAAATGGGGATTCTTCTAATGCCTTACTGTAACATAATCGGTATAAATCTGATGCTTCCTACTGAATGATTGGCATGCCCAAGTTTCTGTTTTTTTTCTAATTTTACAAATACTTGTACAGCTAAGAGACTTTAAGCACGCGTAATCCCATTAAGCACGTATGTAGCTGTTTGAAGGGTCGGGGCCATAAATCCATATTGAGGATTTCAAATAGAGCTGTGTGGGATGGCTTCAGCATTCCTGTACGCTTGTGGTTGAGTTAAACTCCAAATAAAATGGGGCGCCTGAAAAGCAGGCATCTTCTGAATATTAATTTGGGAGAATTATTTAAACACCAGCTTAGAATTCTTCTGTAGTCGACCTTCCTTATCCAAAATGGCTGCTGTATTTTTTTTTCTTTGAACCGCTGTCACATGGGTATCAATTTGTTAATTATTTGGTTAGCTTTTAGGTAAGTACTTGAGCAGATGGAGTGGACTTGGTTTGTGACTGGGCAAGAGGATTGCTGGTTGTGATTATAGGTACTGCATGTCTGTCCAGCCTACATCTCCCATTGCTGACTTCACGCAGTGACATCCCAATTTAGTATCTTTAGTCATCATCCTAAGTTTCAGAAGGTAAGCAGCCAGAAGGGGTCTGCTTTTGGGAAGGGAGGAATAAAAAAGCATTAACAATTGACCTGTGAAGAGTCTGACTTTGGCTTAGAGTGTGAGGATTCTTTCAGGTTTTCATGCTGCAAATTGTACTTTAAAAAGCTGTTCTGGGTTCATTCATCTTCCTCCTGCATGCCAGGCCCTATGCGTGGTAATCACTGCCAGGTGGGAATTTTCTGTGGACTTACAGAAATTGTTGCTTGCATTCTTATTATGGAAAACTCCCTTGTTTTCTTTGGCTGCTACAGGTGTGGAAGGATAATATCAGGAAAACACAGGATATGCCTACAATGCTGTTGTTTAACAACAGCAACAAAAACCTCAGGAAAACACTTGTTCCATATTTGAACTAGAGGGAAGCATGACACCATATCTAGTGTGCCAGTGAGCCGGTGGATCTTGTTCATTTATGGCCCACCAGTTGGAAAACACGATGATAGAGAAAGGTACACCAGCGCTGCAGTCAGTTTGATGAATTTAAACCTGTAGATGAGAGAATTCTTTCCAGGAACAGTAAGGGGAGCTGACTGTTTCTTCTTGGTTAAAGTCAGCAAACATTTAATAAAATTGAAATTTTGAGGAGAGCATTTGTGTTCGGTGTTGGTATTTGTTACCACGGAGGAGTTTCTGCAGGGCTGTGTGTACCAAATAGCGTGGTGATTCTTCCAGGTTGCAGTAATGCCTCCCTGCATCCAGTGAATGGTGCTCTGTGGTTTGTAAATACGGCTCAACCTCACCTCAAAGGCAGGTTTGGGTGTAAAAAGCAATGCATTTTTCGCTTTTGGTTTGCTCACGTAATTTATTAATAACTGTTGCTATACTCTTCCAATTACTTAATGGTTTTCGCTCCTATTATGTGTTTTTATGGAACTTGGTTGGAAGAGGAGTCTTTCTTCTTGGCAGAAGGAAATGCCTTTAGCTTATATTTCCCATCTGTTTATTTCTGGGAGAGCAGTGCTGATGGAGGTGCTGGGGATGGATGTGCCCGTGCTCCGCGTGGGCTGCTGCATGGCTATGCGGTGGGAGCGTGTGGGGACGGGAGGGGGAGCCCGCGGCACGGCTGTCAGCCGGGAGGGCAGGGCTGGGGGGGCCTCATCCTGCTGAGTTCCCTTTGTGCTATTTCAGTCGTTCAACGTGGAAGTTTCGTCTCCTCCTTGTCCTTGAGTGCACACATGCTGTGATCCAATTGCTCGAGGGGAGGGTACGCTATTACTTTATTTTATGGCAAAAATGGAAATGCATTTCCGTCTGTATATTCTAAAGCAAATACTTTTTCCTCTTAAAATAGGGCTTCCCTTAAGTTGTAAAATGGTTCTTATTGACGTGTAACATTGGATTTTTTTTAAGCACCTTAAGTAGACTGAAAGATGAGTCACCGATCGCTTGGATCAGTCAGCAGCCCCCGCTGCACTCTGGAGTGCATAGCTCACATTGTGTGAGCTGTCCCCGCTGAATTTAGTTCATTCATATACTTGGAAGTACGTAAGAGCTTAATTGCTTTACTGAATTGGTGCCTAAAAATACTTTCAGTAAATGCGGAGAATTGTTTAGCTCCTTTTTTCATCATTGCAGAGCTGTGATTGAGTCAAGGTTTGTGCTAAACAGTGTGAAAGGGTGAGTGACAATGTACTTAAACTGAACCTACAGCAGATGAAGAGCTGCACAATGTGGGGCAGGATCCAGCCATTAGCTAACAGAGAAGCAGTGTCTCCTTGTGGTGCTTTTCATTGTAAAAATTTGTCTACCTCGGTGCTCTCTTAGGGGAAAGAGGCAGGCCTGAAGGCTGAGTGCTGTTCCTTGTTTCTGAACTGCCGTGTGACTTTTTCCATACACCATCAGTCCCCTCGATGTTTTTATTCAAAATTTCACTCGCAGCAGGTGAGTTTAAATTGCAGCAATGGGCAAACAGTTTGACATTCTTAGGCTAGAAACTTGATAGCCAGGCAGCTGCAACTGCTGCCTAAGCTGATGATTCTGATTCTGTGCTTTATTCAGTAATTTGGAAGACTTCACATTACTCACTGAATCGAGTGGCTTTCATTTTGAGACACAGCACCATCAGGGTTTGAAATGTTTAAGCTTGGCAAGAAGGGACTTGTCTGTAAAGCAGTGAAATTGCATTGGGGAAATACGGTGCCTCTGTTCACCAGAGGCGGGCTGAGGTACACCACGAGCTGCTGCGAGCTGCAGCTGCATTTACCATCAAACACGGAGCTGGGGCCGATGAGTGTTTTGTTTTTAGTGTCATGGAAACTGTGAGCCAAAGAATGGATATTCTATTCATCTGGGAAAATAGCAGTTCGCTGCATAAAATAGCACTTGCTTCCAAAGTGGTTCTTAAAATAGACTTTGTGAATGTGACCCTAAAAGTAAAAGTGCAACCATGTAAATCACCTCAGTACTACTTTGTTTTTGTATTAGAATATGCATGTGAATCAATACAGAAGTAGTGAGAGTTTTAAAATATAGTTGTCGTGTGGAATGCTCATCAATTCATTATTTTACTGTGCGATTTTAGATCTAAAAATGGAGAGATCTGCACATTTCAATAGCAGTTGTGATGCCGTTTATTACCTTTCTTTTTCAAGTGCCTTGCTATGAGTTTGGGTCATCATTCAGTGTCATTTGCTGTTTCATGCAGCGTACCAAAACCCATAAAACTCACTGCAGAGAAGCGGGTGTTCAGGAGAATTCTTTGCAGGCAGAAAAGGAAACACAGGACTGGAAGTTGCTGTGGAATAAATAGATATTTGTAAGTGCACAAGTATTTTTGTGGAGTCAGCATGGGTATGTCATAAGGAATAATGCATTCTGTTGAATTGGAAAGCCTAAATTCATTTGTTTTGCTAAAGTTGTGAAAATACGGAATTGAAGTGAAGAGAAACCAACACAGGAACAGAAGTATAAAGTCATTGCCCTGCCTTGAGGGGGGGGAGGGGGGAGAGGAAGGAAGCTGAGAGAAGGAATTGGAGGAGTTGAAGTGATTTGACTTGAGTGAGAGGAAGTGGGATGGATTTGCCTGCTGCAGGACTTCAGAATCAAGGCTCTGGAATGGATGAGATCATGTACAAAATGGATGTGAGCCCAAGTGAAGGCAGTGAGAATCTTTCTGTTGACTTTTTGCTTTTTATTATTTTAATTCTGGAATGCTTGCCTGAAAGATCACCCTAGTCTGTGTGCTATCCTTGAGTCTAGGTATTTAAAGAGCCCATGGCAGACAGTGGTGTGATGAAGGCAACAATATTTCTGTGGATTTCAGCAAAGGTGAAGTGATTGTAAAATCATAGAGTAGTCCCATTGAGAAGCGCCTCAGGAGCCATCCATGTCTCTGTCCTGCTCAGGGCAGGGTCAGGCCCGATTCAGCTCATGTTCCTCAGAACTCTGGCACTGTCAGATTGTTTATTTAATTACGGGATGCCAAATCAGATGTGAAATTTTAGACACAGGGTTGTAAGTGCTGAGTGGAGGTGGGCCATCATTTCCCTGTTAGTGTCGTTTTTATCCCTGGCCATGCTGTTTGATGGCGGCAGTCCATCCCAGGTGCAGGGCTTCACATTTTGTTCTTGTTGCATTTCGTGTTGGCCCAGTCCTCTGGAATGCCTGTGTCCCTCTGAGCGGTGATCCTGCCTTCGAGTGTATTAACTGCTTCTCCTAAAATGGGGCCTAATGCAGTCTTTAGGGTGCACTCTGGCTATTCCACCAGGCCAGGCCAGTTAAATAGAAGCTTACAGTACTGATGCTTAGATGAGTGACTCAAGAGGCAGTGGAAACACAAAGAAGACTTTTTTCTAAGTGTTTACTGATGTTTAATATTAAGGAGTGATGTGTAATTCAGAATTTACAGCAGAGATGGAGACTAGATACGGAATGGGAAGGTGTCTCTGAAATAATTATTGTTTGTATGTAAAAGTTTTCTAAAATAATATGGAGGGTCAGCAGTCTCCATTGTATAACTTAGGGAATTCAAGTGCCAGCAGTTAAAATGTGTAAAAAGTTGCAAAAACCTAGTTCTTAATTTTACTCTTTAATACCGTTATAAGTCTGGTTTTCATTTTGCATCTCTTTGAGGTACCATTATCCCGTATTCCTAATTCCAAGTTAAACATCTGGGCTTTCCTATCCAGTGCCTGAGCAGATTCCCAGTGGGATTGGCAGTAGGTAGTATGCCTGTAGAAGGGCTGCTGAGGGTTGACAACAGGAGAGTTTAGGATAGCAGTGAAGAACTGCAACATCTCATAGGCACCCAAGATAAATGTAGCTAAAAACCAGGAGGCTGTGGGCCCATGGCTCAGTCCTCTGGGCATCTTTTTGTGCTTAAATAAACAGAAATGCAGCTTGCTTCCTTACCTGCAGAGCAGAATGCTCTGTATTAGTGACTGATCTACAGTTGCTTCCATCTGCCTGCAAGCACTGAGTTAGTGATGGTGCTCTGTTTACAATTACATTCTGAAACTCAACCTGACTTTTAATCCCTTAATGCATTATTATTTCAAAATAATAATATAATATAATAATGTAATAATATAATATAATATATTATTTTAAATCATCCAGGCTTTTTGTCTAAGTATCTTATTGTATCAAATCAGGTACCTTATGAAAAATCTGCTGCATTGTAAGCTGGCAGAGTCTGCCGTCAGTGTAAAAAGATTCTTTATCACCAATTCAAGTTGAGTAGAATTATCATTAATCCACGTGATTCTTTATTAATTAGATTTCATTTTAGTTATTTCATTATTTATGGTTTGCTAGCAAGGCAATACGTTTTGTATCTTATTTGCTCCTTTTAAATATTATGTAACTTGGCTTTCCTCCAGAAATGTTGCACTTTGTAATGTCCCATGCCTCAGTGGAAAAGTGTTAATATTTCAGAGAATTTCTTGGTTTATATTTGCAAAACTTTGTTTTCTGAATCCTCTTGGAGTCAGGTTATCTGGACCTGTTGATATGGAAGCACAGAATGTTAGCACTTGCTTTTACATTTTCCGTGCTGTTGAAATAGAAAATAGGTCATCATTTTTATTCATGTTATCATTCTTATAAATGAATTATTGGTGTCATCGTGAGTATTCCCTTTGGTCTTAACATGCTGGGAAAAGTATTTTCCTTATCTGCTGTAGGTCAGTTGAAGCAGCACGGTGATTGCTATGGAAAGCATATATAGCCAAGCAGCGGTACAGTACTCATTGATACTTGAAGTTGTATTTACTACATTGAGCAGTACATAGTGTTCCTCGGTGTCCTTAAGCCTGGGACTTGCTCCCACCTTGACTGTGTGCAGATCTGGGCTATTATTGTTAACATTTCTTCAGCCACATTCCCACGGCTGTTATGATCTCTCATGGAGAAGTTTTTTTTCTTCTCTATCAAGAATGTCACCTGACTCACCTCCCGAAGTAAACAGTGGTCACGTGTTTTCCTTTGTCACTTTTTGTGACTTATAAAACAGTATTCACCCCTCAGGTACCTTGGCAGTCAGGTATCAGTGTTGTGATGAATTAATGTAGATGAGATGTCTTTAGATGAGGGAATCGGGCTGTGCATGCGGTATATCATTTAAGGAGATCACAGTTCAGGTGTTTTATTTGTAGGTAGTTACAGGTTAATTCTCTGTTTAGCTCCACTACTAGTTTTCCTTTCTGCAACAGTGATCTTCTCGTGCAGTTAACTCCAATTTTCAGGTCTCAGGACCTAGACTTGTGTGCAGTGTGAAGTCCCTTATTCTAAGTACTGGTTTTGTACTAAAATAGGAATGCTTGTTATAAGAGAGATGGAGAGTCTCTTTGCTGATGAAGCCAATTTGTTTAATGAGAACAAGTAGATCTTGGATGCTGAGATGAGTTGTAACTAACTCCAGAAGTAACTCTTAAATAAAATAAAAAAAGAAGAAATTCAGCAATTTGTAGCACGCAGCGTCGCTAAAATAATCTTATCAGAAATAAGTGTAGCATTCTGTCTTAAAGTGTAGGTTCTCTATTCGTTTCCAATTTTTAAAATCCACTTTAGACTTAAAAATGTACTTGATCTTAAAGTCACTGATGGAAGCTGAGTAGTTCTTGTCCTTAAATCTGGGCCAAATTCCATACCAGGAGAGCAGGTTTTTCTAGTTAGCTGTAAGTGGTAACTTCGTTAACTGCTTGCAAATTTTGTCTTGGTTCCTGGGAAATGAGATGAGGAAGATGGCAAAGGAAGAAATGTTTAGCAGACAGAGTGCAGAAACTGGGATACTCTGGAAGTACATGGAGTGGATAGTGATTAAAATGCCTTTGCACCACTGATGTGGAATAGGAATATATGCATATTTGTGCACTATTTGCTTGTTGTCTTCTGGAGTTGTACATTCTGTGTTTTCCTTCATTTTGTGTAGAATCTTAGTATAGAAATTGTTAGCATGTTTCTCCCACTGGATCGTGTGTCTGTGTAGCACATATTCAGATAAGGCCTGGGGTAGATCTGGTACTGAAGAATTGAAATTGAATACACTGAACAGCTATTAAAAAATGGTTTGGTTCACAGATACCATATATGCTCAGGGGAGAAGTGTTCCTTCTTCATTTAAGGGGTCTGTACTTCCTCTTTTCCCCTTGCCCTGAGTTACTAATGTATCTTCTTGCCAGAGATTTCAGCTCCTTAGAGCACTGCAAGCATTTGTTTTGTTATTTAGCACAGTATCAGCCTTGCAAGTGAAGGGCTGGGAGTAATAGTGAGGCAGGAACCTTCATGTATCAGCCACTGATGGAACAGAAACATTCTCAGTTTGACGTGAGCATATAAATTACAAGTTCGTAGGGTCAGCCCAAATATAGTGAGGAATTCAGTCCACCCTTAGCTCCTGTGCATTTAAAGTACATAAGAGCATTAATAAATTGTTTTTGTAGCATAAGATCTGTGCAGTGCTTTTCAAACTGATAAATTATTCCGTCTTTTCTTAGGAGTACTTACAAATCAATGGGATGAAAATGTCAAAAGCGTGTCTTTGTGAAGCAGGTTCTTTAATACCACTTCACACGCTGACATTATTACTTTTTAAAATATTGCATTAAAGAAGTTACAAGAAATCCCTTGGTTTCTGTGTTTAATGTCTTGATAGATGTACTCTAAGATTTATTGCCTGCTCAGTTCCATCAGTCCAATTCTTACGGTGAAAGACAACTGCAAATGCCCTCAGCTGTAAGTATAAAAGAACTTCTGAACTTCTCCAGTCCTTGGAAAACACAATTAGAAAATGGCCTGCCCAAATGTCAACAAAAGCAGTAATTTAGTATTTGCTGTCTGAGGCATTGCTCCTGAATTACAGCAGTTATAATGGGGAGTTGACTCCAGGTGACTCCAGCTTCTGCCTCTCCATACTTGGCATCGTTTAGGTGTAAAAAATACATGATCCAAATAAAACAAGATAGAACTTCATTGCAGAAGTATGATGCTGTCTTACAAATGAAAAACTTATGGCATGGTGTATCCCAGGAAATTTTGGGCAGATCTGAGATTGGACATTTAAACTCCACAATCTCATTCCAAACTGTAATTTTCTTGCAGAAAATTAGAGTTGTATGGTCCTTCAAAATTACGACCAAAGAAAGAAGGGACAAATCTGTAGTATCTGTGATGGGAGTTCTCAGGCAATTGACATTTTGTAGGTTTGCCTTATTAAATGTAAGACTGTGGATGTGTTTGTAAGACTTCAAGGATTATTGATTGGGAAGCTGCTTGCAGTCACAAGAAGACTGAGCTAAGATGGAGCGTATGATAAGATAACAACGAGGTTAGGAAAGTGATTACAACTGGGAACCTGCTAATCACTGACCTCTGTAGGGATCCTGTAGTTCATCACTAATCTCACTTGCACTTGGCATTTTCCTGTGTTGCTGCTTCATTGTTCATAGCCGAGTGAGTAATTTGGCTTGGGATGAACAGGAGGAGGGTGCTGCAAGTCCAGCAGCTGCACTTGCTGGCACTGGCTTGTTAAACATCGTCAGCGTCGCCAGCAGCGTGCTTGGCACGCCTGAGCCAATAATACTTAAACAAATCGTTGTGACCAGAATAGGAGGCTGCTTGTTTTAAGCACTTTCTTCAAATTGTGTTGCTTCGGATCTGTTTCATTTTGATGAGATTTGGTCCCAAGTATTATAAGGAAGAATGTGTGTTAGATCTTTATTTTTATACATACATGTGTGCAGTGTATGTATTTAAATTATTAGACAAGGGATTGTAGGTGTAATTCAGATCTACTAACTATGAAGTCCTCTCTGAACGAGTAGATCCTCATAGCAGAAGACAATGAAGAAATGGCAGCAGCAGTACTGGGGGCAATGTCAGTCACTCTTAGCTCTAAGAAGAATGCAGCACGCTGGATTTTAGAGCAGGGCTGTGTTTCTGTGTTTTGATCAAAGCTACATTTCATAACCTTACTGAAATAATTGTGGAGCAAGGATGTTTTTTAAAGCTAACAAAAATTTAAAATAAAAGAAAAACAGACCTGTTCTCGAGGCGACAAGGATGGTATTCTATGAACTTGTCATCCTTCATTTTCCTTTTGTAATGAGTTGTAATACGAAGTGTAGGAGAACGTTTCAATATTGTGCTGAACGTTTTGCATCACCCATCGGAACGTTCAGTTATGAAGTGATTTTGGAGTGGGCTCTCTGTGTTATCAGTGATGAAGTGATGATTAAGAAGCATGATTTAAAAGATACTGCGAAGATTGCTGCAGGATTCTTCTGCGTGCGAGGAGCAGGCGTGCTTCGTGTCTGACAGACAGCAGCTGCCAGCTGTGCTCCCTGGCATGCATTCAGGCTGGATGGCAGACATTGCTTCGCTTAAAAAACACCGGCGCTTTCCATGCTGCTGAGCAAATAAATTCTTGGGAAATGCGTAGAAAAATCTTCAGTCTGCGAACAGTTAATTCTGTGGGACTTGAAGTATTTTTTTGCAGTTATGTTCTGTCATCCTCTCATAAACCAAGTGATATCTACAAACAGTGGGTAAATGCTTTTTTACTACCAGTGGGCATTCATAGCACATCCCCTCGAAGCAGTGCTCAGCTGAGTTAGTGCAGAGCTGCTTTCAGTTGACCATCACTTTGTGTCTTGCTGTTTCAGTTCGTTCTGCGATAAGAGCGTTTAGGCTGCACAGCTGTTGTACAGATAGATTTATGGAATACAATTCCTTGTGCAGTATCAAAAGCTCTGTGAAGCTGGGAACATGTTAGATAAGTGATTGCAGGAGAAAAACTACTATTTAGAAATGCTTTATAATGCTTTTTAATTGGCACTGAATGTGCCAAGGTTTGAAGTTTATGAAGTTAGGAAACATTTATGATTCAAGCTGCTTAGTGGGAATTTCTCGTTTGAATCTGCAGCTCTCGAGCTGTAAGCCTGTTAGGTAGTGATTAGGTCCTTGAAGTTTTTGTTGTTGACAACACATGAAACTTCCTAAAAATAAAAGTGCAAACTCACTCCGGGTCATTGAGAGTCAAATGCCTTGTGAGTTGTCCTCTGCATGTTTGAGATTTGTGTGTATAACCAGCTAAATTATTTTTAAATGTCTATTGCTTTAATTAAAATCTGGACGGGGCTCAAAGCTCAGGGTTGTAGAGCCACCGATAGGAAGCCTGAAGAAAAGTTAACTGTGATGCTACTTCGTAGCAAGGTGAAGATTCTGCTTCTGAAATGATGGCCTGGAACTACTGGAGACTTGAGTCATCTCTGAGCGCTTGTGCTGGGGATATGCTTGGGATCCTATCTGGTAGCTGATGCTACGTTGCTTTCCAGACCTTTCTGTGAAACGTTTGTTTGAGCACAACTAACTTGCTCTAGCAGTACTTCTCGATAAATATTCAGAGCAATATTTAGAACCAAATTCACTACAGAGTGGGATACTGTACTCAGCTTCTCCTTAGCAAATGCCAAACTTCTGAAGAGATAACATTTAAATACCATGATTTTGTGTTCTTATCTAGCAATTTCTTGCTTGTTGCACAAACCGTAATTTGAAGCATGATTATTCAAATTTCTGAAACTGACTCTTTTTATACAAATATTTCTTTTAAAACCTGCCTGGAATACTTCATATTTCAGCTGAAGCTGTTCATCATATGATTTTAAGATTCTCATTTTCTGGAAAGAAAGTGCTGAGTTTGGTTAATGTGAGCAGCATGATTCATGCCACTTCATGAAATTTTGCATGCGAGGTATTTTATTTGTTTGGTGCCTGGTAGTTGTTAGAGGCAAATTGCTGCAGCAAAAAAATTGCTCACTTCTTTCCTCCCTTTGTTACAGCAGTACTGCCATCTTTCAGATGAATTGTTGTTGACCAGGCTGCCTATAGTTATCAAGGTGATAGTCTTGCAGAGATATTGTTCCAAGAGTGCCAAACTCACTCTTCCTCTTCACTTACACGAGCTGTACATTTTTAGTGAAGAAATTTTTGCCAGTAAGACAGAAAACGAGAGAAAACAAAGTTCTGTTTCAGAAGCACAGTTGCACCAGTATGGAGCTATTTAACATGACAGTGGACATGTGCAAGGAAAGCTTTTCTTCTTATGAGGACTGGACAATGTACACATACTTCAGAAAAGAAAATTCCTACTTAGCTACAATGGCTTTCATTTTCAAATCTCTCAAATATTTTATGGTTTTCAATGGGTGGCTGCTGTGGTTTATTAGTGCTTATCTTTTGGATAAGTCTCTGGATTGGTTTTACAGGATGTTTCTTAGTTCTGTGTCATAATTAAGGAAGTCATATGCAGCTGGTATTTTCTGTTACATCAATATTTGATGACTGCCTGATTCCTGACATGGTTGAGCAGAGAGTTGAAAAATAAATAAACAAAAACAATAAACTTCTGAGCCCTGTTGGAGAGCTTTCACGCTGTTCTAATATACAGACATTTCAGTTGGTTGGCACAACCATCAAATATGGCTCTAAGTGGTTTTTCTGCAGCTTGCAAACTTATTACTAATATCTTACAATACAGCAGCATCAGAGGGCAGCTGCTCTGCATGACGTACTGTGTTCAGGCAAATACTCCATATAAGGCAAAAGAGTCTGCTTGGTGGTCTTGACAATTCCATTGTTTGGGTGGTTTTCTGTGCTTTTTTTTTTTTGTTTGTTTGTTTGTTTTTTCCCCAAGTAGAACTTACACAGAAAAACAAGGGATTTTTGAGGATTTGAGGGATGAGTATGAAGACCTGAATGAGTCAGCCAGTATTTAAGTTTGGTGTTGGTTTTTTTGTTTGGAATTTGGTTTTGTTCTTTGTGTGTGAGTTGTTTTTTTTTTTTATTGCTTATTGTATTTGTCACCTAAGATGACACTGGCTATGTGCTGGTTTGGCTGATAATGGAAGTGGAATTGCATTGAGCCTTTGTCCTTACAATTTCAACACACTGATGGGGGTATTTTAAAACAATTAGAAAAAGATTGCAGTAGTTCTTTCTTTCTGAGTGACTGTATAAGAAATGGGATCTACAAAGTTTTTGTTGTCTATTACAGTAGTGTTGATTATGCGTGCTAAGCACAGATGCATCTAGAAGCCTACTCTTATTCGTGCAACTTAATTTTTGTAAATTACCTATCCTGCTAACAGATTTTCTGTACTACATATATACATATGTATGTGTGTGCATAACTGACACAGGTAATTCAGCAAACTTTTAAAAGAATCTAATTTAAATTGTCTTTCTTTTATAGGAAAAGCCTCAGATAGAGGTCCATTCCCATTGTATGGTAGAGATACTGGATTGCCAGGCTGTCAAGTAAGTACAGTGATGATTCAAAGCAAATGGAATAACTGGAACTAAAATTGAGACACCCAAATATCATAAACAAGAATGTATTCCATGAACTGTAGAATGAGTTTTCTGGTTTCTGTGTTGTCAAATAATCTTGCACTTAAATCCACTAAGGAGATTCTCACTCTTTGTGCAAGTAGAACTGGTTCTGTAGCTCTTGACAGTGAAATCTTATGTTTTAATAAAAGGGAAGTTGTTACTAATTTGAACATTGTATTTCAGTTGTATGTGTAATGCTTCCAGATGCTTCCAGAGGTGATCTCTGATAGAATCATGTAACAGGAGCCTGTCTTTTTTGGCGGGTTCTTTGACAGAGGATCTCTTATAAACTCTTTTTGGATATAACCAGAGATGTAAGTTACAAAGACTGCTATTTTGCCAGGGGAGACAACAAATCAGTTGCATAAGGGAAAAGGCTTTTCTGTAGGGTATGGGTATGTTGTTGGGTGTGTCCTTTTTTCCTTGGTGGGTTTGTGGAGTTTGGGGTTTTTTTGTTTGTTTTTTTCATTAATTTCTTTGCCTGTCTCTGTAAGAGGAAAGTAAATGTCTCCAGGATGACTGTTTTTGAATAATTGCTCATTTTAATTTTAGCTTGCATTACTTCTATTTATTGTTTTTTGAATAAAAACTCATTCTTCATCTGTGAATGTTAAATCTACTAATCTGGTGCTTCATACATGTTCATTTCCATATCCAAACAGTAATAGAAAGAATTCCTGTTTCAGTTGCATGGACCTGTGGAGAGTAGACAGGGAGAGTCAGGAAACCATACTACTACTCTGCTGTCTGCTTCCAAGTATGATGCTTGCTGGAATGTAATGATGTTATACTTAGTTAGAATCACAAGGAAGATGTCAGTACTTGAAATTATTTGCAAGCATCTTGGACAGCACATCTAGAAATCAGTGTTTGGAATCAGTAGTTTGAAAATCTCAGCCTTGCCTTGTTTTGTTTTTGTTTGCTGTGATTTTGGTTTTAAATTTCACCTGATGGGATTTCTGTGTATCAGTAGACTTTGAGGTATGAAAATCTACCAGGATCATTGTCCCAGACAGCCAAGAAAAGGGAAAGATGAATGTATTTTAGACTCTGCTGTCACCATGAATTTAACTGACTTGGGCAATGTTGACAATAAAATTATGCAGATGTTGTTTTCTTCCTAAATTATTTTGACGTAGTGGAGGATTACAGTCAGTTCTGCCTTGACAAGTTAGACATTGGTTACTTTACAGCACTTTATGAAGAGACAAGAGGAAGATGGTCTTGCACTTGCGCTAGGGGTGCCACATGCTGTTTCATTGTTCCTTCAGTGGTATCTTTGCCTAAATTCCTTTTAATTAAATTTTAAGATGGAAGCAGACACTCATGTAGAGCAAGTGACAGTAGTAGTTGTCCTTCAGCTACTTAATTTGCTGTCTTGAATCTAGCCCCTGACATGTGAGAAGCTGTAACAACATATTCCAGCTTACAGAGAGTGAAAAATATCATATCTTAAACATAGAAAAGAGAATCTCTTTGCTCAGCCAAGAGATCCAAGATCTGCATGTGCAGAATGCACTGGAGTGGTGGAGCTTACGTACTGTCCACCAGGAATCAGTGGTTCTTTTGATTAGCATTTGTACGTGTTGGTTTCCAACTCTTCCCCTTACCTTCCATGCTGCCACTTCTTCTTGTGCAAGGAATGGCTTTTCAATATGCAGTTTGCTTTCTTACTGATATTATAGCGTACTTCTGACTGAAATATATTGGAGAACTTTTCATTTATCAATAAATACTAAGTATCACTGAGTATAGCTCACTAGGGAACTCTTATGCTGGATATTGTGTACATCTTTTAAGGAAAACAACGTCGTTGGGCTTTCAAGTTTTCATAATTAGATTATCTAATATTATACCATATTGTTTTGTGGTTTTCATGCGCTTTTAAATTAAGAGAAAATTATTTTTATGACTCCAAATCATCAACTAATATTTTCAGGAACGTGATTCTTCTCAAGAGTAAATGGACATTTCATTTTTTTTTTTTTTTTTTTTTTGAGTCTCTTCAAGAATAGCTTGGGAAGCGTGAATGGGCAGCACCATGTGGCAATGCGGGTCCTAATGTTTCTTCTTTAATTAAGAAAGTATCATTCTCATAGCCTTTACTACTTTTCTACAGCTTGTGGCAAAGAAAGACCCATTTGCAGCTGTGTGGGTGAGCTTTCAACACAATTATCAGGAAAAGCAGTATACTTCAGATTCAAGTTTTGGACTTGACATTGTTGCCAGTCTAGACAGCGAAATATATTGTGTTAATGTAATTAGAGTTGTTCAAATAACTCCTTATGTACTATACTTAAATATAATAATTTAAACTTGACATTAGTTTGGAAGCAAACTAATTTCCACATTACTCCTTCATTAAGTTAATGTTCTGTATTACAAAGCAGGTTTGTTAACTTTGCATAAAATTCTCTTATGCATTGTGGTAATGAGTAATTTCTGTTGTTTGGCTTCTCACTGAGCAAAGTGCTTTTGTATCTCTTAGCTGCTCATATCTATCACCATTTAATATTGTTTTTTACATGTAGCTATTTCAGTGCCAAAATCTTAACGTGCCTTTTACTTATATGTATTCCTTTGATATGCTTTCTACTACTTATCCCACAGTTTATTCTTTTGTATATGGGGAAAAAGTTATTGTGGGTAAATCTTTCTATTTTTTATAGTTAGGATAATTAAAAATGCTGATAGAATTAACTTTCAATTAGATTTTAATTCATTTTAAAATTACATTTTACTTTGGTCTTACCAGTTAAATCTGACAGTGTTTGAAATCATTTGCTAGCTTGGATTTAGGATTTCTTGCTTCTTTATTTTTCTTTATAGGTATGTGTGTGTATTTATGTATGTCGTAATACCCATTCATCATAAATCTCTGGCAGTATCCAATATGCAGCTTTTATTCTTGTTCACAAGAAGGGAGGAAGGTCAAAAGCAATCCCAAAATGTCATTCTGACAATCCAAATAAAGAATCAACTGCATTATCCCAGATCGATCCTCACATAGTCAAATCTGCAGAGGCTGTAAACCGAGAAATGATTCAGATGATAGAGGAGCCCTTTGAAAATCTAACAGCATAACATGAATGGAGTTGATTTTGCATCAGATCTCTTTATTTCTTTTTAATAGAGGACACATAAGAGTGTCTGTCTCACACTGAAATCCTGCTAGAAAAGCTTATGCTCTGCTTTGGATGTTCTTTGGTAGGTTCGCATCCCTGTGGAATTCCAGTGTTCTAAACTAGGTGGAGTACCCCATCTGAGGCCTTGCCATTTCATGTCTTCCTCACCGTGGTGTTAATGTTTGCCATCTTGTGTTTGCCTTTTTCATAACAAACATCCAATCTCAGACATGTTTGGTTGCTGATGGTCTGTCTGTGAAGTCTGAATTAGTACATTGGTTGTGTGCTCCAAACTACTGGTTTATAACAGCTATGCTGTGTCTTCAACAGCTGTAGTTGTCCATGTTTCCTTAGTTTCTCCACTGAGTGCTTAGGAGCTGTAAGGTGGTCAGCATCACTAAGCTGAAGATAGAAAATTACTCATGACAATGTGCATAAAAAGTAGACAGTATGGTTTTCCTGATATATGGAAATAAAACATGTACAATCCCTTCATAGTGATTTCAAACCTATGTAGTATCTAGTGTGAGGAAAGAATTGATTGCTAAAGACAGTGGATGTTAGCAGGGAACTCAAGAGCCGGCATTCGTTGGATTTTGTTTAAAATACAACCTTTTTATGGGCAGATTTATCTTACCTTCATTTTTTAACTCCCTAATCTGTGTGCTCTGTATGGTGATGGGGCATTTCAAGTGTTATAAAAACCCATTTAGAAAAAAGCTTAATTAAGAATAAATCTGCAAAATACGTGATTGCTGGAAAGAGCCGTGGATTATATTTGGCTAAATGCATTTCACTTATGATGTAAAATTTAAACATATACTGTATGAAAAGTATACCACTATACAGTGTATGAAATGTACACATCTATTTCATGCAATGTGAAGTATATAGTACTAAGTAAAGTGTATATGAAGCTTTTATGCTTCATATTTCATTTCATTCACTACTAGTAGATTATTTTTTTCTAACTCAATTCTGGCTGCTATTAATATATACATTTCACATCTATTGGCAGTAATTCTTCAAATTCTTTGTATTTTGGATGGGCAAAAAAAAATCCAGTAGAAAGATGGTCCATCAGTGTTACCAGTAATATTGCTACTCTGCTTTCCTCAGTAGCTGTCAGCTCTGCTATTGCTGTGAAGTTAATGTGAGGTGACTCATTTAGCAGCACATTATTACATCATTGGAACATGATGTAAGGCACATCAAGCATTATTAAATTAGCCTGAATTTTGCAGTATGACAGTAACATTTTATGCACATTAGCACGATACTTAGTGTTCCTTATGGGAATATAGTTCAAGTAAACATATTAAGACATAATTTCAGACAGCTTCTCAGGATTTCCCAATTTCTTGTTTATCAGGAACAAAATACAAGCTTCAGTTGAATGTTAAGACAGATTTAGTGGCATGTTTAGTGTTTCATAAATTACTTTAAATATATGCTGTTACTTGAATAGTACCTCAGAGAAATAAATAGCTGATTTCTCTTTGAATCTAAGTTGGAACAAACTCATCCATCTGCCATCTTTGTTCTGATTCAACATGGAACGTTTTGTCATTTATATACCACTTAGAGCTAGAGCTGTGTATGCCTGACTCATTTGTGCTGAAAAAATACTGCAGAATTTAATGTAGTACAGGTATTGAGCAATGGGAGTTCATACCATTTTTGTTTGGTTTTGAAAAACCATGACCTTTGTGTTTGTTTATTTAATTATAACTTTCGTCTCAACTGAATGTGAGACTTAAAAGGTTGCATCTTGTCTGCAAGATTTAGCCTTGTGTTAAAGAATAAATACAGTTTTTCATGATAATAAGTTGATGGCCCTTAACATCCTTCACACACTGGAAAAAAGAAAAAGGTTCTTTGTGTATTAAAAAGTGTGTCTTACCAGATGCACTGCAAGGACCTGGAAGTAAACCAAACAGTGTCCTTAGCACCTATTTTTTGAACAATTTAACAGATGACTTCTGCAAAAGAGATGTTTGCCAGTGCATGTTTCTTGGCATTTGCATAGTCAGAGGCAAATTTAGCCTCTTTCAAATTCAGAAAAGACTTTAAAGTCATTTGATCGAATGAAAACCTAAAGAGCAGTCCTTACTATTACTACAGTCCTGCAGAAGTTAGTATCTCACAGGGCACTCCAACGTCTTACACAAGGAAGTGTTATAAAAGTAGAACAACTCTTGAAAGTGAAGTTATTGTCTATCAAAAATTAATATAGTGAGCAATTTTGACCAAGATAGAAATGTGAAAACGTAAAGAATAAAAGACAATCAGATAATGTGTGTTCTCACATTTGTTCCCTGTTTGATGCGATTGCCTTTGGTATGTAAATATTTCATTCTAAATCCCTAGATGAAGTAAGTAGTGTTGTTTCTTTTTTAAAGATCTAGTTAATGGGAAGCAGTACCATTGAGCAAGGCTGTATATGAGTCACAAGCTGGAGACTGTATAATGTCAACTCCAACTGAAAATAAGGCACATACTGAAAAACTTGTAGCATTGCTGCTTGCTGCCTGGCTATTCTGATGACAAATTTGAGTTGTCTAGAGGAAACATAGAAGCTTGCTCATAATGTGCATAGGCAAAAATGGCAGACTTTGTGTTCCTGGTATATTAGTGAGGCGGAATGAAGGCAGGTATCCAAAGTAGGACGTAGTTACTAGCTTGCTGCATAAAGAAAAATGAATAGAATTCTGAATAGCACAAACTCAAAAAGTGTTTTTAAGTGTTTAAATTACATAACTGTAAGATATGTAAAGTAGAATGCAGAAGATTTAACTGAATTTTTTTTTTTAACGTAAAACATCAAGTAGCGTTAAGCACCTGGAAGAATAAGCATGCAGACATGAGTATATTAGGAGATAAGTATGTATGAAAATACATGCAAAGCAAAAATGAGATCTACTGACAGAAGTGGAAAAGCAAACAGTATGAAAAATATAATTCAAAATGCATGTTTTTTAAGAACAAAAAAGTTGAAGGTGAAAAAATGAGTGATTGTGAATACTGGGGTAGAATATTGCTTTGCTGAGATGTTACTTAAAATGTGAGTCGAGGAAGAAAAAGGTATTTGTAACAAATCACGGCTTAAAATGTGGCTGTTCTTCACATGTGTATGAAAGTTTCCAGACAGATTCCTCCATTTGCAAGTGTAGCCCTCGAACAGCAGTGTGGCTATCTGTCTTTGCAGCTGCTCCTGGAATGCTTAGCCAGCTTTCTAATGATTCATTACTCTAATACAAGGGCTATTGCCCCATGTCCCTAACATGCTTCACCATGGCTTTATGCATAGGTCTCTCAGAAAGTAATGCCTCCTATTTATTTCCATGGAAAGCACAACATATACAAAGAGCACAATAACACTGCTTGATAAAGCAAATTCTCAGCTACAAAACACTCTTTCTCAACTGGTGACTCAGTAGAAGTCACCACCACTAGCTATGCGTTTTTGTCAGCAATGAACAGCGTACATGTTGCACTTGCAACAGTTTGTACCAGCAGAGGTGACCCACTGTCACCACTGCTAAAATGCACCACTTACCCCTTCACTGTGCTGACATCCACTGGTTGGGCTCCATAAACGTTCAGCAAGCGTCGATGAATGTCAGTGGGTGCAATTTTTTCCACATGAAGGAATTCAGTGACACACCTTTGCTTCATGTGCACTTCCATGTCAGATGCCATTCTGTCAGACTGCCCCTCTGCTGCCATCTGTCACATAGCAACAAAACATAACGGAATATCGGTGGGAAGGTTCACCCTTACTGCCATACCACCCACATCCACCTCTGATGTCATGTGCCCATGTAATAAAATAGGAGGTGTTACTTTTGGAGCAGCCCTTGTATGCCAAGGCATAGTAGGCCCTAGATGTTGGACAGCTATTGGGAGCAAATACACCAGGTGTTTCCCCGTCGCTCTGATGATCAGTTCTTAGTTTCTTCCTGGTAACCTGATGTGCAAACTTGAGAAATACACTCTTCCCTTATGCACGTTGAAGAAGTTTCGGGAGTTCTCATTTTTTTTCTGTGGGAATTCTGTTCATACCTGAAACTTTTTTTTTTTTATTGCTCATCTCTAATGCCTCTGACCCTACTCAGCTTCCTTGGGAGAAGTGATCAGACAGTTACTCTGACGTGTGCCGCCTGCTCCTGTGGTGTTGTGGTGCAAACAAACGGAACTAATTAAAGGCTTCAGATTAATACAGAAATTCAAACAGTTATCTTAGGAGTGAGAAATAGGCATCTTTAGGCCACACCTAAGTGGCTGACAAGAGGAAGTAATGATGCAGCACAAGGGACGCCAGAAGTTGGATAATTTTCTTTGTTAGGCTCATAGCTGGGGTGTTTCAAATCCCTTTGGGCTTTTTTTATTTTAACTTCCTAATTATTAAATGGCTGTTAGTAGAATAAGTTACTACTTGTTTTAGATTTAAAAATGTAGAATATACATTTCAATGTAAGTGTATAATAAGGAAAAAAATTGTAGGCTGTAAATCTAATTATAAAAAAGCACATGTGCCACAGAGGGGTTCTCATTTTGTAATTAAATAAAAAAGATGTATTAGAATTTACTGTAGTGCTAATGAAAGCTGTCAGATTGCATCAGCTGTGGAAACAAAATGCATTCTCTTTTTTAAAACTGAAGTGTCTATTAAACAAGAAAGCTTTTCCTCCTCACTGTTTTAGATGGATTTTTCGAGTGAGGCAGAGAAGTACGTGGTGTTCTGGGCCTTTCTTATCTGCGTGGCCTTAGAAAAGGCTACAGGCGGGTTCTTCCTACCTCACATAAGGAACTGTAGAGAGGCCTTAATGCCTATTTATATTCAATACTGAGTAATGGAAATATATATATATATTTAAGTATGGGAGGGGGGAGGAGAGTTAGTACCAAGTAACTTAGAAGCCAACAAACTGATTTTATTTTGTAAATTTTCTTTTTTTAATCTCCTCTTCTCTGGCACCTTTGACATCAAGAATCTCTCAAAGCAGATTTTCCCATCTGAGCTATGGGCCTGATAGAAATGCATCTTCTAAAGGAAGCTGGCACAGTGATAACTGAAGTAGCAACCCTGGATTCTGTAACTGATACTTTCTTAAAAGGAGGGGGTGCTGAGAGAGAGCTTTTAAAGGCAAATGGGATATCCAAACATGAGTTTTATTCTGCTTCATTTTACTTCTCAAGTAAAATCAAGTTACTTTCTCTTGATTATGATTAATTAGAAGCAAATTACTACTTGTGCTACTGGGAAAATCTCTTCTGTCTCTCAGCAGACAGGGAGCCTGCTTGCAGGCAGAACCTTTTTAGAAAGGTTTTTTTTTAAAAAAAGTACTGGTCATAAACTCAATTTCTTTTTCCAAAGCTAGAGGTGTCCACCTGAAGTTAATCAGGGAAGACATCCCCTTGAACAGAGTGGGTAGCAGGTGTTGGGAATTAGTTAGCGGGGTTGAGGGATGCTATTTATAAAGCAGGAACAGCTTTGGGAGAAATCATTTTAACTGCCTACAAGAAGCAGACAAACTGTACTTGTGTTTGTGCTTGCCTGTCTTTTTCTCACACTATTTAGAATTAGCAAATTTCCTTGCCTCCTTTTCATTTTTTATTGATTATGTTTAAGGTTTAAGGTAACAAATGTCCTACAAAGCAGTAGCTATATTTCATACCCTGCTTTGTAGGGAAGTAAGAAACATTTTACACCATGGAATGCGGAATTTCAAAGTTATTTATTTATTTATTTGCCAAGTGTGAGTTGTCTGTAGTTCATCCTCCTGCCTCAGAGTTGGGTGCATTTCAGTTACATATTTACAGTATTACTGGAGAATAAGGGAAAGATTAGCTCAGTTCTCTTAACTGTACCTGGATTTAATGAGGTGGATTGCCTCTGGGATTTTCTTGCGATGTTTATTCTTTCTGTCTCTGACTACTCAAACAGGTTGAGCTGCCATTTTCTTTCCTTTTCTTCAGGGAATGTTCCATCCCAGATTTTGCATCTGCAGAGGTTATTGCTTTCAAGATGAAAACGGGAACTGGGAAGGCAGAGTTAAGAGTAACGTAGACGACCTGTTGTTTAGCAGTTACTGCCTGAGATGGGCAAGGAGTGGAGCTTGAGCAGATTGTCAGCAAATGGAAAGAAATAAGATGGATTTCCATTTTGACTCCTCTTCCATGGAATTAAGCCATCCGTCTTGTATTGGTTCTGTGCTTTTCAAGATGGTAGTGCTCCTAATGCTGCAGGTTTCTAAAGGGAAGAGGGAGAAGGATAACAACATTCACTGGGAGTAGTTGGAACGGCACTGCTGTAGCTGAAGATGAGTGTTCACTGGGCTTGTCAGTCCATCGACTAGCCTCTCGTATTGGGATTACTTTTCACTTGATCATATATGAAAACATATGTGTTCTGCATGTTAAGTCCCAACAGTTACCTGGTTGCTAGATTTTTTTGAACCCTCATTATTTTACACATTTTCTAACTTGGTGCTTGGCTGTGTAGGAGAGGGGATACACAGCTTCCTCACCATGTAAACGAAGCATTCTACAAATCACGTGAAATCTTTTAAAATCATTTTGCTGAAAATGCAGAGGGAGAAGCAGGTGCAAGGATAGTTTGAACCTTATATATCTTTTATAGCCTGTCTTCTGTAAATAAGACTCAGCATAAGGTCTTTTCTATTATTGATTTTTCACGCTTGTATATTGTAAACACAGAGAAAAGTGAGAAGGCTTGTACCAAAAAAAAAAAAAAAAAAGAGAGAGGAAAAAAAAATCCTCAGCTGCTTCTTTTCTGACATTTTGCAGTTCTTCTTCCCAGACCTCCTGCTTTTGTATTGTCACAGTAAGAAAGACATTCAAATTATTGTTTTCATAATGTAGCGAAGGGAAGGAGCCTGACCTGTAATCACAATGCTTAGTAACGCCTTGCTAGAATTCAGCGAGCAATGCAAAAATACCTTGCCTGGGGGAATGAGCAAAGACAAGCTGAGCCAGCATAACCTCAGGGATTGGACACTGACATCAGCAGGGTGCTGCTTTTAGAAGTGGAAGACAGAATTTGTAGTCTTGCAAGTATGTGGTATCGGTGTAGGGAAACAACTGTCACATAAGAGAGGGAAGGTTTTTATTTAAAATAGTTGTATCGATTGGGTGCTTTAAAGTTGTTTAGATGCAGAAGAAATACAGTATGTTTCTTTCCATTCACATTTACTCTTTACTGCTCCCTCTGCTTAAAACATGTGTTTGAACTTGTGCATAAACTTCCTCCTGTGATGTTTTCTTCACCGTCCTCTGTTCCTGTGCTCCATCTCAGTAATACTGCATGCACATGAACAGAATTATCTGTAGCAGTGGATTCCGCTTAGGCATATACATAGAATAAGCAATATATTGATACCTTGGTATTTTTCAGAGTTAATGTTAATTAGGAAGACAGAAGAACTAAATGTCTGTTGTTTTGTTTACGATGTTGCATCACTTCAGTGTTTGGTACCCTAGGTAGCTGTTTTTTACTCCAGTGAGCTAGATTAGCCTGATTACACTGGCAGGATGCAGTTGATGGATGACTGTCATTATCTTCTCAAACCTGCGTGATACTTTAGGTATAGGAGATGATAATTAAATTTTCAAGAGAGTACATCGAGATTAAGATCTAAGTATCTTTTTTAAAATGAGGAATATGTTTGCAATTATCAGCGTGTTGTTAGAGGATCCTCTCCTGAGGTGTTTTATTAGCAACCCCTGATTTCCTTTAAATTGATCAAGAAAAAATACTTAAGTTATCATATAACACTTCAGACATTTTGTTGTTGTTGCTTTTTTAATTCTGATTTGTTTCTACTCCTGAAACAAACCAAAAATGGATCAAATCTATTGGTAATGGCTTGAAGAGGTACAGGTTAGCACAATATATTTAATGAAACCTTGTTTGAGACAAAACGCCAGAGAGGATCATAATTAATGCCTCATTTTCTGCCAGTTGCTATTGATTACTCATTCAAGGTCCCTTTGTTCTCGGGATGGTAACGCTATTTCACATTACGATTTGATGGTATTCTGAGGATGAGATTCTTTAACAGCATACTCATAATTGCAAACATATCTCTAGAATTTAAATTTAAAATGAATTTATGATACATGTCAATGTTGGTTATTTTTTCCAAATTCAGCTCCTATCTAGGAGTGCATGTATATTAGAGTTGCCAAAGTTTGTGGACTTAAGTGAAGTGAAATAGAACGTTTTCTATATTGATTGTATTTTTGGCTTAAACTGGATTGCATTGAACTCAGGTGAATGGTCATTTGCATCCTAATCCTCTGTACTGCACTAGTATCTCACAGAGCAATTATTTGTCCATGTTTACTTTTGTGCTAGCTTTTCCTTTGGAGTTGCAGTAACAAGACGCACGATTTAACTGGGGTATCTTGTGAGTTTAGCAGAGTTTGACTCCTGCATTTTGCTATATTCATTTAAACTAGTGCATGCATGTTGCCAGATACATTCATAAGGCAGGACTTAAAAAATATTAGGACACGCTTTATACATACTTCAAGTCTTCATCCTTTGCCATGTTCAGTCAAAGCAACAAAATGCTTCTGCTCTGCTAGTGCAGTATTTCGGGCTTACAGTAAGGCAGGAGCTGCACTTCTTCTGCCTGTTCTGCATAATTCTGAGAAATGCTGAGTGAGTTTGTCTCCAAGTATGTCCTAGTTTCTCTTTCATGGAATTTGTGCAGCTGCCTTCTGCCTGCTAGTCAGGAAACGAGGGATTTGATTGAGATGAGTACTGTTGTGTTATTTTGCTGTAGTGAAATGATGTATCTAAGCCCCAGTTGCTATATAAACACTTAAGTGCTTTTGATTGTTTGCTCCCCTTAAATAGGAGCCTTGCTACTGGGACTGAATGCATAAACTTCTTGAAAAGGAAGCCAATTCCAAAAGCTAGGAAAAATAAAACTAGTTGACTAGTTTATTGAGAGTGCACGTGAGAGGGGAGTTGTAACTCTTCCCTATGGAAAGGGATCTGGGAGTTCTGCCTGATGGCAAGTTGCACATTGGTCAGCAGCAAGTGCTGTGAGCCCAAAGGGCATGGCTGGCAGCAGGGCAGGGGTGCACCAGGCCTGGTGCTGCAGCTGGGTGCCTGGGGGGATTGTCCCGCAGCTGGCACAGCCTCACCTTGTGCACTGTGTGCTAGTTTGGTGACACAGTGTAAGGATGTTAAACTATTACAGTGTGTCCAGAGGAGGCCATCAGGGATGGTAAAGGGTCTGAGGGCAAGAGGTGTGAGGAGTAGTCATGGTCCCCGGGTTTGCTCAGCCCAGAGCATAGGAGGCTGAGGGGAGGCCTGTGGCAGCTGCAGCTCCTCACAGGGGAGCGGAGGACAGCTCTGAGCTCTGCTCTCTGGTGACAGTGAGAGGGCCCGAGGGAACGGCATGGAGCTCCGCTGGGAGAGCCAGGCTGGGAAGTAAGGAAAGGCTCACCAGAGGGTGGTGGGCATGGAACATGCTGCCCAGGGCAGTGGGCACAGCCCCAAGCTGCCAGAGTTCTGTGAACATTTGGACACTGCTCTCAGACATAGGGTTTGATTTTTCAGGTGGTCCTATGTGGGGCCAGGACTCAATGATCCTTGTGAGCCCCTCCCAGCTTGGGTTATTCTATGATTCTGTGAGCTCTCATTTCCAGAACAGAATGCATTTTTATGCCAACACAATGGCCCTGTCGTAATTGGTTGCATGTAAGGGGCTATTGCTTTTTATTCTCAACCATGATATTCTTTTGATAGAAAACAATGAATAATGTGAAGGCACGTAGTTGTATTTGGAGCGTACTGTTTCGTAATTTGGCTTTCTCTGCTCCAGGAATCTGAGTTCTTAAAGTATTTGCTAATAGGTTTGCATTTTAAAAGTAAACATAAGCAAGATTTGAACCACTGCAAAGGCTGATTCCTGGAAAGAATCACAAGGCCAACTGTGTATAACAAATAGATTTTTGAAATGGTAAAACTTTATATGCAATAAGATAGCATATGGATAGTATTTGTTTAAAATAAATGAATAAATGCACATATATATTTCAGCATAGCTTGGCTTTCCTATCTGCATATAACCCAAACACTTGAGACCCTCAAGGAGTATTGTATAAGGACATCTGTAGGCTTTTACTTGTCCACATTTTTTCATATCAAAGCAAGAAAATCAAAGGGTTGTTTACCAACATATTAGAACTCTGCTGGCCAGTGTCCTTTGAGTTCATTGAAGGCAGAGTGGTATTTTGGCATGAAATTGTGTCACTGGGTTTTAGAGGCTGGAACAGTTGGACTGTGTAAAAGAAAACTTCCAAAACAGTCCAACTGTTTCTTACTTGTATTCTCAAAATCTTTGAAGGAATCAATTTTAAAACCATTTAAAATGTGTTGATTAAGGAGCTCTTTCTTTTAAATTCTCAGACATACGATTTTGATATAAGCATATGGTTAGTTAATTTTTTAGTTTGAATGGAAGCTAGTTTGCTTGGAGGTAAATGCAGCTGCAGTACAAACTTGCTTGTTGTCTGTGTCAAAGGTGCTTCAATATACAGAGATACTGCCACACCGCCTTCCTCCCTTCCTGTGTGGATATGATTCTCTTCCCTCCGCCTCGCCATTTCAGCAGTTGGGTACATGACTTCCTTGCATTTCGTTTTTCTGAAAATAGCTTTCAGGAGAGGCACCCCTGGCACACCCGTGTAGCTTTTGTCTAAATAGCAGCCCTTGGTACTTGTTTAGTTTTGTTTTTTGAAGTGTGCCTTTATTTTTGGGCTCAGGTCATGCCGTTTCCCTTGAGGCTATCGAAACAGTCTGGCTTTTTGCTGAAAGAGATTATCTTGAAAAGTAAAGCAGCGTGTTTACCGCTTTTCTCTCTTCCAGTGTCTTTGGAATGGGGATTGTTACATTCTTAGTCAGTTGTAATAAAAGTCTTTTTAGGGTGTGGTTTGTTTTTCTTAGGTTGGTTATTGAACATGCATTCCCTTGGGAAAATATTGCTTTAAATAAGTTCCTGTTTGTTTCAAAGCTAGAAATATGCCTTACAAAATCCAAAGAGGCAAAATTTTAAGGATGCTGCCTTTTTATTTATAAGAGCAATCCAAACAGAACTCAGCAGTGTTCAGGAGAATAACCAGTCATTGATTATTCTTTAGTAATTGGATTCGTACTTGGCAGATGAGGTTCGGATTGAGAGTGAATGTGCTCTATGGAGAGTGTTGCTAACTGTGTGTAAGCGATCCGCCTCTGCGCAGGGACTGCAGGCAGTTAGGCGGGTGAAGCTCGGTGCTGGTAATACAAAGCCTTTTTGCTATCCTCAGAGGTATTTCTGTATTCCTTTCTTTATCAGATGCCCTTAGGAAAGGATCAGTCCTAATCAATATTGCTTCTCAATTGGTTCAGACAGGCAGAAAAATCAATAAGATGAAGTAATGACATCTATTTTTATTTTATTTGGGAAGACTTGAGAACAATTATGAAATTTTAAACAGATGCCTCATTTGATGGTGGAAATGGCAGAAGAGGGTTATGGGTTTCTAGGTGGTGCTTTTTGGTCGGTTGGTTTGGCTGTTTTTTGGTTGGTTGCGGTTGTTGTTTGTTGTATTTGAGAGGAATAAAAACTCTTAACCAAACACAGTATAGGCTGGGAGACTTCTGAAGAATGGGTTGCACAGTTTGGGATTTACTGGGTCTGTATGCAAAATGCAGAGGTCCCTCCCAACCTCAGCATCTCCAGGCTGTCACTGGGGCCTTGCTTCTGCTACATGAGAGAACTATCACAGCACTTCTTCTCCAGGGGCTATGCGAGGAAGCTTTCCTTCGGTTCTGGGTAATCCTGGGCTGGAGGTTATCTTTCTTTTTGGTTAAGTCCTGAGATAAATACCAAATGTACAGAATTAGTCTTTGTTTATTTTTTGACAGCGATGGTTTAGAAGAAGTGCTTTTCACAAAGTATTGTCCAGGTTTCCTACTTGGGCCATAATGTGGCAGGTGAGGAGAACGAGAAGCAATGGCGTGTGCATGCACTGCAGTGAGCTGCTGCAGCCTGGGAAGCAGCAGTGCTGACCAGTTGCTGCCATTGCGGGGCCTGCGGCTGTGCTGCCTGCAGAGCCTGGCTGCGGCTTTGGGAGCATATGGGGTGGAGGAGGAAAGAAAACAAGACTTGGGAACTGTGGGGCTGAAAGGAGGAAACTTAACTAGGTGACAGCTCAGGCTGGTTTTAGTGTAAATGTTAATCCAGTCAGTGGTTTTATCTTGCCTCATCTGATGATTGAAACGTTAGCACAGTTTGAATGTAGGCAGACATGATTGTTATCCTGCCAACCAGTAGTCATATGTTTTACTTCTTCTATGTATGAGGACTGGACTGCATAATGACCTAGAATGAAGAAATGAACATCAGATAATTTGTATCTGAAGGCTGCTGCTCCGTGGTGACCTTAAAGCACTTGCTTTCTGAGTGTGTGAAAAGCAAAGTACAGGGATTTAGCTGTGGATGTTAGTGCAAGTGGAAAAGCTGTATGCAACATTCAGTGTTAAAGCTCCAGTGAGTCCATTTTTACTGCTTGGTTTATGTTTCCTGCACAAAAAGACTTCCGTGGGTTTCAGCCCACTGTTTGGGGATTGTCGGACTAAAAGTTAAGCATGGTACAACCCATGAAAAAACATAATCCCATAGATCACTGGCATTCACTTCAGTGTCTCAGAAGTTGAAAAGGAAACAAAATGTGTTTGAATACTGTGTTGAAGCTTTTAAAACGTCATAAAGTTTTATATTCTGTGTTACTCTGATCTGTTATCTCTTTTGCCTGTGTGATTTTTGGGGATATTTCTTAAATGTTTTTATGAATGTAATGGAACTGGATTTCTAAGTATGTACTAAAACCTGATGTCACACTACACTGTAAATTCAGCAGTTTTTATCAATTATCTTTATAATGTATAATACATGAGCTGTTATTTGGAAAATTAAACAAGGTATGATGATTTTTGTTTACAATTCAACTGTGGATTGATTCTTTTAGACTCTTTAAAGAAGTGATTCTATTGTTTGGAGGCTTACAGCCAAACTTTCTCTACCCTTCTGAATTATGCTATCGGATATTTTCTGAACTCAAAGGCCTTCACTGAAAACCCAGTAAATGCCTACAAATGTTAAGCGTACTGTATGCATTTAATACTCTGTTAGCATGATGTATTAACAGCTTAATTGTTACAGAGCTTAATTTTTTCTTCTCTGTATATTTTGCAGACTAGCCTGCTCCGGTCAGATATGGGGCTTGGAAGTCCAGGTCAGCTGTCATCCTCTGGGAAGCCTGGAACAACCTACTACCCATTTTCTGGCACAAATCAGCGCCGAAGACCACTTCATGACTCGCCAGCTCTTGGTGAGTAATACAGACAGTTTTTAAACTTTCATTTGTGACACATTTCTGCAGACTTGATTTTTTTGACAGCTCATCTTGTATACTGGAGGTTGCTGTATATCGAGCACTTCAAATTACAACAAAATGCTGTAAGAGAGAGAGCAGAATTGTTAAAATTTTCTTTGAGGTGCTAGTTTGAATTCGACACTGATGGGTGTTGCTTATAAAACAAACAAGAAACTCCAATACAACCTTTAATTGCAAAAGCAATAATGACAGATGGATAGGAGCTGATGACCAGCTGAGTGCCCTTAACCCATGCCATCATTAACTCCTGGAAATGCCTGACCTTGAGGTCATTACCATTATTTAGTAGTGGAAAGACACAAAAGGGAAACAATTATCCTTTTATATGCTAAAAGTAACTTTATTCAGGGTAATACATAGTTCATTGTAATTGGTTCAACATGCCTTTAAAGTTGTTAGCAATTGGGGACTAGTAGTTTATCCTGAAGCGTAGCTACTTTGCAAAACAGGCAGGAAAGAAGCTGCTTAGAAATAGTTATAATACTATAAGAGCATTTACGTTCTAGAGGTACTTGCTGATAAATAGAACTTTTCTTCTCAGCCGTAGTTGCTGGTAATATTTCATAGCTCTAAGGACTTTCTGTTTGAATTAGAGAACCAAGATTGAGCCAGCTGTTCTATCATTTCTGCTATAGGAGTGTCCCAAATAGCTGAGTATGCAAGTTAAAAAAACAAAACAAAACAAACCCAAAAAAACCCACCTCTGTAACCTAGATTCTAGTTTAAAAGCTACCGTATTTTCCATGTTAGCATTTTATGTCATTGATTGCTCTAGTTCCATGTACTTTTTTGAATGCTCCTTGTTCTTTGTAGCACATAAACTCAGTCTTTCTTTCTGGAACAATATAACTTAAAACATGCTTTACCTAAAATAACATTTCATCAAATTCAAATTTTTTCTTGAAATAACTTTAGTATTATCTAAAAACTGCGAACTCTTGAGCATTAAAATAGTCCTAAACATGCTTCACATTGTTGTGTTTTTTTTAAACCTTTAGTTATAAAAATGTGACTTTGGAACTTTGCCTCTACCTAGGTGCTTTTTCATACAGCTTGTTTAACATGTTGTCAAGACAGCCATCATTTAATCTGGGGTTGCCTTTCTTTACAAATATTTTTGGAAGTATTCATGCTCCTTAGTATATGCAGACCAACTGCAGGCATTCTTCAGATCTGTTATAGTAGAACGATTTGAGGAAATTTCAGTGAAATATTTTGTTTGCTGGTTTCTTTCCATAGAAAAGACTTGTGTTATTGTTATTTGCTCCCATTGTTTACCCCCATCAGTTTAGTGAAAAATTAATGAAATAGTAACTTGCTGGTTGTGGGTAGCAGGATGCCTGCAACAGCATGACTTTGGGTGCTGGACAGAGATATTAACATGAGCAGAAAGGTTGAAACCTATATGAAACGAGAACCGAGGGAGAATCCTAATCCAGATTGCTGAATTTCTATTATATACTTGAATATGTAGTTTAATTAGATTATTGTTCAAACTGTACAGAATTTAAGATCCAGATATTAAATTAAATGTAATGAAGGTAAGCGTAATGTTTTCAAGGTAGTGCTCCTGCTTATATTTTTTGTTGAACGGGAAACTCCAGGGCTATAAATCTTCTCAAACTGTAGTGGCATAATATTCCTCTTTCTGTTATGGCTAAATCTGCCCAACTGGAACCTGGGACCTGGGAAGATGGATGTTACAAATTTATGGAAGTGCATTTTCCAAAATCCCAGGAAAAAAAAATATATCTCGAATCTTTTCTGGAGGCTTGAGAACGTACATGTGAAATAGCTGGTTTTGTTTTTTTTTTAACGGATTAGTTAAAGAGTATAAAACTACTGTCTAAGAATTTAAAGCAAATTTGAATTATGGCCTACCCAGGGTTTTCAACAAACTCTCTTTAAATTTGTTCCTTTAAGCTCGTTGATATCAACCGGTGTTCCCTTCCAGGTCGCACTCTGTGTGCAGCGTAAATACCTCTTGCAAAAAGCACTTCCCTTTCAGACGTCTCATATAGCATGATCAGTGTAAATATAGCCATCAAGTATGTTTACCTGCAGTTTTGTGCATTTATTACACGTGGGAATGAGTAATTTTTTATCTTGTCATATCTTATGCTAAAATTGTAATAATACTCTTCTGAATGAAAACAAGAATAGAAATTCTGTATTTTAATTGAAGACTCGGTGGGTCAGCTGTAGAAATTGTAACATTCATTTTCAGAACATCTGTTAACTTGTCATTTGCATGTATGCTATTCAGATTAATGTTATTAGCAGATGACTGAACTGGTTCAGATTGTAGAGTTAGGCAGTGAAATCGCTGGCTACTTTTGTTTTGTGAATATTATTATAGAAGGAAGCAGGTATCTTTCCAACTTCACTGTTAGATGAAAATTTGAGTTATATTTGTTGCTTAAGAAAAGTAATTACATCATTAGATTTGCTAATATTTACAACCTCAGTATATTCGTAATGCTGTAGAAATTTATATCAGTTTTCTATATTTATGTCTTTATTAAGAAATGCGGAAAGGGGAAGAATGTGTGCTGATCAGTCCACTTTTCTTATTATACATCTCACAGTGTTGCTTTGTTTTTCATCAGGAGTGCAGTGGCATCAACATGCCGTGCAGCGTTGGTGTTCTTAGGGGTAACTGCTTTCCTTATGGAAAGAATCACAATTATTTATCAAAGTGTTATCTTAGAAAAGAACATGTCTATGTTACGTATTTAAGTACCTCTTGTATGGATGACGAATCTCATTTGCACAAAATAATTTTTTAAAAGCACCTGAATTAGAAAAAATAAGAATTGCATTGTGAAAAGAAAGAAACTGTGGCTAGTTATTCTTCTCCATCTACCGCGTAGAGATTGATGAAATGTGTTGTTTCTCTGTACAGATCCTCTACAGACAAAGAAAGTAAGAAAGGTGCCCCCTGGTTTGCCTTCTTCTGTAAGTACCGATTGTTTTACTTACAGTAAGTAAAGTGGGCTGAAACTGGGTTCTGTTTAGCTGACATGCAAATTACTTAAGCTATCATTAGGAAGGCTATCCGCTGGACATGAACAGCTATGCTAGGCGATTGGGAGTGGTTTTTGAGGACTAAATACACATTTGATGTGTAATTTTTAGATTTCATAGCAGTGATTTGTAGCTTGCTCATATGCTCCTACCCACTTGTCCCTGTCATTTGAATTCCTCTCTTGGGAAGAGAGCTGGGCCAGGAGCTGTCAAAGAAGATCTCCTGTACAGGTCTTTTGATGTTTAATTAGTCATTATGTTGCTGAACAGGAGGACAGACAGAGATTAATAGCTGAGAATCTTAGAAATTTACATTTGTAATAATCCCAGTGGAGCTGAAGACATTAAGATTCGGAGGACATGTACAGCTCAGCTTGCCTCAGTAGGACTGAGGTTATTAATATGCATAAATCACCGAGTCAGATGTTCATTGTGAAGCCCTGGTGGATTTTAAAGCCTTCATTAAGCCTTTCCTAACTTCAGCCTAGCATCAGGAAAGCTTTCAAGCAACTAGTTTGTTGATCCCTCTTTGCTTGAAAATTTATCCTTCGAGAATAAAGGGCTTTGATGAAAAAGGTTGGAAGGGTTTTGGTGGAAAAATCATTAATGGCTGTGATAATCTAATGCTATAGGGGTGTTCTGCGGTATTAAATATACTTTATTCTTAAAAGGAAGAAAATTTGTTTATAAATGAATCTGCATTTAAAGATCCACGTGAAGTGCAAAATCCCCAGTGAAGTGAAGGACAGAATTATTTTTCTTCCTGCTCAGAACAAACAGGAGGGGAGGGGGAAGCGCCGCTGCCTTGCGGGGTACATCTCTTTGTTGTGTAAATGCGTGTTGGGCTTTTATTTGGCAGTACTTAACACATGGGCGCAGGTGCACTCGGATGAGTCATAACTCAAAGCCGGATAGGCTGAATAGCGCATACTGCACAGGCAACAGTAATATAGCGGGAGCAAAATGAGGCCGATCTTTTTATTCTGTATGAAGTCTGAAGTATGGATGGTGTCTTCCAGTCCTCGCGTCTCCCCCGTTCTCCCCTCCCTCTCTACCCCTTCTCCCTCCCCCGGCTCACAGTGATACCTACCGAAACCTGGATCTGAAATCCTATTTTAACCGTACTTGCAGATGGAGCTGCGATAGCGGGGATAGCCTGGGGCAGCTGTGCTCTGAACCTGCAGCCTACCTGGAAGCCAGGATTGCAGCTGCAGGCACTCTTAAAAGCTTTTGCTTGCATAAGCACTTGGGCCCCACTAGAGGCTGAATAGCTGCTTGATAAACAAAATGAACACAATGCCTCAAATCATTATTCCCGAGGCCAGGAATATTCTTTTTCTTCCTTTTTTTTTTTCCCTTTTTTTTCCCTCCCCCAACCCCAGCCCTTCAGCAACAGCTAAAAATAGTTTGGCAATTTACATTTTAACAGTTGTGTGTTATGTAGGGTGGCTTTACAGTCTAGCAGATGATTTCTGCTAGATTAACAAAAATATATTTGAAATGTCAGAGAAGCTAAAACACATAGCAGTGCAGTTTCCTTGTAATTTATTGCTGTAATTCTCGAAAAGTAATAAAACTTGCATTACGTGTTTAATATTTAGTAGCATTAGCCAGGTAAAGAGATGGCTTTAGTGAATGAAAAATTTATCTCATTTCTCTTACTAGGCGTTAAATTTAAGCAGCAGTATTTTTCAGATGTTTTTATTTTTCTTCTTAATGAAGACAACCAAATGCTGATTAGATTTTATTTATATTAACACGATAGCAATCTGAGCAGTGAAGTGCAGTTACTGTGAATAATCAAAGATAGCTGTGCTGCATTTTTCAGGCACTGTTTCTCGATATTTCACTGTTTTCAGTGCTGAATACTGCGTTGAAATAAGATGATGGATTACCAGGAAAAGTGCAGTGGGATATTTCATTTAGCAGATGACACGAAACTAAATTTAACTGATGATCACAGGAAATTTAAATGGAGTCACTAATTATGTGATTGTTGTCTGTTCTTGTTTTAGCCACGCCTTTGTAAGAAGCCAGTGTATTGTGGCAGAGATGAAATTGTTCTAGCTAGTAGGTAGTGCCGAGAAGTTTAATTATGGCGTTGGAAAGTCACAGGGAAGATAGTTTGTATTTAATGTTTAAAAAATGTAAGAATCTGGATTTTAAAAAAATTTCATTTTCTTAGAGATATTTTTCTCCAGTGTTTTTGTGTTGGTATGGGGCTGCTATGTCAGTGGATGTTCTGGTAATTTCGTTTCTTAGGTAATGCTTAGGTAGCTAGCTGTTCAGTAACAATATTTTAAGAAATTATGATTTCTATAAATCTACTTTGTTTCTATTTCTTCGAGATATGAGTGGTATTTACTGAAATTACTTGCTTTGAGACTTGCCTTTCTTCATGTGTTCCAGTCGGGGCCTGAAGTAAAAACAGTTGTACAGCAGTGATAGTGAATTGTTGAATTACTTCTGGGGATGCAGCTTGGAGTCTAAACTTCAATGAAAACTAAGTACACCATGCAAATGTATTTTTAAATTTTCCTATCTGAAGTTGGCTAAGTGTTGAGTCATTGCCCCAAAATGTTTTCTGTGTTGACATGCGAATACCTACGTTAAACTATTAACTAGGGATCAGAGATTCTTGTGCCTTTTATATTACAGGAAGAGATATTTTAAAATGTTCAGTGACAGGTTATCCTCAGAAATTCCAAATTCTGAGAATTTTTCGTATTTCAGGAGTTACTGTAACTAAGTTGAGAAATAGTAATAACATCGTGTGACTTGAGCCAATTGTAGCTAATTGGTGGGTCACTTTGAAAGAGCACAGAGCCAGTATTTTCAAAGGACTTCTCAACACGTGGAGAGAACAGTATGGCTTGTTTGGAAAGGCACAAGGGGATAGTAATTTAATTGTGGATGTGCTATGAGCAAAAGCATTATTTAATGGTGTTATAGAATCACGGAATTGGTTGGAAGGGGCCTTAAAGACCATCCCGTTCCAACCCCATGCCATGGACAGGGACTCCATGCACCAGATCAGCTGCCCGGATCCCCATCCAGCCTGGCCTTGAGCACCTCCAGGCGTGGGGCATCCACAGCTCCCCTGGGCAGCATGTGCCAGAGCCTCACTGCCTCAGTAGCGTATAATTTCTTCCTTGTATCTAAACCTACCCTCTTCCATTTTCTAATAGATCTTTCTAAATTTAAGCTCATGATGTTTTTCAGTAAAATCAATATGTTATATAGCTTGATTATAGAGGTTCCTTATATCAGTCACACTGTATTGTATGCATGTAGTCTATGTGTGCTAATACATTGCAAGAATTCTTTATCAAGTGCAGATAGAGGAAACTTGGGTGCATAGAATTACTTCCCACACGCTTCAGTCTTTTTTTTTTTTTTTGACATGCTGGAGTCTGGAGTGAGCTTGGGAGGTGTATTTTAAGAGCTATGTTATGAAGATACTAATGGTGGCTGAAGATGCCAGAAGAAAAATAGATTTTGCTCCCTTCTGTGCTCCTCCTACCTCTGTTCCTCACCAGAGCAAAAGGAGGGTTTTTGAAACAGGTGGAAGTGATTCACTTTTCTGTTATCTGAAACACAATGTTTGAGATTTAAAATGTTGGAATTGTATTAAAAATAATACAACACATAGTAGTGCAGGTGGACTTTCTATAGAGAATTCTCCTCACTACTAATAAGTTGAGCATGCGTTGAGGTAGCTTGGCGTAAAGCAGCCTCCTCAGAGTAGTTTTTACCAAGTCTTCGACTCTTTTCTGAAAAGTGCATCTGAATAAAACCCACGGAGCAGCCTGTGTAGATACACTGCTGAACTGACGGTGCTGTGTTTAACTGACTCGTTCCCACAAAATGCTGTGGTGCCAAAATGTGAGAAGTAGCATTTAGAGTTGGAGTTGTTCTGAATTGCCTTGTGCAGACGAGTGACACATTCAGCTGTCATTCTTGTCTTCAGTATTTAATGCTCACAAAGACGTCAGTAAATCTGACCCCTGCCTCTGATGCTGTGCAGTGTTTTATAAGGCATTTTTCAGTAACAAAAGTGAGCAAACGAATCGCTACGGATAATGCAACACAGGGTGTGTGGCTTCTTCGTGATTCAGTCTTTCTTCTGCTTTATGCTTATTCTTTTGCCATCCGAGTCAAAGGATAATGTTTTTAGGAAAGGGACTTGAAATTGATCCGATCACAGATTATAGCATCCCATCCGCTCTTTGCTATGCACATGAAGTCAGAGGCAATTAGCTGTCATTAAACAAGCCATTGCAAGGTCTTGCTGTGAGAGTTCAGATGGTTTGTGCTGATACTTACGTAACCCTCTCTTAGCAGCATTTTTTGGCTGCAGTCAGATCCTGTTTTCAGGCGAACTGTCCTGGTGTCTGACTGTGGTAGATTATCTAAGGTTGCTTTATTGAGGAACCTTCTGTGAAAATTCTTCGTATATGTATGTAAGTGTGCAGATATTCCTCTGTTGTGCTTGGATTTACTTGTAGATTTTTTTACATTTTCACAACACATCAAGATGAGCATATTGGATGCTTGTAAATTAGAGCACATATCCACATGAAAGAATCGAACCAGTGCAGTGTTGTTTAGCTGCTTTCTGAGAAAGTAACACGCCTGGTTTGCAGCTCGTGTTGTTATGTGGAGGAACTGCATGGAGTCACTGCAACTCCTGCTTGACCTGGAAGGTGTTTTCATTACCATAAATTAGTGTGGTATTTTATCACAATAGATAAGGACTAAAGGATCTTTGAAGACCGTTCCTTCCTATCTTTTGCACCTGCTTGTGATGGTTTGCCCTCTGCCTTTCCATAGAGCCACAGAAAGGCAGTGACATCATTAGGGTTTGATAGCACAACTCCATTTGCGAAAAAAAATATTTTTTCCAAGCAGTAAGCTGAAATAGAAAAGAAAGGGAGAAGCGTGCGGGGAAATAGAGGCTGGGGCCACTAGAGGCCCGCGTTTTGACGCTGCGGCTCAGCGTTTCCGACCGCGCGCTCTGCGGCGGGGCGCCGTTCCAGAGCGGGCCGGCAGGGGGCGCCATCCGTCGCGCCTCTGCCTCAAGAGTGCGGCGTGGCCGGCAGCAGGGCGGGGGTGGCGCGCTGCCGGGCCGGCCGTGAGCTGCGGCTGTGGGGCGCGGCTGCGAGCTGCGGGACGGCCCGGACCTGGGTCCGTGTGCAGGCGGCTTCCCAGCAAAGCGATGAATTTGAACAGTGTGAAGGTATTACCCGTCGTGTGTTCCATACAAGTTTTTAAACCTCTTCAAATACATTGCCCGTGTTTGGCTCTGAGGAATGTGATATATGGCTCCTTTTCGTCATTCTTTCCACTCTGGTAAAATATTTGTATTAAAAAATCTGAACATCTGAAATTCGATGTTATGTGGAGAAATCCTCAGAGGAGCTTCATAACTGTAATTTCAGTTAAAACCAAACATTTACTTCAGTTTTTTTTACCTTACCCCTATAGGTAACTGGAATGTATTTTGCTAAAAACAAAGGAACTCTCAAAAAAACTTGTAACTTTGCTATGGGCTAGTAATAGGTAAGGCATAATATCAATTAAATTAGTGTTTGTTACTTGTTTTCTGTCTCTTCCAAACGAGAAGTTGCTCGAAGTGAATTTAAATATGTGTGTACCTTAGCTAGCAGCAGCTTCTCAGAACTTGTCTTTCTGCTGCGATTGCCTCCTTCGTTGCAGTGCAGCGTCACTTGGGCTCTCCTCTGTCTCAGGTTGCAGTTTTCTTGGAACTGATAAGAACTTAATCGCTTCTGAAACTTCTGCTCCATCTTCAAATATGGTTGAAACTGATAACGACTTCCAGCTTTGCGCAGGGTGGGGATGAGGGAAGCCTCATAGAGCAGCTCTTAGCCCCATTTCCAAAGATAGCCCCAGATAAATCAGCCAGAAATGAAGAACAGAATGGGTTGTCCCATCAGTAGCAGGCTTGGGGTTATCTCAAGTTACCATTTTTCAGAAAGATTGAAGCCAAGGAAACTCATGACTTACACCTTACAATTGGACATAAATAATTATGAACGTTTTTGCTGTTTGTTGTGTTTGAACACACCCATTTAAAATAATATTGCGAGTAAAAGTAGCCTTTTAAAAGTATAATGATGCTTCAGTCTTGTTATGGAACGTGTTTGACCAGAGGGTGGCTCTTGTCCATTGAGACACTTAGAAAGTTATCTTTTCTGTGGTAGGATGAATAATTTTCGGCAACCTACAGGAATTATGGCTGTTTTGTTATTTTTTTATGAATTTGGATGGTGGGTTACGTGTGCTTATTGTGTATTTGCTTTGTGGCTCTGGACAAAAATGTATTGCATGCCACAGGCTGGTTTTAGGAATAACATACAGTTCGTTCACAACTGAACTTACTGTTAAAATGCTCTTTAAAAGTATTCTTATACAGGTAGCTTGGTTTATTATTAGGTCAGTATTCCAGTTTGCAACAGATTTCGTTATCTCTTTATATGCTTTTAGTAACGGGCAGCTTATTGTGTTTGACACACAGTACAGAGTCGTGAGTGGAAACAATTCAGGCTACAAAGTGCATGTCAGTTCAGTGCTCCTCTGCTGACGGCATGTCTGTCTGAAATCAAGTTTAAAAAATTGGCCCTGTCTCCAGCTGACTTGTTTTGTCAGGCTGAGTCATAAGATTAACCCCTGACTTGTCACCAAGGAAAATTGGGTAAACAACTGCCTTGAGTACAGTATCACTGATCCAGCTCTGATTCATTGCACTGCAACATGATTCTCTTAAGAAAACAAATTTCAGAGCAGCTGTCGCTTAGCTTAAACGGGGATTAAAAAAATAGCAGCCACAAAACATTAACTTACAAATGCAGAGTTATTGGTAACAATGTCGCTGCTTTGTGTTCGGCTTTTCAAATTATTCCATTTTCAGTCTATTTTTCATCTATTGTCGTGTAAGTAAACATCTGTGGGTTAAGGTCTGATATGCTTGATGGAATTATGATTTGATCCCGTTAAGTGAATCAACATAACAAAAGTACCGTGAGAAATAATAGCGTAGTAGATGTAGAGCAAGTACAATGATGAATTTCAAGTATTGTGCATTAAGATTTTATTTGCATCGATGTAACCAAGGGTAGGACAAGTAATTCCCCTTTTGGTAAAGTGAAATTATGATGTTTGATTTGTGGGGAAATAATTACAGGATCCAGTCTGTTTCTTGGATCGTTGTGGAGGTACCACTCATTGAACTAGTTTGTCTGCAAACTGACAGCATTTGATGTGGCATTAGTCAACTTTATTGGTTCCGCTGTTGTTTTTGTCTTACCTGTGTGATGTCCTTGTACAGATAAATGTTAATTGTGTTAGTAAATGTTACCAGTTAATATTACCTGGGCATTTTTCATCACAATTGCTCTATTTCGGTACAGGGCAGTGGTAATGTGAAGAACACATGTCCACACCCCAGCGCTACACTGGAAAGTTAGCTTTCCCACTGTAGGTTTTAACGTCTACCCAGTTATTTTTAGTACAAGTGCATCATGTTTAGCGTTGAAGAGGGGACTCTGTGGTGCGCTTCGTCTCATATACAACTGTTCTGAAAATGGATCATGTATATTTGGAGGTATTGGAGCAATTTCGGAGAGGTTGAGGACAGCCTTTACTTCAAAGAACTGAATCCAAAAGTAAAGTTTGTGTGCTTGATTTATTTTAGAGAGAAAGAGGAAAAAAAAAAAAAGGCTTTCTTTTCCAACCCCTGAACGCTGAAAGCACATTTTACCTGAGTCTGAATGATTGAAGTCCAGTGTGCTGTGAGAAGTAGCACACACAAAGATCTGAAGATCTTTTAGCGTATCTCATCTGTAGAGTCCCGAACGATAGTGAGAAGATTTAAGGAATGGCATTGTGAGTTGCAAATCAAAGCTTCTTACAGCTTCTCTGGGGGCCGGAATGAGTCCTTGTGGTCCCTGGGGGAAGAAGGAAGCTGCGAGTCACTCTGCGGGGCTGGCGCTTAATAGTCTGAAGTAGCACGATGTTCCTTTTTGCAGCTGCTGCTGTGTCCTTTGTGTGGGGGAGCTGTGGCGGCACTGGCCTGGCTGCAGGGCGAGGTGGTTGTGGGCGTAGAGTTGGACTTGCGGGGAAAATGTGAGAGTGCTTCAGCAAATGTGAGCTGCGGGGTCTGTGTGCTGAGCACAGCCATCTCACAACCGCTTGGAAGAGTTCACTGAAAAGGGATTTCAGCCTGAAGTGTGGTTATTTTTTGTCAGGATGCGTGTTCTGTGTGTTCGCAGGCGCAGTGGTTACGTCCTGAGATAAGGGGTACACAACAGACCTAAGGCTTTTATCTTTCATAGTATTCCTCTGCAGTCTGTCTGTCCCCACACAGATCTCCGTAGCTCAGAGCTGTGACATGCACACGGTGCTGGGCTGAACGAGGCGGGTTGTGCGGCCTTCGTCCCTTCTGTAGTGCTGTGCTGAGCTCTGCCTGTTTTCCCTATCCTGAAGTGTTTTTTTGCTTTTGTCGGGAGGTGAGGAGGCGATGCGGTGCCTTCGCCCGCTTCTACCCGGCCCCACGTCTGTTAATTAGTGCCGCTGCTGAGTGAGGAAAGCAAAACCAGAGCAAACTGGCACGGATCCTGTGTGAATACTGAGGCATGTGGGGGCTGGAAGCTGCAGCCTGTCTGAAGCATTGTGTAACTCACAGTTCTGTGACACGTGCCAAAGTTTTTTGTTTGATTTTTTTTTTCCCCCTTCTCTCTCTTACGTGGACATGGAGTTTTTATTTTTTCATACAGGAATGCGTTATGCAATATAAAGCGGAGCGCGAGGTCACGTTTTCAGTGCACCATCGCGCTCTGTACGCGGTGTGTGAGGTAAAGCGCGGGTGAGCGCGTGAAGCAGACGTGGGTGCAGCCCGCCGGGCCGGACCTCGTGCTCCCCTTTGTGCTCGGCCCTTTGTTTCAGGCCGCCGGGGCGCGGGGCCCGGCGCCGCGTGCTGAACTTGGAGGCAACTTGTGGCGGCCGCCGCAGCTGCGCCGCTTCGCTCGGAGCGGAAAGCAGCACCCGCGCTCGCCCGGGCCGCGTCCGCGCGTCCGTCCCGCTGCGTGCCCGCGGCTGACGTGGCCGCGCACCCCGGGCTCTCCGCGCGCCCCCCTC
>JACDJE010000001.1:427884-534378 GCA_016647715.1 Pavo muticus | reverse complement strand
GGCGGATGTGGCGGCGGGAGGCGGCGCACTGGGGCTGCAGCCCGGCGCCTCGCCATGTACTGCGCCTACCCCGTGCCGGGCGTGGGCAGCAGCTCCCTCATGTACTACTATAACGGCAAGACGGTAAGGGGCCGCCTTTGTTCCCCGCGGCGGGGCGGCGCGAGTCTTCGGTGAACCCCGCGCTGCCCGGGGGCAACCTGTTGGCGGGCGGGGGGCCGCGGTCTCCGAAAGGGCTCTTTGCGCTGCGCGGGGACGGCTCGAAAGTCCGCGGTGAGGAGCGCGGAGGGCCCGGGCTCGAGCTCGCGAAGTTGCGGCGCTGCGTCCGGGCCGGGCCGGGGGTACCGCTCGGCCGCGCAGGCACGGGACTCCGCGGGGGAACGTTTCCGAGCGCGGGAGCGCAGCTGCCGGTTTTCACGTGTGTGAATCCAGAGCAGGCTGCTTACTTCGGCCCGTGCGCGCGGTACGTGGCTGTGGTCGGAATAGCCCCGAATAACACGCAGGGAGACGCCGATATCGATCTTTATTGAGAAAGTGGCGTCTCTCCTCCGCCCGGCTTGCTGAGCTCTGTGCTCACTAGCCAACTTTCTTCCGAGGCCCCGCGCGGCGCTGGGAGGCGGCGGCTGCCCGGGCTCAGCGGGAGCAGCCGGGGCCGCCCCGCTCCCGCCTCGTGTCCCGCTGCCAGCTGCCCGCCCGCTGCACGGCCGCGGTTCTCTTTCATGTCTGCGCCTCGGCTGCGGCGATCCGTTTGAAGTTTTATGTGGAGATATATATAAGGCTTAAGTAAAATTAACTGTACGGTGCCCCTGGAGCAAAGGGAATATAACTCGCATGGAGTTTCGATTTTGTTCTTTGGAGAGCTCAGATCGCTCTATTACTACGTTTCTCTTTGTTCTTGTAGCAGGAAGAAAGGCTTTGATCTTATTAAGTATTTCCAGGCGTAGAGTGGGTGGAAGCGCCGGTACTGTAGGGAGGGGAGTGTGGCTGGAAAATTGATAGCATGTGCCTGGTGTGGGTCAGGGGTGACCTTTATGAGCTGGAGGAGTTAGTAAATAGATGACAAATCACACGATGGTCCTATATCATGTTGGCCACAGTAGTTTTAATTTTTTTTTAGTGTTCTCTCCCAGGAATTCTGCAAGTATGAACAAATTATTAATTTAAATACATAGGCGGAGGGTACGTGAAGTTGGGGAGTGATTTCTGTGCTGGTCTCTTTAAGCACACATCTTACTGCATCTGCCAAATGTTGAGGTCGAACTTTCTCTAATGAGAAAACAACACGTACCCCAATTTTTACATCTTCCTGCTCTTCGCTGCATTGTTCACTTAGGAGCTGATACACCTTGTGTGAGGTTGAGGTTTTGTGAATTACGGGGTTTGGTACCTTTTGATGTCTGTAAGGTCTGATTTACTCACAGGCAGCACACGGGCGAAGCGCTGCGTTTCAGACTCTTGTTGAACGTTTTGTTCTTTCAGAACTTCTCAATTTCTAAGCCAGAAGGCAGCCTGACACTGAGCTAAAAAATAACTACCTCGGCACCGCTGTAGGTGGTCGTGTGTGCTACACTTACATCGCTATTTTCCGAATTCCCGTTTTTTAAAATCTTCTTTATTTTACACTATTAAAGCAGGTTCAGGTTTGGTAAGTTCTGTGCGTTCGAGGAGGAAAACATGAAAGTAAAAAGTGGTGTTACAGAAATCCCTTGCGAAGGAGTGAAGTTTTACCATTATCTGTAATAGGTTTAATTAAAAGCACATTTCAAGAATCCCCATCAGATTAAGTATTGAAAAGATCTCGATGCCTCTCATAAAGGACAATGAAGCGCCTGCACTGAACTACAGCATTCAGCCTTGGTTGTAGGCTTTCTTCTTTCCCCCCCCCCATCCTTCACCTGTTGATGAACGGGCAGTATTCTTATTTGTTGTGAAGGTGACGCCATTTCACTGTGCGTTTTCTAACAAATTGGGAGAATTATGATTACAAATTGCATTTATCTTTACTTTCGTTTCGTTTTTCCCCCGCTTGGATTTCTGCCAGAGCCGTGCTGCGGACAGAAAAAGCAAAATATATATATATAAAGAATCCAACCCCAATTAAAAACAACACTGCAAAACTGTGTGAGGGGAAATAATAGCACAGATTTAAATGCTACTTTATTTGAAGTTTTGAGGTTTTTAACTAGTGAATAAGGAGACTTCTTCATTCACTGATATTTTTGTTTGAATTTTATGAAATGGTATCAAAACAGTAATGGTGTAAATTTTTTCTCTTATGTGTGCATGAAGGATAAAATAAAGACTGAAACGAGTTTTCCCATTGTTTCACTTCACCTTCACGCTGAGAAATATTTTTCTCTAACTGTGCTTGTACAGCGATCTGGTGATCCTGCTGTGTGAATACTTGAAAATTGCAACAATGTCAGCTATGGCCAAAAGAAATCACTTTAAGACACAGTGTTACCTATGGCTACTGTTTCATGTAGGAATACGTGTGTGAATATTACGCCTTGTGTTTTGCACATCGTATGGTTAATAAGTTCTACTCATTGGTGTGTTCTATCATTGCATAAACATTCATTTCTGCTCAGCGCAAGCTGAGATTCCAGCGAGCCCTTTACTGAGATGGAGTTACTGCATCTTTCATGATAAATTTCCACAGTACCTATTAAAAACAGAGAGAAGAATAACAAGGTCTGACTTTGGAAAATAGGTGGTGCTTGGTGGTTTTGTTTCGTGTAAATGAGCCTGTGTTGAGATGTTTAGAGAAAATGCGGTTTTCCTGAGAATTTTGAGAGTAAAAGGCTGTGTATAAACATGTCCGTGTGTATACATACATAGCCAGGCGTGTGTATGTATGACTCAACGCACCCAGGTGTGAGCGCTGTGTGCGCACACGTTGGATACTTGCAGTGGAGAAGATGCCTGTCTTGCAGCCATTGCTCTCAGAGTTACAGCACGGCTAAAAGTATGTAATAATAGAGCCTGATGCTTAGGTGACCCGACAGCCTTTCTGTAGCTGTTGTGCAGTAAATAATGTACCGCGTCTTTTAACATCAGCGCCAAGTGTTTTCAGTTTGTAAATTTTTGAGCAGCCAGGTGCTAGGAAGAGCGGCTTGATTCCGCTTTTGTTAGCGTTGGGCCAGTTAGCTACAGGGAGAAAAGTACAATTAAATGTGTTCTGTGCCATATGCTGCTCGCAGCAACTTAGACAAGGTCAAAGCTAACATTTGTAAGTCAGGATAAATAGAAGACCGTCTGGAAAATCTCTGGGGGTGCGCTGCTGTGGACATTGAATAAAGAGAGGTAGGAGGTACTGGTCAGCTGGATTTCTTCTGTTTCTCACCGTTCTTCTCTTTTCCCCTCCCCAGACCACCAAAACGTACCGCGGGTTCCAGTTCATCAGCCCTGTAGAGTTTTCTCTACTCCACTCCGTGGGGTTAAACTGCCGATGTACTGAGCAGCGGTCCCCTGCCAGAAGGGTGTCTTGTCTGCAGCACGCTTTATTGATGCCTTAAAACGAAGGTTATGTCCATTTCCTTGGGCAAATGAAAGCAGCTGGGGATGGGATCAGGTGCTGTATGGGACAGATCTATATTTCTCAAAATGTGAGCACCGAAGAGTAATGCACACCCACTTGCTCGGAGGAATTGCTTTCATAATCACGTGCACGTATTGCAGTCTGTTTGTAGAAATGCAGCAGTCTGTCGGAAGCACAGAAACGGAGAGCGCTGGCGAGTTCAGGGGAAGGAATATCAGCAGATGCAAAAGATAGCGTTTTATCTCTGCTGCTCTATCTGTCTTTGTGGTCACTGGTGTGATGGGGATTCCTAGCACAGCTGCGATAGCTTCTTCCGACATACAGAGAGAGCACATTAAGAAATGAGCTGATTCAATTCAACTTCTCACAGATTTTTTTTGTTTGAAAATCTGATTTTAACTAGGGGCTTTTGAATAGTTAGATGACCGCTTTCTTTAGTAACAGCGTAGTTTGGAAAGCGTGGGGAAGAGGTGTTTGCTTTTCAAATAAAATGGACAAAGAGCCTTCAAATATTACATATACGTATTTATTTCTAGCGTTGTTCCTGTTGCTTTGAGTTATTTTTCCTCCCTTCTCTCAAGCCAAAAGAACAAACTGAATTGGGGATTTTTTGATGAGTTGACCTATCACATTTCAACACCACCTGAAAATTGTCGCTGTCGGGGGGAGAAGCTGGGAAGCGTTTGTGTCATGGCAGCGGGTTCTGCGTTTCAGAAATACCCAGATGGGCACATATAGCACACCTAAACTGCAGGCATGTTTACTTAAGATGGAATTCAGCTTAGCTGCTTCAAGGAGTTTAAATTTTATACCATCCTTAAAAATGGTTTGGCTTTGCAGGCAAGGCAGATGCTCTGCTCTCTTTGAGGATTGTTTTATTTTCATTCTGTGCAGTGAGAAGAGCTTTGGAAACATTTGAACCCTTACATCTGGTACTAGAAACAAAATGTAGGGTTTAGGATGTGGTATATGGATCTGTTTGTATATTAGAGCTCCTCTTCATTTTATCATCTTACTTAAATATCAGCTAAACAAAAATGTACCTCCGTGCTTGGCAATCCCTGCCTTGCTGTAAAGCAGAGAGGTATTTACCCTTCTGCGTTCCTGGAGTTTTAGTACACGGTTCTGTCAGAAACATAATAAACATGAAAACAAGTCTCCTTTTTCCCAGAGCTGCCCTTCAGCAGAATTAGCTTTTGCCACAAAACCTGCAGATAGACGCTGTAAAATTTTGCCACATGTACAAATCATTCATCGGTGCACACTTGGTTAGTGCATGACTGATGCTGATGGAATGTAGCTGGGCTAGTTAGCAGAGCTTGCGAGCTGCAGGGAAGGTTATCCGTTCCTGCTGCATTCAAAACATTGCCTGTCTCCAGCAGCTCGTTAAATAATTGTCCTGGACTTCCAAAAATTGTTAATAACTGGAATTAAGCGGGTAACATAATTTGTAATTTCATAAATAGTATGCATGATGGGAGACTCGGTCTGGAGATGGCGGGAGCTCATCAGAAGTAAGCTCTGATTGCTTCGCTGCTGTTTTGTAATCTGCTTTTAACATTAATATTAAACATTGATAAATATTTAAGAATTTGAAACAGGGGAGAATTGGGTGAGAGGAAGTGTGCCAAGAGGAAGACTCCAAGTGTTGTATTTATTAAATGCATTTATAGGATGAGACTTGGAAGTTTCACTTAGAGTTGAATTTGGAAAACCCAGATCTCCAAACGTTCGCATTATTGGCCCTTCTCTGTAGAAGCACATCTCGTAATCCTTTCATTGATGGATTAGGTCCGGGCTGAACTTTACGGTCGTGTTTGTTAAGTATGTTAATAACAATGGCGGATTTGAGGAGGGGATGATGTGTGCGTTTGGCTCAGACCCGATGGATGCAGATCGTGTCTTCCCAGCTCTGCACTCCAGAGGTCAGCTCCCCGCCCCCAAACTATCTTCGTCATCATCCTGCTGTTTGCATTGGAGAAATGTGGAGCAGTTTGGGGTGCGGAGGAGACAGAAGTGGGTTTTTGCTTTGATGTTCCTTGCAACTCATTTGTCCTACTTCCCTCTGCTGAGGCCATCCAGCCCTCAGAAGCAGAGCACCGTTAGGGCTAATGCGTGCTCTAGCACAGCTCCAAAAAAGTCCTCCACTCGATCAGTCAGTCGAAAAACTCTTCCTGGCGTGTTTATTGGAAGGGAATTTCCCATTCATAATGGAGCGCTGTGCTCATCGGCTGAGGCGCATCCTGTGCCTCTGGGTGAGGTGCACTGAAGGGGTTCGGAGGTGGCTGCCCCGGGCACTGCTGGCAGGGTGACCTTTTGACTGCTTTCCTCATTTCAGTGGGAATGGCAGCCAGGAAAAACTGGTCTGATGCCTCCTGGACGTCACTGTTATCAGTTCAATAGCTACAAGAGACCGTCTCGAGCAGCCATGTCATATTTATAACTGCCTTGCTCAGCTGTCTCAGAAGAGGACGCTCTGGAGCTGGGCACGGGCTGCCTCCACGCTTTGCTGGGCAGGCCGCTCAGTGCGGGGCCGGGGGGGTGGCGAGCTGGCCGAGCTGATCCTCTGCTTCCCGTTGTGGTTTTCATCATCGACTTCTTGATTGAAAACCTTTGTTGTTTCACATCTGATGGACTTCAGGTTAATCTTAGCAAATCCTCCCCTTTTCTTTTAAATATTTTTGGAGTAACACAACATAAAAATTATGATTAGGTCATTAACCAGAAAAAAACCTGGCGCTCATCTGCAGGTGATCAGATGACATCAGAGGCCTGGTTTTAATTTGTGGGTAGTTCTGATTGTAACTAAAAGAGACTTGCTCCCTTTGTGGAATTGGCTGGCCGTTTCCCCACATCTGGAGTTAATGAAGTCTTTGAGACCACATCAGTTGTGTTTTGCCGCAAGAGCTCTTTGATCTGAAAAATCTAGACTGGCACAAGTGCAGCTTCATAACATCACAGCTATGTTTTTGCAAGCTAGAGTTAAGATACCAAAACAAGCAGAAACTACATCAAGTTACGTGTCTGTGCGAGGGCTTTCATGTAGCTGTGCGAGGGGGCCTCTCTTACATTGATGTAATTCGTGACATTTTTAGTATGTAAATGGCTTCTACTTACATATCTGCAAGTGATACATTTGTAGGAGGCTTTCAGTTCGCTTTGCCTCGTGAGATAATTGTTTTTTAGAAATGGCCAAACTGTGCGAAATGGCAAAATTATAACCCAGAGCTTGTATTTACAAATCTAATTGATAACATTACAGCCTAAAAGTGTCATTCGTCATCGTCGATTATTGCACATTAATCAAAGTACATCTTCGTGTCAGTGCTAAATGTCATAAAGCTTTGTTTCCCCTGCTGTCCTGTGACAGTGATAGATTGTCCATCAGCTCCAGCATATGCTGCGTTATTCTGCGCGGCGCAACTTGTAAATGAAGCCCGGTTTTGCCTAATATGTTTGTAGTCTTAGGACTGGGAGTATTTACAATTTGACAGAGTGACGTTTCTGTTAAAATATGTCAGAGGCATGGAATATACATGCATTCATCATATATAGTAAATACATATGTACTGTTACTGTTGCTTATAACATATTGTCATTCTGTCACTCAGCTTTGATGAGCATCCCTATTTTACACTTATTCGAGACCTGAAATTTGCAAGTAAAATACTGAACAAAAGCGCCTCGGAAAGGCTTTCTTTCCTAAAATAGCTTTTTTTCCCCCCTTTATTTGGTTGCAGAATTACAAAAACAAACACGCAACTAAAAGCCGTAAGTTTTGCACTTGACTCCTTTTTGTCGGGTCTCCCGTTACCCAGCAGTTTCGTTACGTGCTTTTGTCGGTGGATGAGCCCTAGCTTCGTGCTGGTGCCCCGGTACTGATGCCGTCATCCTGCAGCTTGATGGATTTTACCGAGGTTGTGTTGCTGTAAGCGGGTCGGAGCGGTAAGGCGCTGTCTGCGGGCACATGCCCGGCCATTTGGCTGACGGCAGCAGGCCGGGGAGCTGGGAGGAGGGGTATTGGGATGCAAATGACGATAGGGACTTACCCACTTCGCTTTCTAAATACCCGTGTCTGAACATTCAACCTTCCAGAGAACAATAGTTCTCTTTTAGCAGGCTTAGCTTTTTGTTGGCTGCCTTGTTTTTCCCATCCCTTCTCTTGATTGGTAAACAACACGCCATAACGGGGTGGGGGGGAGATGTGAAAGTTGTAGGTACGCCCCGGGGCCTCTGTTTGCATAAAAAGGATAAAAATATCCACTTCTGAATTTTAGGGCAGAGCGCACCGTCTTAAGTGGCATTTTGTAGGTTTTGAGGCTTTAAAATAATTCTTCATGTGGTTCTTTTATCTGAAGCATTATGAATATACAAGTGAGGTGAACAATTGCTAAATATAATACCACTTTTTTTTTTACTTAGTAGCAAAAATAGGCTTTGTTTTCAGTGCTGCACTTTGATATTCTTCACCACTGTATTAATTTTTTTTTCAGTACATATCAGTCAGGTTGTAGTATTCTGTGTGTTGATCAAAGGCTGTAGTGAAAAAATAGCACAGTTCGTTATGAGCAGAGTCCTTAAAGACAGTATTGGCTTTCCTGACTGGAATTACTTATTCCCAAATAAGCTTTGTGTGTTTGTGTATGTTATGTGTATGCGTGTGTATATATATATATATATATATACATACATATATGTGTGTGTGTGTGTATATATTTTATTATTATTTTTCCAGAGTCACTGTGGTGAAATCCTTCTATTTATTATGTTTATTTGGCTTCTTACAATTTTTACCTTAAGGAAATTGTTTTTTTGCAAGCTGAGAATGGTCATTCCAGGGTACTGTTACACTGAAAAAAGAACATTGCTGGCTTTCTTTAATGCCAGGCCAGCCTGGGGAGAAAAACACACCTTGTTGATGTTGCAGTTGGAAGATTATTCCTCGAGACTTGTGTTAGGTGTATTTTTGATAACTTCACAGAGGCGTGCGAGTTTCTGAATGGATGATAAAACGGTTGCATTGGAGTGCTTCCATTTGTCACTGGATGTTCTTTTTCGTTCTGATTGTTGGGATGCCAGCTAGTTAAGCATTCAAACAGGCATACGATTGTTGTAAAATAAAATTTGTTTGGGGCCCAGTTGTTTTATCTTGCTGCTTTTTTTTTAGTCTTGAGCAACAAGTCTGTACGAGTTGTGCACTTAGAAAGCAAAATCAGCATTCAAGCTTTTATCAGGCCACCTGGCTGAGTTGGCACACCAGAAAGTGTGTTGTTGGGATCATTCTACTGTAGTTCCACTGTACTGTGGCAACTTGCTAAAAAGCAAATAAAACAAGGGCAACAAATGCTGCAGCTTGCTACACTGTTCTTTTTTTATTTGGTGCTCTGTGTCTGTATGCTGTTCAGGCTTTCTTAATGCATGACGCCCAAACATTACTGATGTGCTTTTCTTACTGTCCAATATTTAGGTGTATGCACCATCTCCGAGTTCTGATGAGTTCAACAGAGAATCTCCAAGTTACCCGTCTCCTAAGCCACCGAGCAGTATGTTTGCTAGCACTTTCTTTATGCAAGGTTAGTAAAAAATACTTTTCTGTCTGGGTACGTACCACTCGTTCTCTAGGCAGGAACTTGAAGTTAGCCACTATTGTATGGAACCAGTGGGCAAGCTTAAGGTGACATATCGTTCTAGATCTTAGGTTGTGCTGTATATACTTTTTAAACAGTTAGACGAAGGGAGCTGTCTGTTGATTTAAAGTTTTCCTCCTGACATTAATTGCTGACTGAAATTTAAGGGGATTATACACCAGGCCAGATGGACAGAATCCCTCATCCTTTGATTTGTAGGGGCTTCAGAGCAGCACACTGGAGTGATAGAGAAAAATGAGGTGAGGGCTTCTTGACTGTTCTGGAATTTGACTGTGCAATGTCAACTAACAGTCCAGATTCTTAAATGCTTGTATATCCAGCATGCCAAAAATAAGGAGTTTTGAGTAGAACAAAACGAGGGTAGAATTCATTTCCATGGCCTCATGTCATACAAGTAGCTCATGCTGCAGTCTGAGGTTTTGGAGCATACTGGAAGCGTAGCCTCTAAGCATGGGAATTTACAGAGCGCTTGAGTTTGTAGTGCAGAAGGAAAGCTGCATTGATATGCTTGGGTTTAAGGCTTATGTAACGTAGTAATTTCAGTTGCTTAAATTTACTTTTATTAAATGTTTTCATATTTTTATGGTACTAAGCTATTTTAGACTATAAATTGCTTGTATTAGATTAATAGACTTTTTTTTTTTTACTATATGCTTATGATGAGTTCTCCTTAGCCAAACTTCTTTCCCTTCCGCTCCCTTTTTTATTATTTCTATAGTCTGGAATTTTTATCAACTCTTGATATGAATCTGGCCTTGCTGAAGGTCTGTGTAATTAGCAGAAGTACTTGGTATTTTCTCAGCTGTGGTAGGATTGCATTTCAGCTCTAAAGTCTCTCTTTTTTTTTTGGTTTTTGGTTTTGTTTTTTTTAATAAATATAGCAGCAGTGTGGTGACAGAACATAGGAGACACAGTATAAACTAGGCACCATTTCCTTGCTGTTCAGTAGCTGAACCATATATTCTTTTTAAGTAAATCTGTAAAAGAAAGCAAAATTCAGTACTCTTCTTCATGAAATGTTCTTTTTTTCCCTTTATTATTGAATATACATTACATTGAAGATGGGACCCATAACTCTTCTGACCTCTGGAGTTCATCCAATGGCATGAGCCAGCCTGGCTACGGTGGAATGCTGGGAGGCTCCTCTTCCCACATGTCCCAGTCCGGCAGTTACGGCAGCCTGCACACACACGACCGTTTGGTATGTTACAGCATGGACTGACACCGTTGTGCTTGCCTGTGGGAATCTCTTCTACAGCAGTTTGTTCTTGTTCACTGCGCGTGTATGCCAGTTAAAAAAAACACTTGTCAGAAGTCACAGACTTACTGTGTCAGATTTACATTTTATTTTCTGTCTGTTGTATAAATAAAGATCTATGTATATTGATTTATTCAGAGGATTAATAAGTTACTTTCTTTAATAAAGAGCTGGTGTTGTATGTTCAGAATCCTAAAATATTGACATTTATTTAAGGACTATTCATTGTCTTATGTCCGTTTTTCTTCTTTTTAGAGCTATCCCCCACATTCAGTCTCGCCTACGGATATAAACGCCAGTCTTCCTCCGATGTCCAGCTTCCATCGTGGCAGTACCAGCAGTTCACCTTACGTAGCTGCCTCACACACTCCACCTGTCAATGGATCAGACAATATTCTGGGTAAAAAGCTCTTTTTTTTTTCTTTCCATTTTTTCTTCATTTACAAGAAAATGAAATTTAGGCTGCACCATATACAAAATCATTAAGATTTAATTTATAGTGTGCTTGTAGGTCGGGGATATCACTGTGACATTTCTGCTCTCAGTATGGCTGAGGTGAGGCACACTGTTTTGCAACCAACTTACTGGTTTGCTTACTTTTGCAGTCACTTGTATGCTTAAGAGATTGCAGTCATTAGCAGTTATCCCTCTACAGTTTTGCATAGTTGCACGTTCCTATAAGTAGGTCCGGTGTTATAGTTTTCAGAGCTCCTATATTCCCCATGTATCTGTTCCATGTCTGTCTTTGATAGATATGATGTGGTCTGATCAGTTTCCTTTTTCATCCTTTTGATCAACTTTTGATCAGCACACAGATGAAATAAGTGCTTCCTATATTGACAGTTTGCCTCTTTTTTCCCCTCTTCTGAAGATCACAGATGTAATGATGCACTGCATCCCTTTAGATACAGACATAGAAGTTAAATGGTTATAGATGACCCTTTTCAGTTTGATGTGATTTGCACTTGGCTTCCTTTTAAAGAAGCAGTGACACTTGGCTTTGATTCGGGAATATGTTCTAAACTCACATCTTCAACAGAATTCAGTTAATGAATCTGCATGTAAAATGCCACAAAAACTGAAAACTTGAGTCGGATGATTTGGATTTCAGGTTTGAATGGTTCTCACTCACAGTAAGGTTTTTGACACTAGAAGCTGATAAATTGTGGAACGAAGATCGTCTTTTAAAGAGTCTGTCTTGTCCAGTAAATGAAATGCTTTAAAGAATTCAGGTTCTTTTTGTGCTTCTAATGGGCAGGTCTCCAGGCCTCCTTTGGTTTGGTGTTCGGAGCAGAAGGGCACACTAAGATGCTCGCATGCAGCAGGACAACAAAGTCAGGAGCGACAGAAAGCTTGGTGGTTCAGAGCTTTTCAGGGATTTGCTAAAATGAAATGAGTACAGCATCAGGAGCTAGAGCAGGGGAACGAGGGGATGCACAAGGAGCTGTTCGGTGTGGTCAGCTTTTAGAGTTGGTGAAATGTGCAGCACTTCAGTGATAATAGTTTAGAAATAAGCTGCAGGTAATGTAATTAGTATTTTGGTTTTGTCTTCACATTTCATTAGTCTGTGATCCAAGGCAACAATTTCAGTCATTTTTTTCTGACTCCTTGTTGGTCTTTAAGTTTTTTTTAAGAGGAGAACATCTAAATTTAAATCTAATTGTTTTAATGAAATTTTTAAGTATAATGAGAACTGATTCTATTGACAGTGACTTCCTTAGAACGTCCATTTAACCAGTGGCTGCTCAACTGTTCTGTGATGAATAAAATATTGAAAGGGAAAGAAGTTCTTAGCTTTAAAAATAAGAAGTGGGTTTGCTTTCCACCTTGCAGGAAACAGAGGAAATGGCGCTGGAGGCTCACAGACAGGCGATGCGCTGGGGAAGGCATTGGCATCTGTGAGTAGAAGTTACATGCTCAGGTCTTAATGATGTATTTTGACAGTTGCTTCCTTTATTTATCTTTGTTCATTTTATAATATCAAATTGGGATTTCACATGTGAAGATACTCTACAGATGTCCACAGAAAGACAAGTGGAAAATGATGCTCTCATTTGCAGAAGACTTGTTGTGACTTCTTTTTGAACTGTGTTTGTCCTAAATTTTTGAGCACCTGAAAAATGAAGTTATTTATACAAAGTAAATGATAATCATAAAGAATTTATGTTTTAGTTCTTTCCTAGCATTCTAGTTAGTCATATTTTTAATCTTACTCATGGGGCAGGTCTTGCCTCAAGTTGCAAAATGTGCTCTCAGTGGCTGTGTAAAACTGAGGTTTTTGAATGCTATCCTGCTCACGGGGAAGTACCTTGTGCTACTACTTGAGCTTAGCAAGTAGGCAGACTGATTCTTTAGATATAAACGACTGCTGTGCAGCCCCGAAAGATCATTCCTGGGTTACATTCTGTTTCTCAAGTTATATCAGTAAGTGCAAATGTGCATAGTTGCACAGATCCTATTACTCTGCTTCCTTCAAAGGGTCATATGTTAAAAGATTACCAGAGCTGATAATGTTTGTAATGTCCATATTGGGTAGGAGAGCTCTGACCTGCTGGCTTTGGGGAGAAAAATGTTGTCCCTGTTGCTTTTAGGGATTCAGCAAGCAGATAAAAATTCACAAGTACAGAGGGCAGTTAACACTCTCTTTTTTGTCTGGTTGGGACCTGTTAGAAAAGAACTGACATCAGATCAGTGCTAGGAATAGCAATGCTTGCATACTCTACGAATGCTTCAGGATGTCTGTTGTTCTGCAGCCCTACCAGATTTCTGTTCTAAGTTTGACTTGCTGTCCAGCGAGACCTGGGGGACTTGGTGATGTTTTCTATTACTCTTTTATTATTATTATTACTATATTCTTGTCTATTTTTTCTGTTTGGAAGATCCTCAGGTGTTTTTGCCTAAGTCACTAGCTTAGAAAACGAGGCTGATGCTTTGAGAAAAATTCTAAGTATATTGGGAGTGGAAGTCGGGGCAGAAGTGTTTAATCTAACTGGTGGGTGGGCTTTGGTTGTCATAGAAACTTGTTTCTGTCATCCCATGTTGCTGCTTGGCAGGAGCAGCCAGGTCATTCCATAAATCATTTCTGTCGGAGCTGATGGTGATGCATTCCATCTGCTCTATCAGCGCATGCCATAGTCTGCACACTCGAAATCCCTCGCCTCCTCCATCTGCTCCCCGAGCCGCATGCACCCAGCGCTGCGGGCGCGCAGTGGGGCGGCAGCGCCGGGCTCAGCGAGGGCACGGCTGGGCCTGCAGTGCTGCCTTGCTGCTGAAGTCAGTGCCGGAGTTCTGATGGGGAGACAGCTATGGAAATCTGTCTGTGTGGACGAAGTTGCGATAAGTACGGCAGCTCCCTTGACTTGTTTTTAGAAGGCCTGGCCCGCCTTTCTGTTAGGATTTTAAGCGCTGCCGCTCCAACTGTTGGGAGGAATTTCCAGTTGCAGAATTCTGTTGATGTACATCTCACAATAGGCCTTTCATGTGCGAAACATCAGAGGATACGACATTTGTTCTTCAGTTTAGGTATTAAAGACCATACAGAATAGTATGTGATTAAACATGTAAGGCCAGATAATACATTTGCAAAGGTTCTTTTATTTTAGGTTTAAGCCTGGATAATTGTGGTCTTAATCTCAGGGTAGGCAAGAAAGAGAATTGTACATGAAAGTATTTACACAAAGTTCCCAAAGCCCTGTGGATTATGCATTAGTTTGGATAATGAACTAGTATAGATAGAAAGAAAAGAAAATCTGGGTATTTGTGCCATTTCTAATGTGTTTCCCTGAACATTTGCCAGACAATAACCCTTTAAGATTGTGCCCACGGAGGGTTATATGGCAGGAGAAACATCTGGTTTATTTCATCGCCTAATGCCAAATCAAAACACTTGGTCTTTAATTTAGAGGAGATCAAACAGGAGGGCTGTTTAACTTTGCTGATTATATCAGACCTCTTTGTGATAACTTATGTTTTGATTCCTACCTCAGAACTGGGGTAGAGGCCTTTGTACGGTCTGGTAGTTAAATAGCCACTGGTCCCCTAACAAAGGGAAAGAAAATGTAGGGAAGTTGACTTCTAAAAGCAATTCATGAATTAAGTTTCTTTGTTGCTTTAGACTCAATAACATTAGCATAACAAAGCCTAACTGAAATGTACACTGTAGTGTTTAAAAAATTGGACTAACAGCTCCGAGGTTTGGCTCTGCGGGCTCTCAATTGTGCGGCTTTTGTCTGAGAGCCTTTTCATTAGGCCCTGGCATATTGGCACCCTGCTGATCGGAATGGACCATGACTGATAGGAGGAGGAGTCTCATTTGTTGCAGTAAAATGAGGCATGTTACCGTTTAAGCCTGGCAGAAGGTGTCAGGGTTGTTCATCATTGGTCATTTAACAGTAGAGCAGCCAGGGATGCATGCAGGATGAGTTCTGGCTTCGTGGTTTGTTTGCGGCTCTTTCTGCTGCTGCTGTTGTCTTTTCTTCTTAGAAAACGCAGTGAAATAAAATAAGCAGGTGAAGTGCTGGCAAACAGTCAGTTCAAAGAAAGCTGAAGCTCCTTTATCCTGACAGAATTTTCTTTTCCAGTGTCTTATCTGTCTGTGGAGCTCCTTGCAGTTCTCGTACTGACGCCGAGCGCCCTGACCAGGATTTATTTTGTAGTGATGTTGCTTGTTCTTCTCAGAATGTTTTATGTAGCGTGTGTGAAAGGGATGAGGTGTTTCTGTTAGGGAGGTGAGAGTCTTTTCTAATGTGAAACTATGACAGGCCAGGAAGGGGCATCTGGCTTATTGGGTCCTGCTTTTGTCAGTTCACAAAACAGAATACGCAACTTAACCGAGCCTCATTTGTCAGCTCAGTGTTGAAATGTCATTGTCTGTGTGGAGAGACATCAACCACTCTGCCAGGGAAGATTTTCCTGACTGCTGTCTGATGACTAATAAATCCTGGTCTCTGCTCAAGTAAAACAGGTCTGAACTGATGACCTGTACAAAATATGTTCTGCAGTCCGTAGTCAGCTTCTAAGTCTGTTCAGTTCCTTTTGCAAAACGACTTTTTGGAGAATCTTGAAATTTTAAGTTCTCATTAGAGCTTTGGGTATTATGTCTTCTATTTTTATGGGGGCGTTTTATTACATTAATAGCAAGGATTAACTTACTGCAAGTGGAGATCTCTTATCTTAAGGGAGCAACTGATACAAAAACAAGAAAAATGGAGTGTGCTGCAGTAGGTATTAAAAGCAGCAATTCCACGTGGTTGTGTGTTGGGAGGTATGGACAGTAATGAGAGCTGAGTGCTTTCTCCCAGTTTTCTCTCATGAATTAATTTTTAGAAGTTAATACGTTGTCTTGCAAAAGCTTTTCTCTCACTAAGGACTGGGAAGCTGTTACTCCTCTGTGTTTTTCTGAAATGATTTGATTATCCATGTACTGTTATATATGGTTTGCATATATCGTTCACCTTCGTTGATAAAAAGACTGAAGTTTCTACCGTTAAAGTAGCAGGAAGATGGTTATATTTGTGTCACTGTCAAATATGGGCTGTGGTTATTTTGACAACTGCCTTAAAATGGAAGTTCTCTGGACATTATAAAGTGTGAAAAGCAGAACTGCGGTTTGGGTTTTTTTGGATTTTATTTTTTTGTCCAGCCAGCATCGAGAGTGTCAACTGAAAGCACGCAAAGAAATCCTCGTAGCTCTTTTACTTTGTGTTATGATATGTATTGATATAAAAACTTCTCGTCTGTTGTTAGATTTATTCTCCTGATCATACCAGCAGTAGTTTTCCATCAAATCCATCTACACCAGTTGGATCACCATCGCCGCTTACAGGTATGCATACTATTTACCAGTACCTCGTTTGTTGTTCTAAGCAGCCTCCTTGGAATCGCAGTGAGAGCAGCAGTAGCTTCCTTACGTGGTTAATTCTGTATTTTGTTGATTTTTCCATTGCACTAAGCCTGGTTTTATAAATCCAGATTTGTAAATCTTTTATGAGCATTCACTTAAATGCTGACAATTGACATGGAAAATTAGTTCTACTAAAGTGATCTTAGAAAACATTGGTTAACCATATACTGCTACTAAATCAGCTATAAAAATGTCTGTACAGATCCGTGCCGTTGCAGAGAAGGAAGCAAGAGTGATTTGTGTATTTGTTGTTTTAAGCTATATGTAGAAACTCTGTGGCAGTGTTCAGTGACACACACAGCAGGTGTTTGTTCCCTCTAATGAAAATACAGTCGTTTATGAGATCATTTTTTACATAGGGTAGCTTTTCATTCATATCTTTCATGAATGCTTTCATTCTATGGGAGAAGAATTTCTGGCATTCTTTCAAAATAAATGCTGTGCAGGCACCTCTGTCACCTGTGCTTTGTGTGTTACTGGTGTGAATGTGGGAAGGAGCATTCCGGAGTGGAGATGAACTCTGGGCAGCTGCCTACAGCTATTAGTGGGTAGTGCAGCTTTCACAGATACTGTGGCCTCAGCTGTCTAGTAAAAGTTGAACAGCTGTTCTCCGTACAGAGAGGACTGTGAAAGCTCCATTGACTTAAATTTGTTGTTTAACAAAGAACTAGAATTACAAGCAAGATGATGTAACTTTAACCCTGCTCTTTCCTGCAGTGCAACTTGCTGAATTATTTAAGTCTGTAGAACGTTTCCCATTCTCAGTTGTTTAACATAGCCCCACGTATTCCTGCCTGACGGTCACGTTTTTTGCCAGACTTGCTTTGTTTCCTTTTGCTTTTTAATAAAATTAGCTTCTAGTGAAAGATGTACAGAATGAGCTTAGCTGAAAACTTGGGTACTCTGGGTGAGTCAGTCAGTCAAGTCACTGCACGTAAAGTCCAGGCATACACACATGGGTGTGAATTTGCCTGTCTGTGTATGTCATGTCACTCAGAAAATGTGAATCATTCGTACGTCACCAGTGTTTAATGATCACTGTTTGGGTTATCTGTGGACTTAATGGATTAGGGAGTATCTGATATGGCATACCTGAACAGCTGTCCTGGGCGTTTTTTCTGTAGCTGAAAAATCCATGATAAATTGAGTAATTATGGGATTAATGGAGTTTTTGATTGAGTGATTACAGTTGACAAAAGGATCCTGTGTAGCCATGTCGTGCTGAAAAGGCAGGCCAGACCAGGAAATTCTTGCTCTTGTCTTTGGTAACATGAAAGCAAATTCTGAAAATAGCTCTGTGGCTGAAGAAAAATGTCCGGACAGTTTGGAGTAGTTACAGTTTGGAAGATCCCAGTTTAAGTGTCCTGGTGAGGTACCGCACCGACGTGTGCTGAGCAGGAAAGAGCTATCTGGATGCTGGGTTTAGAACGCAGGTTTCAGGTCTCTAAAATTTGGCTTTTCCGTTTACTGCTAATGCCTTGGTGGGATGTCTGCTAAGTGTAGAACTCCTCGATTCGCACTTTGATTTACATTCTTTATTCCGGATTCTGGTGACTCAGAGAGCAGTTGATAGAAGCAGATAATGCTGGAGTCCTACTCAACCACAAACTTAGCATCTGCTTTACAATTATCCACGTTCCCCCCTTCCATCCCCCCCTTTAATTTCAGCGATACAGAATTTATCAAGCCTTTGGTAAATTGCTCCAGTAGTTAATTACCTTCATTTATGAATCTGGACTTTTATCTTTATTCCCAGATGAGTCACTAAGAATACAGTGAGGCACAATGTAAAGTAATTACTGCTCTATTTATTGTTATTTATACTCCTGGTAGCCATTTTCTGTCCTGACCCAAAAAGTTACTGCAGATAAAAACGAATGTCTTAGGTGTACTAAAATAATGTATTTTAAAGCATTTTAGCCACTATTAGGATTTTCCCAGTGTGGCAGATCTTTGTTTACCTGGGCTTCTTACTGTTTGGGATTGGGGTAAGGCACAGTTCACCTATCCCTCAGTTGTGGAGATGTAGTAACTCCGTGAGGCACTAAAGTACATATGGCCAAGTTGGAGTATTAAATGGTTTTGGTGCTGAGTTCTTCTTTGCATAAAGGATTAGCAATTTTTTAATTAAAGTAGAAGTTTTGAAGACGACATGATGGAAGCCCTCCAGTACCCTCATTTAATGTCTCATTGTACACAGACGTGTTTTACTTCTTGCATACTTTTAATGACTGCATGTATGCATGTGAAATCTACGTACAGAATTGATCAGTGGGAGCCTCGGTGCTTGAAGAATCCCTGAGCCTGCATCAGAATGGTTCTGCCGTTGTGAGGATGCAGGAGCAGCCCTTGGCCGCCTCCGGTGTGTGTTTGTTTGAAAGGGGAGCCAGGGGATTAGTGCTGGGGAGATTCAGAGGGAGGAACAATACTGCCATGATTACTGCCGATGACCCCTGTAAATCCCAGCACTTGCCCGGCTTATTTGTTTTTTCATGCTGCTGTGTTGGTGCTGCACTAAAAGCTGCAGTTGTTAATTGCAGGGCTTGTGGTGCCAGGATGCTTTTTAACATAATTGGTGGATTTCATGCACAAACTTCTCTGAGGGGGAGTGGAATGAGGGAAGCAGGAAATCAGTGCCATCTGGCAACCTGCAGACATGGGAGCAGAATGCACAGTGCTTCCAAAGCACTCTAGCGTTACTAGAGGTGCTGTTAAACACTGCAGGTTCCAGTTGGGGTGTTTGGTCGAGAGGAGAACGGGTCTTTGCCTTGGTTTGGTTTTCTTTTTGAGGGCTCCCTCCCGGAGTGTTGTTCTGGGCTTTCATTGAGGAAATAGCACCGTTTTCCATTTGAAAACACGATCAGGCTGGATGTGCAGGCGTTGAGTGACTGGTTTCTTAACGGTTTGCCTCTCTGCTCAGTGTTCAGCTGGTGCTTTGCTGTAGGAGTTTGCGTGCTCAGTCCTGCTAGTAGCAAGCTCTTATTAAGGCCCTGGTTATGGTCTTGTCTCTAGAAATGAAATTTGGACCGAATAAAAATTCAAACATTAAAGCAAGTGCATGCATTCTAGAGCTGTTTCAGTAACACTTTGCAAAAGTAACTGAAACTCCGGGCACTGTTCCCGGCAGTAACGCAGGGGAACTGCAGGTCCAGACTCGGAGTACCGGTTTGACAGTTGGTAATGATAACCTTCCTCTCTGATATCCTGGTATTTTAAAGGAGAAACAGAGCAGTTGTAGGAGCTCTGAGCTGTTATGAAACTGGAGATGTTTTGTTTTGATGTTTTTCAGTTAGCAAGGAAATGCTTGGCTGTTTTAATAGCTGTGAAAGCTGTAGTCCTTTTCTTAAATGAAACTCTTTCTTTAAAAGGTGGCTACTTGCGGCTCTCCGAACAAAGGAACTGTAATGTTATTAAACCTTTCCCAGTTTTCCAGACGTAGAGCTCTGGCTGTTATTGAAAGAATAAGCCCACAGGCTCTTCCTTTAATGAGCTGCTTTGGATTGTATGTCCATAATTTATTAATGTAATTGCTTTATTATTACATTTGTATGGCTGAAAGGAAGCTGTCTCTAATGGACATAGAATTTCATGTAGTATCTTCATAAAAGATGCATTATTGTTGAGAAAAATACGTGCTGTACAACTTCAGGCTTTGTTTTAAAAGTACTGCTTTATTAGTTACTGCCTTTCACATCTCAGTATTTCTAAATTCTACATAGTAATTAAGGACATGTATTCAGATTAGAGTTGGCATGTATTGAATTTGCAGTACGTAGGTAACGTGGATGTAACTGTGGACTTGCTGCACGGTGAGTGATTCTTGAACTGAAATGAAATCTATTCCAGCTTACCTTGAGTGTATCTGAAATGAATGGAAACTCTTCCAAACTTGGAACATGCCGTGATCGGATTTTTTTTGGAATGGATAAATAAAATGCTACAAAATAGACAAGGCAGAAGAAGCTTCTAGGTCCTACTTTAAGTTTCCTTCCGTAGTAGTTACCAGTAACTCGGTGTCCATTGGATTTCTTTCAATATTCTTGATGTAAACCCCCATGCTGTGTAAGACATGTTTACATATACTGAAGGTAATCTGAAGGAAGAAGAAGCGGGCTGTTTCTTAATGCAGATTGCCCCGGGCAGGAATTTCAGGTACTGTGTGTCACTGTTGGGTTAATTTCTGTATTGTTGAGGTAATTTGAAGCTGTCACTGCTTTGTCATCCGTAATGCATCTAACCCTACAGATGTCAGGATATAAAAATTAGCCCTCCGTGAGACAGAATGAAGGAATTTGTCCTCCTTTGTAAACCCATATGTTGGCTTACCTTTATGCAGAATATGTTGGTTTTAATTATGTTAAGAAGTATAGCATCTGTTTCCTGCTTATGCTGCATAAATCTGTGAGCTAACCTAGACAATTTTGACAGGTGCCAGTCAGTGGTCTAGGAGCGGAGGACAAGCCCCCTCATCTCCAAACTATGAGAACTCCCTACACTCCTTGGTAAGAGCTGTTGAAAGCAACGTACTACTTTTTACTTACGAGTTGAAGGCTTGTTTTTGTATAAATCCTGCATATCATTAACGGGAACAGTAGGATAGCATTACAAATGAATTCTTTGCTAACAAATGGCCTGTTCAGTTGAACAATATAAGACGTGCAGGGTGTGTCTTTCACCATCTGTTCCTTGGGCATCAGGCTTCTGTGCTGAGGACAGCTGGTGCTAAAGCACTGTTACGAGATTCTGGTACCTTTTCACAAATCCACGGCTAATTCTTATCTAAAGTTCAGTCTGCAGAACAGATAAAGACTTCATGCCTTCACGTTTACTTGTCCTTCCCCCTCTCTCCTTGAAATGGTAATCCCTTGGGCTTGTTTTCATTACCCTGTCATTAAAGCATTAATAGATTTTATTATTGTTTATTATTAGGGAATGTTCATTTATGAGTTAGCAAAACATTCTACAGAAAAACAAAATAATCTGTTGTAAACTGAGAGTGGATTTGTAGCTTCAGCAAAAGCTTCAAGTTCCTGACTTCTTAAATCTCTGATGCAGCACTGGGAAGGGGAAGCTTTTGAGGGAACACTGAGAAGGGTTTTGAATATTTGTGCCTATTTCAGGTTTCCACAGAGATAATTTCTTCTCCTGTGTCTAACAAGAATAAATGTAAATCAATTTTCTCTTGAATATTTTGGCAGTTACATTTAGTTGATACGTACATCTTAGAATCCTAACGTAACGGCAGTGTTAAATATTAGCCTTTTCTTATCTTGATATAATCAGATTTCTGTTGCATTAACTTGACTAACAATTTATTGCTGACATGCACATCAGCTGTTTCCTCACCTCTTTTTTGAATTAATCTTAACCTATGCTTTGCTTCCTGTTCTGTCTTGACTTTGCCAGAAAAATCGAGTTGAACAGCAACTTCACGAGCATTTGCAAGATGCAATGTCCTTCTTAAAGGATGTCTGTGAGGTACTATTTCACTTTAGATGGTGCCTTTTTGTGTTTCAATTAATGCTTCCTTCGGATTCCCCATTAAAAACTTAAATGAGTGTAGCCCATGACCCATCCTTTGACTCCAGCATTCTGCTCTTCCAGTTTCTAGAGAGCTGCAATTTCAGAGTTGGTTTTGCTTTATTTATTTATTTATTTACTTGGTCTCCTGAGGTACAAAATAAATGTAAGGCAGAAACCTACTCTGCAGTGACGTTCAGAACTTGTTTTTATTTCTGAAATATCTGTTAAAGATCAGTTTTAGAAAGTAGCTTTTGTCCAGTCTTTTTGTGATACCGGCTCTCAGAAAGCCGCTGCCTCTCTTAATTGTTACCAGTGTGCTGAGGCTGATTTGCTGGTGATCATTCTTTCTTGCCCGGTATCGGCGTATTTTGTAGCACTTCCTTTTTTCTTGTTCATGCCATGTAATGGAAGCTAAGTAATATTAACCTGATAATAAGCTTCACTTTAAAAGCTGCCACCTATTTGTGGAATGAATGCTATCTCAATCAAAATCTCCAGATATCTTTCCTTTTTTCTGTTTGTTTGTAGTGCTGGTAGGTGCTTTTGAAGTCTTTGATACTATATTTCATCTTCTATCTTTAATGTCTCCAAGGTAGAAAGTGTTACAGTAGAAGGAGCCTGCAGAATTACTCAGTAATGACTGTTGCTGGTCCTCTTTAAATCCCAACAGCAGTCTCGAATGGAGGATCGCTTGGACAGACTCGATGATGCCATCCACGTACTACGAAATCACGCCGTGGGGCCTTCGACAAGCCTATCAGGTGGCCATGGAGATATACATAGTTTATTGGGACCATCCCATAATGGGCCAATTGGAAGCCTGAACTCGAGTTATGGAGCATCTAGCCTTGTAACAGCCAACAGACAAGCATCAATGGTAATCGTATTTTTAAACGTGTTTGTAGTTGTGCAGAGCAGTTACAGCTGGGCGTCTCAGTAATCTTGGAGCCTGTCTGGTGAAAATGGGACTTTAGGATTAATGTTTATCAAGAAAAAACTACTAGAGGAGGAGAAGATGGCAGGCAGCTTGCACCTGCTATGGGTTTCCAATTAGAGGGTTTGGGGTGAGGGTGGGCAGATATGAGGGGGGAGGAGAAAGATGGGAAAGCTTAGACTTTGGCCTGGTCAGTGGCCCATAAAATCCTGCTGTGACCATATGCGGAAAGCTGAAACTTTCTGCTGAGAGCGTTTCAGCTTATACATGCATTTTTTCCAGATGTGTAATAATTGGCAGAACAGTTTTCTCCTTGAAATGGTGAATAGGGAGATTGAATGGGAAAAGCAGTCAAGAAGGACTGAATTTCAAGTGTTCTGGTCTGGAAAAGCTGTTTATTGTAAATTGGAACTAGTCTTCAATAGCAGTTGCTGGCAGAGGACTGGGAGGAAGCTGTTGGAATGTGGAACCATAGTGTGTGCAGGCTCAAAAATTAAACTTTTTTTTTCCCTAAATGAAAAGGAGTTTGAGCACAGCTGTAGAGTGAGTAACAATGAGGAGGAAACAACCTCTAGATTAATCCCCAAGAAGAGTTAAATAATTCAATCTGTCCCTTTTAGTTTCTTTAAAAATGTGAACTATTCTGAAGGAAAGATGCAGTTAAGCTTTTCAGAGATCAGAAGGGCGTTGAAGGCATCGGATAGTAAATGAAATGTATTTGTGGAGTTGCTCACTTCCCTTTCTCGTTCTTTTCATTCCCCTCTTCTCAAAAATACTGACGGGGAAAAAAGAGCTTTTTAAAAACACGCTTATTTTAGCAGTGCCATGTGTCTGCATGTTTACAGTGTAACTTTAAAGGCCAGTTACATGCTGTGAAATTTTCTGTTATAAAACAGATTCACAGCTGGGTGCTGTGTGATCAAGGCAGAATTTCACCTATCATCAAAATAATTAGGTACCCCAATTGCTGAAGGGTTTGTATTCTATAAAACAGAATTAGTTGCAGGCTCTCCCGTTCGCACGTCACACATCCAGCTATATTAATTTCAGAACTGCTGCAGTAAACATCAAAAAGGACTGGTTACTTTCTGTAAGCTGCGTGTGTTTTGGGGCTTTGGGGGGGTTGCTTTTCCAATGGCATATCCAGCTTTAGATCTCTGTACAAGTTCACAGTTGCTTTTAGTAATGAAGGAAATGATACGTAAATGCTTCAGAATTTTTTTTTAATACTGCCTCATAGTTAATATTTAAAGAATGCTGCTGGAGGGCAGGTTTTACTGGGTTCCAGAATAGACTGAAATGCAGTCATACATAAGGAAACCTTTCTCATAGGTCTTTGTGGTGTAGGGTAAAAGGAGTGACTGAAACTGCAGTGCTAAAGTCGTTCTGCAGCTCGTGAAGCCTTGTGACACCGCTCAGTCAGGTACACTTCGTGCCACAGGGGGCCGGTCTGCCGCGGGTGGAGGCTGAGCTGTGCTGCATTTATCAGCTCGGTGCTGATTAAAATAGGTGACAGTGGAAAATGACTCTCCAAAACAAATGAAGTTTCCTTGGTCTGCTGTAGTTTAATGTTATTGTGTAATTAAATGTAGTATAAACTTGATTTATCTCACGATGATCGTTCTGCAGTTTTAGTTGAAGGATGGCTGCTGTCTGATAGGAATGTCTTCAGGTCGGGAAATAAACAAATTGCTTTTGTATTTTCCCCTCACTGGGTGAAACAAACTTGCAGATCGGTTTTGGCTTAAATAAAAGTCAGCTAAAGAATTTCTTGGATTAACTTTAATTTTGTTACATCAGGAAAATTGGCTCCAGCAGAAAGCATCCTGCTGCGGCCTTGCCCAGTCCCCAAAGAGCGCCCTTTGACATCATTTGCAATTGCAGGAACTCGGCACGACTTGGGATGGGATCCCGATCTGCACGCAGAGCAGAGGGTGGCACATCTGGCCGCAGGGGGGACGGAGGGGTTTTATCGGCGGCGGCTGCATGGGTAATGCCGCAGAAGGACGAGCTGTAATGCTTGGAGTGTTCGTTACCTACTCGTCCCCAAGGGCACTTGTTGTAGAATTTGTTTTCCTGAAATAGGGATGTGGAAGAGCAGAGTACGTGGCACAAAGCTGAGCTGTAAGAGCTAGAGTTTGTTCAGAAATGACCTCTCTCTTAGTCTTAGATACCTCCTGCAGACGTTAAGAAAATGTAAGTGCTGGCTGATAGTGCAGTTAGAAATGGCACCGTTGCTAAGTGTGTTTCCCTTTGTTTGGTTGATGTGCTGGTAGGGCCTTCTGGTCAAGAAGTGTTCAGTGGGATTCACCAGTAAATGAAACTTCCTTGAGGGGGGTTGGGCGGGACGGCAGAATCTTCTACAAAACAGTTTTGTTCTGTAGCAAGGAAAAGGAAAAAAATAAATTCAATTTCCCTCGAAGAAGATGATGTTGGCAGAAGGAGCTAGGAAATGAGCAATTTAACTCCTTTTTATGTAATTAGTGTAACCAGACATGGTTTTATTTTAACATTTGCTTAATTTTCAAGGCAGATTTATTTTAAAACTCTGGTTGACTTCATTTCCTGTTCGCTCTGAATGTTCTTGTTTTCTTTTTAGCTGGGCTGCCCATTAGACTTATTCAAATAGATTTTTAATATCTCAAACTCATCAAATATTTGCTAAGTGGCCTTTGAAGTTGATTTGTATTTTATTTCATGTATTATTGAAAAGTTAAGAAGTAATAGTCTTTTTGTTCTTATTCAAGCTGCTTTTTATTTGTCGTTGCAATACAATGGAAAAAGAACAGCCTGAATTGATTAAAAATAAATAAATAAAAGGCCTGGAAACTCAGTTAAGGATGAAACTCAATCCCCAGTCGCAGGCACCTGGGCGGCCTCGCCAGCACCAGGCTCTGTTCTTGCCCAGCCCTGCCGGAGCTGGTGCTTCCCTGCAGGCTTTGAGCTGCCTGCTGTGTAAAAATCCTCATCCCAAAGTCCTTTTGACCGTCTGTATTACATTCACTGTAGTTAAATGATGCTAGTGACTGCGGCCAAAGTGACTGGCTACCGCAGCTTGGGAAGCGCATGTATTTCTAAATATGCTCAGATAAATCCAAGAGGAAATATGAGCAAAGGCTTTTAATCAAGCTGCAGTGTGAGCGGAGCCAGTGATCAGCAGCACGTTTCCATTGCGCTGCATCGCCGTGTCCTGCAGGCAGCACTGTGCCATCCACGGCCACGCACTGCCCAGCTCTGTGCTGCTGTCCAAAGCTCGGGGCCCGGTGCTCTGGTTTAGATCTCAGAGCTCACTGCTGCATTCACCGGGCTCAGTTTTGCACTCCTGATCTCCGGTCCGATTGTGTGTGGGCTGTCTGTTCATACAAATAAATCAGCAGCGGGGCAGTTGTGCACATAGGAGTGCTGCTTGTCTCAGGTTGTGGTTTTACTGACTGAGATAAAACTTAGGCTTGCTATGACCCCTAACTATTCATTAGATCTTAATTATATAGAGGAAAAAATGCACCACAGTGAACATGGAAGTGATTTACGTGTATTTTTAATAGGCACAATTTCTGGGCTGGTCGCTTTTCAGATGTTTTCTAAAACGTTCTGGCCTTGCCCCTGACTCTGTAGCTTTGTGAGCCCAGTCCAGCTTTTCGGTGGCTTCCATGCTGCACAGAGTATTCAGGGTTTACTGGAGAGAGATCACAAAAATCAGGCTGCATCAGCTCACGAGAGGATGAATTAACTCAGTTTGCTTATAAAACCGACTGCTGCAAGTCATTATTGGTGGGACACTGCAATGGGGGCGGATGGTTTTTAATAGCCCACATCAGAAGCACTGCCTGGGGACCCGCGCTCCACGCCGCCGTCTGCGAGGTGGGACGGAGCTGTGGCTCTGCCCAGCACGGTGCGGTCCTGCGGCGGCTCTCTGTGCGGGGCCAGGCACGGCTGTGTGCCGATGGCAGCCCTGCAGGGCCCGCTGCTGGTGCAGCCACTGGCCAGGCGTTGTGCGGGGATGGTGGGCGCTGGGAGAGCTGCGTGCGCCAGGAAGTGGAGGAGAAACATTCGTGGGAGGAATCGGGTTACAAAGAGAGCTCTGCTAACGTCATTATGCTGAAATAGTCCAGATTGCACGCTTCAGCCGCCCCTCCGCCTCTGGCAGGCAGGAGCAGGCAGGGGGCTGGTACGCATGTAAATGCATTCGGATACCGCTTCTGTACAGCACAGCTTCTCGGTCCGTGTGTGCCCTTGAGGTACTGCGCGGGCGTTTCTGTGATGGGGGTATTGTCAGCAGCAGCAGTGAGGGGCCCAGGTTGGGGCGCGAGGAGAGCAGACCAGCTTGCAGCACAGGCCGATGCTGGCCCCTCTGCCCAGCTGTGGTTGTGTGCCGAAATAAGGAAAAAACTTGGTGGTGGTGGTATCAAATGTCTTTCAGAAGACTTTAAGGAAGCTCAAAAGTTGTGCTCCATTTAAACATAAATGCAGGGGTCTTTTTTTCTTCCTGTGAAATCTGAGTGGACAGCAAAAAACCAAAAGCGAACTGACCGTACCAACCTGGTGTGTAAAGGCAGGAGCTCCAGAGTGGTACCTGTTGGCCGTCACTGCGCGTGGCATCTGTAGGACCAGATGCAGCTCCTGGGCTCGGTGTGGGACACAGTGACTCCAGCACATGTTGGTCTGGGGCTCCTGTTGGCCCCTCTGGGTATTCCCCACGTCACAGATCAGAGATAAACACACTGCGATCAGTTCTGCAGCATTGCAGCCCATGAGAGCCCTGCACAGATCTCATTAATCTAAATGGAGTGCTTAGGGTTTGTAAACCTGTTTCAAAGAACTGAAGCATCATCTTGATTTTTTTTTCCTAATCTATTTTCTGCCTTTATCAGAATAAATGTGTTAATCTGTTGCTCCTCTAGGTTCGCTCTAGGTTTGAAAGTTGCCAGGCTCCTGGCAGCTGTTGGCTTTGGGCACAGCCGTAAGAATTTTTTTACCTTTCTTTAAGAAGTAAGTTTAGGAAAAAACCTGCCCTCGAGGTGATGGATAGTTTGTAGCTTGAATAAAAGCACCCTCCTGTGTTAGCGCTAAGCATGGCCAGGAGGAGCAAGGAAAACACCGCGGCAGGGCAGTCCCCTGCCGGCTCGGTTCTGGAGCTGTGTGCGGCACGGGTTTGCCTGCGGGCTGCGGGCTGCAAGCTGCAGTGGGACAGGGCTGGCTGCAGCCCCTGGGGAGCTGCTCGCAGAGCTGTGACGTGGAAGATGGAAACGAGCCTCAGCAAGCAGTGGATATTGTGCTGTGTGTGAGATTGTCTGCAGCCCGGAGTGACCTGATGAGATTGTAGGCTGGGGGGGTCCCCCTTTCTGTTTCTGTTCCTGTGTTAGCTTACAGGAACGAGTGTATATTAAACAAAGGATAAACTTGCATAAGGGTATTTATCTCTCTCCGGGTAAAATCCATACTAAGACATGAAAGGTAAAAGCTGCATTAATTACTCAAGAGGGATTCAGAGCTGAGCAGTTTACTAGGATTGAAGGATTTATTGAAAAACAGTGGTTCTCATGTGTAACTCCAGGCAATAAACCTATTTAATTAAAGGCTTAATCTTCTAGTTGACATGTTTGCTACTGTTCCAGTAAAAAGCTTCATCTGTAGCCAGTTCTTGTAACTGTACAAATAACGTCGGAATCCCTCATCTTTGTTCCTTTTATTTTTAACTGTTTAACTGTATTACGTTGGTTGTATTATAAATATTTAAAGGACTTCTGTGCTCTTTAAATCAAAAGGTTTACATGTCCCACCTCCCACATTATTTAAATTCAGGCAGTGCATCCTTATGTCTTCCTTTTGCAAGCCGAAGAACGCTGTTTTTTTAATACATGTTTGCGTTGATAATGGTAATTGTATTGAGCAGCAGTTTGTTAAGAAACGTGCCCGTTCCAGCTGGGTACGTGCAGGCACAGCTACGCTGCAGTAGGGTCACTTACTGGAGTTAGTGTGAAACGGGAACTTTGACAATAGTTGTTGTCTAGGATTTCATCTCGGCGCTTATTAGAAGTGTGTGTTGTGTTGTGGAAGAAACGATTTGTGACGTGCAGGGGCATGGTGAGAACTGCTGGGTGCCTGCATCACCTTGGTGTGATCAGATGCAGTAGTGGGACTGAGTAAAATGTATGTAGCTGAGAAGGGAGAAAACGAGAGAAAAATATTGAAGCGAATAAAAGGACATTCTGAAATCAGATCTAGTTCTTCTCTAACCCTGTTTCAGCAATTAAGAAATGAGATGTTGTTGTGTTTTTTAAATGTGAGTGCCTGTATATATATGTATATAAATGCTTTTGTCCGTGTGCTGTATAAAAACCGTTCACATGCAGGGGAAATTGCTGCTCCCCGTGACTTCCCTTTCAGGATCAAATTGTTGTAAGCACTACAGCTGACAGTTGCAGTGCCTTAAAGCAATCTAATATTAATCGATTCTTATCCTTCCCAGGTATAAGTGAAGAATAAAATTTTGTGGTGTTCTGTGGGGTAATACTGGAGAAAACTGTGAGGTTGTTACATTATTGCAGACAGGTGCTGGTCATTGCTTGGAGCACGGCTTAATCCAATATGCTGCCGTCAAGTGGCGTACTGTAACAGCATCTTTCAACTAATCTTCCCCTTGCTGAGGTGGAACCTGAACTCTGATCTCTAATCCAGCAAATACTTTGTCTTTTAAAATTCTATTTTTGGACTATTTTCTTTGAATTGCATCTGACAGAAATATTGTCTTTGCTTTCCTTTAGGTTGGGGCTCATCGGGAGGAAAGCGTCAGCCTCAACAGCAACCACGCAGTTCTTCCCAGTACAGTTTCTGCTCAGAGCACAGAACTAAATCATAAAACACAAGAGAGCTACCGAGGTAACTTTCAGCAATACTAAGTGCTGAACGGGGTCTGAAACGATCCAGGGCCAGTGAGGCTGTAGGTCTTGGTGAATGTGCATCAGTACAGGGGAGAGGAGCATAAGTAAGATTGAGAAAATTAACTTCAATTTTAGATCCTATAAGCTACCACTGTTAGGGATCACTGCAGTAATTTGTAGGGCATCCTCATGTCAGCCCTGCCCCGGTGCAGTTTCCACAGAAGCCCCTGCATGTAGCTGCTGCCTTCTACTTCCAGTGGGCGTAACCTCCACTTCCAGGACAGCAGCCACATCCAGCTGGCCAGGAGGGCTGCGGTGGGCTGATGCCCGTTTCAGTCTAGCCAGTAAAAGGAGGTGTCTCCACGCAGTTGTTTACGCTTCCTTTAATTTTCAGCCCAAAGGAGTAAGCTATAGGAAACAGAAGTCAGCTCATTCATCAGCATGCCTGTGCCATGTAGGGGTGTGTATGGCAGATTTGGCCTAGGCCCAACCCTCTGTCACTACTGCTGTAGCTCTGCCTTTAGATTTGCAACCTGGACCTGAGGTGCAAATTTTTGTACTTTGCAAAATGCCCTTCCATCTTTTACAGTGTCTTTCAGTGATGAGGCTGCTCTTGATTAATTGCAATCTCTTTACAACCCCACGACTCGTGTCCAAGTACACAGCATTATTAGGGTTTATCTTTTGTTCCTGTTCATAGAATCATTAGGGTTGGTTCTTCAGCATCTCCAGGGACAGTGACTCCACACCTCCCTGGGCAGCCCATTCCAGTGCCTCACTGCTCTTTCTGAGAAGAAGTTTTCCCAAATATCCAACCTGTTAGCAGAGCAGAGTTCTGTGCGTTGGCTTCCCAGGCTGCTTGCTGTGCTGTGGCCTGCCATCGACAGAGTCTGCACGAGGTTTTGTGACAGGGTAGGTGCCTGGCCCCGCTATGCTCACACGGTTCTGTTTGTTTGCAGCACTGTCAGGTGGCTTGCAGAGCCAGTCTGTGGCTATAGGTCCAACAGAAATCAAGTCTGAACATAAGGAGAAGGATGAAAATATACATGAACCCCCCTCATCAGATGACATGAAATCAGATGATGAGTCCTCCCAGAAGGATATCAAGGTTTCATCTAGAGGAAGAACAAGGTGGGTCGCTGACGTGAGCGAGAGAATTTGTGATTCATTAATGCTCTCTATCAGTTGGAGATTTTCTGTAAGTTCAGTAAGTTCATTTCAAAGCCTTTGCATTACCTCCGTGCTTATGTCAATAGGCAGCTGAAACACAGAGGCAGTTTACAGTATCAGTATCTACTCATATACAGGATAGAATTTTTTTTTTCCTGGAAAATACTTGAAAATTACTTGTCCCCTTCAGTGAGTGCCTAGGCTCTTATCTGCCCAGAGATGAGTACATGGCAGATTAGAATGGAACGGCTCGGGTTGGAAGGGACCTCGGGGATCATCAAGTTCCAAAGAGTGTTTGAGACACAATCTTTGTACTTCTAAGTGGGAGCAGTAGTGGTGAGAGCCGTGTCCTGGTGAGCTCGGGGCTGCAGTGAGTATGTTACGTACCTACCAGTGCCGAACCGTGGACAAAAGGCCTGGAGTAAAACCAGGTGAAATGCTGTTGGATCTGCCTGGTAGGTCTGACACGAGTACTGAAACTGGGGATAACAACAGTCAGTCAGAATTCTGTAACTGCAGGCAGTGGCGACCATACCATCACACATGTTTAATGGTATTTAGACATTAATTTCAGTAGGGCAGAGGTTTCTGCAGAGTTTTAAGCTTAATTGGACAGTCTTAGACAGAAAAAAAACCTGGTTATGCAACTTAGTATAATAGTTATAAGTGAAATGATAAAGGCATTCTAAATATGTTTAGCTCTAAATTGGCTATTAAGGGAGGAAAAAAAAAGATTTAAAACTGACCAAATTTTTAGCAAAAGTAGAACTTCTGTAATGAGCACTTTTAATTCCAATTTATTTGAATGCCTTTATATTATAAGCTGATATATTGGAAACCAGCAAAAACTATTAGTTGAAAATGATTCATTCTTCACCGGAGAAGACGGCGGAGTACCCCTAGCAGTTGGAAGGTGTGTCAGAAGCTGAGTAAAGCAACAGAGTGTTCCTTTGGCTTAAAGGGCAGCGTGTTTGCTCTGCTCTGCCTGGAAGTGCTGGCAGCGTGTAGGAGTGTTCTGTGGGCATTCCTTAGGCAAAAGCCACTGAGCGTTTTTTTCAGGAAAATGCAAGAACAGCAAGAGTTACCTTGAGTACTGAGCCATTAATATCTAGCCTTTTCTATTATTATTTCATACTCTTCAATATGAAGTACAGTAAATAGGAAGAAGTTTTAATTTCATCAACTGAGACTTCTGAACCTGCAGGGTGACGTGCTTGAATTATTAGTGATATTTCGATATACTTTCATTCATGCTTTCTTGCAGCAGTACTAATGAAGATGAGGATTTAAACCCAGAGCAGAAGATAGAAAGAGAAAAGGAGAGAAGAATGGCAAATAATGCCAGGGAGCGTTTGCGTGTGCGAGACATTAACGAGGCGTTCAAAGAACTTGGCCGGATGTGCCAGCTTCATCTGAAGAGCGAGAAACCACAGACAAAACTGCTGATTCTTCACCAGGCTGTGGCAGTCATCCTCAGTCTAGAGCAGCAAGTGAGAGGTCAGTAGCCCTTCCTCGTGCTGCGGCGCTTCTGTATGGAGCAGTGTGGGATGGCCCAGTGCAGGGGTTGCTGAAAGCGTTTAGCTTCTGTAGCTGTGTTACAGGTTGTTTGGGAAGAACAAGGAATTGTTTGGGTTCTTTAAAGAAAGGGGAGGAGGGGAGTGCTGGGGGCGTACTTCCATCTTTTCGTTCTTTCCTGTGCAGTAAGCCATTTTGTTACCAGGTGCTCAAGCTGAATTAGTTGATTAAGCCATTGACACATCTTGCTTTATACAATTCAAACCAGTGCTTGTTCAGATGCTTTAGCAGAACAAGAGTTCTCACTTAAGATGAACCACACAACTGAGATATTAAAGTGAGTTAACTGCATTTCCTCAGGTGTTTGCATTAAGCGTATTCTAGGGAGCAAACCTGCAGCTGCTTTATTTGAGTCTGGGTTCATTTTGCATGTATTTTCTGTCCCCGGTTCCTTTAGATTTTTCCAGGTAAGAAATACATTCATGATAGCTGCAGAAGGAAGAATTCTTTTTGCAGTTCACTTTCTTTTAAGGAGAGATGATTCCTCTAGGAATTGCATTTCGTTTTTCAGCTGTCCCATTCTTGTCTGTCAGAGAAGCTATTGATGACTTTTAACCTCAGTTTAAACCTAATTTCAAAGACGTGTTTAAAATTCTGAGACACCTCTGCCACTCACATAGCCGTCGCTTAATCTGGGAGCATCCTTTATTTGCTCCCTCAGGCTGTTAAATTACCATCTCCAGCATCTCTCCAATGCAAGCGCATCGGGAGCGGGGAGTGTCTTTCAGATGTGCATGATGTCAGTGGTCGTATTTACTTGAAGTGCTACATTTCTGAATCACTGATGTCACTGAATGACATCAATGTCTTATTTTTGTGTACCTTATTTTTACTTTATTTCCAAATCTGCTGCTTGCAGCGGAACAAAGCAATTGTTAAAAGCCAGTGCAGTGACAAAGTGAACGGCCTAATGCAAGCTTTATGTACTTTGCAGTAAGGATGATGTGCAAAGGATTTGTGGGCAGCTTTACTGACCTAGCTTGAAATAAATGCAGTGTCTCCAGTCAGAATTCTTGCAAGGCATATACAGAAAATGGTGTTACTCTGCAGATCAGATACCAGCTAATCTTAGCATTTCTGAGCCTTTGACCTTGGGGTTTTTTTCATCTGAAAATGCTCTTCTGTCTCTGCAAGATGAGATTGACTGTTGTGAAGTCAGAAGAACGTTAATGGCTTTTAGTGGTTAAAGAACATCAAACAGGCTGTGTGAAAATGAAGGAAATCACTTTGGCTTTGGTCAGAGGCTGCTTCCAAGCTGTAACACTATTAGAAACCTTTTTCCTAAACATACTTGCAATTAATTTGGACTTGCTCTGCAGAGAGTTTGAATTGAGAACTCTCCCTTCCTCGTGCATACATCTCACCTCGTGCTCTACTTGCTGTGCATTTGAAGGCTGCCTTCCCTGCTTCATCTCACCCAGTCTTTCCTTGCACCGTTCCAATCTCTGTTAAGTATCCTGAAACTGAGTGACCAAGCTTTGTGTGGCATCCAGGGGAGCTTTAGCCATTGTTATACATTGTGTTATATAATGGCATCAGCCATTTTCTCTCTCTGTTGGTAATGCATCTTCTTATTTTGTGATCAGTGCTGTTCAAAATGACACAATTCAGATGTTAAGCTTATAACTGCAAGCTAGCGTTTTTTATCTCCATTTCTTAAATGACTGTAAATTAACTTCCTTTCAAAGTTGCTACGTAATTAAATCTTCCTTAAAACTTCAAGGCCAGCTACATTTAAACCTACAAAAAAAGCCCTCTAGTTAAGAGAAGTTAGCATTTCTTTCTCAGCAGACTCTTTGGGAGTGATGTTCCTTAGGAGTTCCAGTGGGAGGCTGTTGGTAATGGTTTGAGTGAAAACAGAATTAGCAAGTCTGTGTAAAGCTGCCTGTCAGATCAGCTAGAGAAGCACCCTGTAAAATGAACAGGGCTCAGCAAACTGTGGTTAATGGAGGGACGTCTGTGCAGCTGAAGAGAAGTGCTTGAGGTGTGGAACGCGCTGGTGTTGCCCGTTCAGTTTTGACAGTCTCTTCACAGTTAAAATTGTACCTGCAATCTTAAGGTGCAAAATAGAGTTGCCGATAGCTAGAAAAATACCCCAACATGTTGATTAAATTCAGCCCTGGGAAGAAAATCACTTCTTTCAAATGACAGAATATATTGCATACCTTTTGCCTGTCTGGGCACTAAGATTTGTCTTCTGTATTCTAATTCATGAAAAGCTGTTTTGAAGAGCAGAAACAGATGAGTTTTAGAACCTGCCCATTATTTGAAAACTAGATCCACATCTCCATCTATGAAACTGACTGGAGAAGTGGAAGCATGCTGCTGCAAGTGTTTGGATAGCCGGATAGCCCACAGCTGGCTGTTACAAGTGCAGTGGGACAGGAAATAGGGTAACAAATTTCTCTTGCTCTCTGTGACCAAATCTGAAGAATACGATGATGGGTGCTGGATGATTTCACAGACTTGAGGTATAAAGAGAATGAGAAATTCTACCTCTCCTGCTCTTAGAGCAAGCTAATACTGAAGGTAGAGAAAGAAGCACAAACGTTACTAAAAGCTGTGTGGTGTCAGAAGGGTTGGTGTGACTTCAGCTATCAGCAGAACTCATTATATTATATTATAACTTCATTATTAATAATGGAAAGTTTTTCTCAGTTTGCATTTGTAGCAACTGTCTGACGAGAGGCACTTCCTTGCTTAGTGTTCCTGAAGGTGTGTAGGCAGGAAGTGAGCTCTTCTTTGTTTTAAATACCAATTTAGGAGCTGCAGGGCTGGATTTTCAGCAGAGCTGTCTGCAGCTTTAGGCACCTGTGCTCTGACACAGGCCTGTAAGTACACAGGGATGCTGCGTAGCTGTTTTTACTGCAGTGACAGCTTTGATACTCCCCTTGGTATCAGCGTATGGGATGTTATTTTCTATTGCAGAACGAAACCTAAACCCTAAAGCAGCCTGCCTTAAGAGAAGGGAAGAAGAAAAAGTTTCTGCCGTATCGGCAGAGCCGCCAACACCACACCCAGGAAGCCACCCTGGCCTGAGTGAAACTACCAACCCTATGGGTCATATGTGAACACCAGCCAGGTACGTCTCTTGTCTGGGGCGGGGTGCCTGGGGTAACGTTGGGTCTGACCGTTGCCTTTTGTTGTCTGACATTTGGAAGATCTAGATATGTTTATTCTAAGCTACGGTGCTGCCACTAGTATAAACTTCTTGATGTTGCCAAGTACTTTCATATTTCTGAGCATAAGCAAATTATGCAGGTTTATGTAGTTTGATAATAAGAAGGAGATTTTAGTGCAGTTCTCTTCTTTTGCTTGTGTTTTTGTTTATGGATAAAACTCAGGCTCAGGTGGCCTTCTTGGCATGACATCAGAGGAGTAGTTAGCAGCTTGCTAGATAAGCCAAGAATAATAGAGATTAATTATACATATTTAAGTGGTCTAAATATCACATTTGTTCATGTAAAAATCCATGCATTGCTTCCCAGTGCTGGTAAAAACAGTTAGAGACGCTTCTCATCTCACAGAGGTTTGCTGCCTGCCCTAAGGCCGGTCATTTTAACTCGTATCTTCTGCCCAGCGGAGATTGGTAGCCCTTAATTCACGACCTGTGCTAGTGAAGATAGGTAGGATTTAAAAAGCAGTGCGTGCAGCTTTGCAAGACAAAGCAGTGTTTCCAAATGCTCCAAACAGTGCCGTACAAGATAGTTCGTTTAAAGCAGTGGAGATTCTTCAGGCATATGGTAATGCCTGTCTTTAGCAGCAGTGATTAAATTAGGTGCTGTCTCTTGCTTATTTTAGAAACAGGAATACACAAATCAAAGTCAAGTCGAATTGCAGTTTCTTGTCTCAGCTTCACAGATAACACCTTTTCTCCTATACCCAGAATCTAAATACGTCATTGTCCTGAGACTGAATTGTTCAGTGCCAGTAACTCTGAGAGGGCAGAGCATTATCAAGCTTTTATTTGTGGACATGTTTAATTCTTGCTAGTTGTGGCATCCTGATTACTTTTTACAACACAGCAGTTGCATACTTTTTTTAACCAAAATAAATTGTTGAACTGAAGAATTATGGTAAAGATTGTTTTTAACTGCCTCTGCATTAGAAAAGAGAAAATAATATCCTGTTTCTATATCTTGTTTCTAGCATGTGAAGATTTCAGTAACTGCTCAGTTGTTGATGTAAATTTGGCTCACAGCAGACAGATGCTGGTGTTTGAGCAGGACGGAGATGCAGCTGCCCTGCCTCCCCCGTTAGGAGGTCGGAGATTGTTAGTTCTTACGGAGTTTCTGCCTGTGCTGGGTATGCTCTAGGAAGCAGATTTCAGGACCCCTCAGTATGATATTCTTCCACACTTGATAACTGGCTGAAAATGCCATAAATTACAGTTCAAATTAGTTCAGTAATGTTGATGTTATGCTTCTTACTGTTTCTTTTCCTAATGTCTTTTTTCCTCCCAAATTTCTTGCTAAAATTCCAGAATTATTGGTAGGATACACAGAAGGTGACCTTTCTTCACAAGGACACAGACAACTAACATTATATGAAGACACAAACCTGACAGGAGAAAACACTTGAAGCAAGAAACCCAAATGCAATCTTATGATCAAAGCTACTGGTCAACACCTGCATCAGGATTGAAGATAGAGGATCTTCAGATAGAATTTCAGCCCGTGAAATACTCTGAACATATCATTCTGTTGCAAGCAGTGTGTCGCTTCTGCACAATCAGAGACTGTTGTGATCTCTCCACTCATTGTGGAAGTTGCCTTGTGCCTAAACTGAATTGACAAATGCATTGTAACTACAAATTTTATTTATTGTTATGGAACTGTAAAGGTCTACATATAAAGGGAAAAGTTAACATGTTAAAAGCTGATACAATTTCAGCTGGATGCCAGCATTTATTAAAGCTGTTCACATTCAGAGAACAAAGCAGTGACAACCATCGACCCGTAGCATTCCCAGCATACCTATTAGTGTCTTAAAAAAGGAAGGGAAAAGTCTTTTGTTGTCCTTTCCTCTCCTTTTGCCATATGACTAGAGTTTTCCACGCAATAGGAAACTATTCCTTGGTATAGCTTTTTTTATGTTATTTTTGGTCTCTGGTAATCTGAACAGTTATGGTCATAGTTACCCTCCGCACTGAGCTCTGTGTTTCAGGCCGGGAAGGGGCTCCTGAGCAGGCTCCAGGCGGGAGCAGTGCTGTGGCCATAACGCTTCGTAGATTTAAAAATTGATTTTTATTTTCCCTCAGACTTTCCTCAAATGTTTTTTTTTCTAATTATAAACAAAACCTTTTTAGGCTTCTAGGCTTCATAGTAAAGCTTGTAACGTGAAGTGTAAATTGGGTGGGGAGAATCTACTTCGTTAGAGTTGCTTTGTTTTCCGAGCAGTAAGTACTACATATAGTACATGTAAAGTGTTAGCTGTACGTAAGCACAAAATGCATTAAAATACAAAGGAGATTTTTTTCAGGCTGTATTTTTGGTGAATGGTAAAATCCTGAATTCACCGTGGCAGGTAGTGTGATGACACAGCCACCAGTGAGGTGGGCTTCCTTACCTGATGGAATATAAGAGCAATGGTCACCAATTTTTCCTTACTGTATGCATCAGTTATCTTGTCATTTTTGTATGGCTTGTCAGTGGAGAAAAATCAGTGTGAATCAAATGCAAACAAATGACCCCTCCCAAGCCATATTAACATTAAACCATTAAATGTTCCTCCACCAGAACAGTGTCCATAAGTATTCCTTTGTCACAGATGTGTTGAAATGGTTAAAATCCCTTTGAACTTCCATGGAAACTGTCTTCCACTGCAATGACCATGGGAGGAAACTTCCTAAGCCAAGGTTGTCTGAGCTATTGTTTATATAGTGCATCTTTCATTACTGGTAATTGGTTCACCGTACAAAACAGGAACAAAACAGTTCGTTTTGCGAAGTCGTTTAATCTGAAAGAACAAAAGCTGGATTGTTAAAATAAACTAATGAATTTAAGCTCACGTTTTCAATGGTTCCTAACAGAACAGTTTGTGAAAATAGTGGACTCGTTTCTGTTACTTTAATTTGCATATACCATCAGATAACACCTGATTATATCTGTGGCCTTGTTCTTCATTTCAGTGTTTATTGGCTAAACAAATTTGTTGCTTATGACGTGTGAAAGTGATCACGTGCCACTGCCTGGCCTTTTTCCTTCTAAGCTTGTTGTCTTTTTGGCTATATTAGACTTTGCAGTATGCCCAGAAGCTTTCCTTCATAAAATAGAAAGAAAAAAACATTTGGCTTATTTTTCACTGTAGCTAGTCTTTTATACAATAATCTTGTAAGAAAATTTCTTGAATTCTAAATATTACTCTTTCTAGATTTTTGAAATCGAAAAAGTTTTCAGTAAAAAGTTTCTTACTTTATTTTACTATATTAGGTAGTAAAAATGTAGGGTTATTTACCATAACCTGTTCATTAATATCAGAAATTTACAATAGCATTGTAAGACCATAGTAGGGTTCTAGCATACCGTGTAGTACCTATGGAGTATTGTAAGAGCTAATTGTCCGAGATGAATTGCTTCTCATCTTGTTCTCCAGTTTCCATTGTTGGTTTATTGCAGATTTGTACCCTGTGTCAAATTTCAAGGTATTGCTGATAAACCTTTCCAACCAGCAGCAAGAAGTTCAAAAACTTTCTGTCAATGTAACAGAAAACACTATGTATATAACATTTATGTAGCAATAAATGTGCCATCTTTTTTTAACATGGTAAATCAGTGAGTTTTTTAAATGTCTCTCTCGTAGGTACCGTGTTGCTCAGAAAGCACTGGCAGAACAGCTGCACCTTTCTGCAGTTACAGTGTCACATTCTCAGAGCGCGCAGCAGGCCTTGCAGGCTCAAGGAGTGTCCTTGCTGCTCCCCACGAAGCACTGAGGAGGAGCGCCTCATCTGCACTCGCCGCTGTGTGCAGGAGGAATTGCAGGGGCAAACAGCAGTTGGAGCAGAGGCTGCTCCCCATAGGCGCCTCCCTGCTGCTGCGTCTTGCACCTTTCCTTTGCCCGTCCCTAAGACACTCCTGTAACATCTGAGCTCCTCTTGTATATTGAGGTTCGCAGTTCTGAGTTACTTTGAATTTACTGATGCACCTGTGCATGTTTTGCAGAAAAAAAATGTCCATGGCTTCAGCTTGAATTTCAAATGTTGGCACTTTTTCTTCTTGCAAGTGTGAATGAAAGAAAATGGAAGTATGCAGTTTTCAAATCATACTAAGGCAGCAGTGAAATCTTCATGTCTAATTCATAACTGCTTAAGCCAAAAGCCCCACGAAACAAGCAGACTTGTTTTCTTAAACTCTCCTCTAAGGAAAATATCCCTGGTAAAAGCACACCAGAGAAAAAGGCAAACAGATGCCATATATGTAAGGGAACGTGGTGTATGCCATGCAGTATGGCTGCTGTGTACAGCATTGTTTCCAACTCTTAGTACTGCCCTTCCTGTGCAGTGATTAAGTTCTGGTTTATGCTCGTCAGCATAGTTGTACTGGTAAGTTTTCTAACGTGGCAGTGCTTCTACAGACAGCTTTCTAACGTGGTCTGGCCAGGTGAGACTCAGCCATGTAAGTACATCTTTTAGCTGTTAACCTCTGTTAGCAGCTGTGGAAGTGGTGCCTCGGTGCCTTCCCCAGCTGAATCTAGAGTTCTAAATTCTACATAACTTCATTACTGATTCTGAATCCGGCCTTTGAGCATGCAGTCACTCTTGTTCCCTTTTTGAGTGAGTCCCGAAGTTTGTAAAATATTTCAGAGAGGAAAAATGGCATTTTCCCCTGTCTCTACCACGCTTTTGCTGTCCTGTTCACATGCACTTTCTGATCACCGGTCTTTCATTCCTTTGTTTTATTTTGTTCTACATTCCCTTTTTTTCTCCGTTTTACTACTTGCTTTTTTCCTTTTTTGTTGTTGTTTTTTGTGGAAGAAAGGCATGTGGGATACCCTTAGCAGATAACATTCTGCTAGAAAACTCCGAGCATCTGAAATATTGTGTGAAAATTCTTGTGTGAACTTGAAGCATTGGGAAAGTTTTAAAATGGAGCCCATCTTTCTTGCTCTAGCATTGAGTAGATACTGTTTAAAAAGGAGATTCTGGATGTTTTATGGGAGAGTTAAAATTTCTCCCATTAATTGTGGCAAAACAAGTGGCAGCAGTCTCTAAAAGACAATTCAGGTACTGGAGGGCAAAGTTTGCCTGTGCAGAGGGCTGCCCTGCAGGGAGGAGCCCTGCCTCCTGCTGCCCGCCTGTCCCGTGCGGCGGGACGGTACTGGTGAAGAGGCGTTGCAGTCTGCAGAGAGTGGGACCTGGCAGAAAGGGGGAAAGTCGTGCAGTTAGGAGGCTGCACCAGTCCTCCTTTTTTCTCTTCCCTGTGGGTCTTCTCTGCAGAAGAGCAGTCAGGTGCCATTTGCAGAGAGCCTTCTGTACCGTTACAGCATTTGTTTTACTGAATGGTTAATCCCCCATCAACATGGACGCCACAGCAAGATTGTACGAGTTTATCCCTTTGTGCAAACATGAACATACTGCTGGAGTGATATCCCAAGCAACTGCATGTGCATGGTCAGAATGACATCAGCTGGTTAGATGTTTGATTGCAGCCACCTGGGAATGTTTGTATTGGACATAAACTGCACGGACCAGGCCTAAGTCTCCATAACTGCAATCATCTGTTGTAGTGAGAATCTCTGTCAATTCTCCTGATCTCAACTTTTCAAACTTTCTGAAGTGCTTGACAGCATCTGTTAAATAAGAACTGAGTAACGAAAAATCATTAAATAGTGATCTCAAATATCAGATCTGATAGAAATTGAAAAACGTTGCTCAGAACTGGTCCTGGAGGGCAGATCTGTGAGAAAGTCAGTGGCTGTGCTGAGTATTTTGGAGGTCTGCTTATTTCATTTTCTAGAGAGATCCACTCTGTTTTTAACAGTGCCTCCTAAATGCATAGAGACAAAAGGAACGTGACATAGGCTGCATCTGTAGGAATGGTAGCTGCTGCTAAAAGTGATTGAACAGATGAGAGAATAATTTGCAGTATAACTCAGAATTCTGTGTTCATCTACATTACACACAGACTCCTAGCCCTGAGCTTATAGAAAAGCATGAGCCATACCTATGCAGGTCATACAGATGGGACAAATTCTGCTTCTTTCATCTTCCACTCAAAATATTCCACTGAAATATTAAGATAAATTTGTTTAGGAAAACTCAACAATCCAGCTCTTAAAAAAATCCAACTTAAAGTGAATGGACATCATAGTAAACTTGTGTGGAAAACGAATACAACAGCTTCTTGCTAACCTGGTAAGGTGGATTTTTGGTACAACTCTCTTATTACCTGCCGAGGCCTTTTCTGCCTGCCCTCACTTTAAAATGCCCTGATTTTAATGGCTGAGGAAGACTTGGGGGATGACAGAACACACTGATTTAGATTACTTGTTTACGTTCATTCAGTTCAGTGGTTCGTTACGCTTGTAGAAGTTGAGACATAATAGTGCACCAGTGCACATCTTCTCTATCCAGCTTGCAAAGAGGAAAAGGAAATACCGGTGGTGGAAAAGTAGTTTGGTCCTTAATACTCAAATATGACCAAAGAAATTTGATCAACATTAATGACTCTGTAGTAAACATTATAAAAATCAGTTATCCACACCAAAGTTATAAATTCATCCGTGGAGTGAGATGTTATTAGAAGAGCATTGCTCAGCCTTTTATTCCCCAGCACCCATAGATGAGCAGACAAACAGTACTGGAAGCACCAGCTTATGAGGAGCACCCGCTGGCCATATTTTGTATGTTTCTTAGACACCAAATAGCCAAAATGTTTAATAGCTGACCGTTTGTTTTGATCCACGCTTCCAATCTACTGCATCTCAAAGAACAGAGCAAATGTTGCTCTGCAAATGTACACTGGTGGGACTATTCCTGTGCCACTCGATCCTGTTCAAATGGTTTTATTTTCCTGTCAGCTTTGGTTTCTTCTTTCTGTATTTGAAGATTTTAAATGAATTTCACAAAAAAAGAAATACCCCATCAACATCCTGTCCCCTTACTGCTGCCTCAATTTTGTTTGTTGCATGAGGTGTGGCAAAGTACTCCCAGATGACATTCTCTGAGTATTGAAAAAAACTGCTTCCGAGATCAGATTACTCCCTTAGGACATTTATTGGCTTGATATTTACTGTATGGGCCTCGTTCGCTCAGACTAACATCTCACTGTGCCAGAACAAAAAGTCCTCAAAAAATTCGGAGCGTATTTTGAAATGTCATCAGAACAGCCAGGGGGCACCTGCAGAAGCTGAAAAGTGTATCAGGTTCTGTCTTTTAAAGGTGACAAGGAGAGGAAGCACGTCTTGCGGATATGAGCAGAAGTTGTGTTAGGACAGCACCTAGCAGAAGAGAGCTCACGCTTTAACTGATCTTCTGTATGACAGAAACATAAGTGCTCATGTATATGAATATAAGAGTACGTTAATCTCTAACGCTACCTGATTAATTAAGACAGGTGCCCATGGTATTCATTTAAAGTCTGTTGGCTGTTTCTAGCTTTAAAAGGGCAATGTTAAAATAAATGTCTATTTATTTGTTATAGGAAAGTATAACAGATGTGTCAATAAAGCTCTCGGTTATTTTGGATATAAATACAGATACTGTATTTGTGGGAGCATCAGGGGTATCAGTGAAACAATGAAACAAAGAACAACGTATCTGTTACACTTTACTGTCTGCTTTTCTGGCTTGGTTATTATACATATCCAGGACAACTGATGAAAACCACAACTGCACACTGCTTTAACTCTACCGTTTCTGTAACAGCTGACTTTTTAACTGTAAGGCTGTGCAAACTGAGCTTTCACTACAGACTTCCATAGGTCTTCCTGAACCACCACTCTTGTTCCATCTGTCCTGCCCTGCCTCCCTCCAGTTTCCATTGCCTGAGATGCAGTCTCCAAACTACACTGGTTACAAGAAAGCTTCAAACTGTCAGGTTCCAAGTACCTGCCTCTGCTACTTACAAACCTTAAAAGATTTCAGCCCAAATTCTGACCAGTTCCCATGCTTAAATTCTGTATTGTAATAGGTGCTAAAAGCAGAAGCTGCATCTGGAAAGCAACAGGCAGTGTGTGTGCCCATCTCTAACTGTACAGGTACAGATGCTATGCCAAGACAGAAATTAAGTCATTTGGGATATTCTGGTTGTTTCACTGTCGGACTGTGCAGTTGTATGCCCCTCTTACTGACAGCCATCCTCTCTCTCTTTCCTACTCATGCTCACACATGGTGAGCTTCAAACACCCTGCCATAAATCAATTCCTATATTCTTTGAGGTATCTGCTTCCTTCCTTTTCCCAAATACAAATGGCAAAGGATTGACAATAATCTGGGAAAAAGAAAAAGATAATGTAGCCCACATTTGTTTTAAATTTATTTCACATTATTTTGTAATGTTTTAAGCCCCATATGGAACAATCAGAAGGACATCTGAAGGAATTTTCATCTCAGATCTGAGTTGCTGCACTACAACCATGTTATTCTTCCCTTCTGTGTGTTTGCTACAGAAGTTGTTAGGCACCCCATCCTATTAAAATCCCCTCTGCCCAAAGGCCCTTAATCCCAGGAAGCCATACACAGTTTGTGCCCTTCTCATTTCAGTGGGCATACTTCTCTATTTTGTACTTAGTTCATATTATTTCTTCATAGGGCAGAAGTCTGAAGCTTACAGATCTGTCTGTGCGTTCTCCAGTTCACAAGGTAAGGCTTTGTGCAACAGGAAGGTCAAATTGTTAAGCTTCACTGCTGCTTTTTTATTAGACAACTGGAGATAGAAATACCAATATAGACTTATTTTACTTCTCTGTGAGTGAAGCAAAAGTAGTGCTTGAGAGCAGTGTGGGAAAGTAAGTACATTGCATCTGCGACTTTATAAAGTGATTTGGAGACATCCATTTTGCAACAATTGGGAAGAAATGAAGAAACCGGGTGGGTGGTGTAGAAGAGAGGAAACTGTGAAGAACAAATGTTTAACTGCATTCAATTGTAAACACAGTGATAGTCAGTAACCAGCCTCTCTGAAGAGAGTAATTAATAGGCGCATGTGAAGAGATGGAAAAGAAGATGTATCCCTCTTCATCAGACATCAAAGGGCAGACTGGTCAGTGAGAAATTAAGCATACCCCAAGGAGGCCACACAGCTGAGTGCATGCTCAGCTAAGAAATGTAATGAGCTAGGAAAAAGGAGGAGTGAGGAGGTAAGACAGGCACTGAGAAAGGGGCTGTAAAATAACAAAGGAGGGAGCAACTTGCTCTGCAAGGAAGGGAGCAGCAGTAGAGAGCAGGGAGGTCTAAGCAGGTCACCTCTTTCTGTGGAGGGGTCAAGTTGCAGAGTTTTGCAAGGCTGTTGAGTGATAAGATAGCACAGTAGGTAGCCATGAAAATAAGATAAGAAAACTGAGGAGGGAGGAGGCACGGACATAAATGGTGCTTCACTGTGATTCCCCTGCCTCTTGCTACATCTCAAAGCAGAAAACTGTGGCTGTTGGCCAGTTTGTCAGGAATGGTGATAAAAATAAATTATACCCTCTGTTTCCAATACAGACTGAGATGTTTCCAAAAGAGTGGGGGAAGGGTACTTCTCTGCAGGGAGGAAAGGTACTTACAAAATCCAAAATTCATTGTCTGTTCTCTATAAGGTGGTGTCACGACTGACTCAGTAATGTACGTACTCAGCCCCAAATGGGGATTTGGAACCCTCCAACTCTGGGAACGGCTGCTTTCACAAATGTTCAGCTGAAAGAGAAATCCAAGTTCAAAAAGAAGGAAGTGTTCTTTTTTTTGTCTCTCAGAAAGCACACATGAAGCTGAGAAGAACTAATCAGAGAACCTGAGGCCAAGGAGTTTGAGATTCCCAGTGTCCTGGGTGGTCTTTACTGTTAAATTCTATTAGTGTTATCTGTGAAAAATGTTTTCCTTCAAAACCTAATTGAAACTGGGATAAGATACACTTTCCCAGCTATTCTGATTTACAGTTTAGCATGAGCAAAAAACATGTGTATTAACAGTATTTTTTTGATCTGAAGTTGCAGGTCAGGTACTCCCAATTTATACAGAGATGTAAGAAACTGTCAGTTCCTATTTGAGTTTCTTGGACATGCCTTTTTGCTGTGTAAGCAGCTTTAGTGAGATTAACTAACCTCTCTCAGGCACAGCACTAAAAGAGTGAGAAACCTATAATAAAGGCTGGAACCAGAAGCACCTAATGCACAACATATCCTCTCTTCTTGCATGAGCTCTCCTCTTGGATTTGATACATGCTGTGGGGATGAGTGAGAATTGAGGATAGCTGTGATTTCTCTAATCCTTTTGGCAGATGTATACCTGCAGGTGACACACAGAGGGAAAATGTATCTTTTAACATACAGAGATCACAACTTCAGGTCGCACAAAGCAGGGAATCACTTTGCATTTTCACTATCCATCCTGTGTTTAGAACTATGCAATTGCCCTGTTAGTCACTTTCTATCACCCTCCTGCTGAGACAGCAATTCAGGTTCTTTATTTAGCAATACACTGTAGTCCAAGCTATCAGTTCCTCATGAACTGGGAACCAAAGGGGTTCGGCACTTATGGATCCAGAATAAATACACTATTATTCTTACCTGGATTATTTGTTTCATACCACTAGTGATTTTTCCATCCTTTGTGTATGACTAATGGCTTTTTTGGAGGGTTAGACATTCCAAAGTTGTCTACTCCAGGGAAGAAACTTCATGTTTCAGCAACTGCAAGATGTTGGCTGCGCTTACTGCAAAGAATGGAATTGCAATTAAGTCTTCTACAATCTTTACAGGCATGCCTGAAAAACAAAGTGTCAGTACTGCAATTCTAAGAGGTCAGTAAGGCACTGTTCTTTGCTGACAGACAACAGACTGTGCATGCCTCAACACTCCCACTTACTGGACTGGTAGAGATAATGTTTATTGTGCAGCAGAACAGCTTCACTTTTAGGGCAGGGGTGTTGCCTCTGCAGTTCTTTGGAATCCTCTTTGCCGGAAAGCAACCCTGTATTATCCTCCAGAGATCAGCCAGGGCTGGTCTCCCATCTGTTCAAGGATCTGCACCTGTTTTTCATTTTACCAATAGTGGCCACATGGCCTAAGACTGTGAGGGAATACAAAGAAGAAAATTAATGTGTAGCTGAGGCACTGAGGTTGGGCTCAGAAGTTCTGAGTTCAAATTCTGACTGTGCTGTGTAACCTCAGCGAGCCCTTTAATTTCTGTCTGCCTTAACTTCATCTGTAAAGGAGGGAAGGGAATTATTATTATTCAGAGGCCTTCCCTTCAGGTTTTTTGTTTGTTCGTTTGTTTGTTTGTTTAAAAGAAATTGTAGATAAGTTGTTCTTTCCTCTTGCTTGTATTTCACCTAGTTCAAAAGTCTTTACAGAAGTAGAATCTCTATAAAAGACATCAGTGACAATTACAAAGACCAAGCATGTCTCCCATCCGTTTCCTTAGTACTCTGAAAAATAGAAAGGAATTCCTTTAGAAAAGTTTCTCTATTTCTTCCTGTGTAAATGACAGTGTCCCTTAGACATAGTTCCAGTAGTGCAGAACTGCCATAAGAGTATTTTGAGTGCTTGTGTGCAATTGCATTATGTGGATCTAGAGTAGTCATTCTTTGTTAACCTGAAGCTGCGTCATAATCTAGCTGCAGAATCATGTTCAGCTTCAGAGACATACAGAGGTAGCATACACATCAATTCCATGCCTGCCTCATGTCTTGCACTGAATAGGCCTTACATTTGACATTGTACATTTCTTTGTATTCCTTACACTTCCTTAGAAAACAGAGAAAAAGTTCTTGTCCTTTCTCCCTGCTCATGTTATTTATTGCTTCATCAACCAACTCTGTGTTTACACTCCAGTAAAATTTGGCTGCAGCTTGTGTTGACAGCCTGTAGATTGCTTTAGATGAAATAAAGAGGGTAACTGTCAGGTGCCATGAAAGTTCTTAGCAGCATGTGGTAATACCATGAAAACTGGGGACATGCTGACCTTGCTGAACACTGTAGGCTTCTTTAAGGGTCTCTTAAAGAGCTCGGTGTCAGAGATCCTTGCAAGTCAGTCGTGAATTCCCAAGCCAAGCACCACTCATGTGCAGTATACTCTCACAATTTTTCTGATGTAACTGGGGATTTAGTTGACTATAACTGCTCTCAGAGATGCTTCTCACCTTGAGCTTCACTCAGCTTCTATTGAAAGCTGCTGGGATTTGTCATTGAATTCAAAGGAATTAAGCTTAGGCCTTTATCAGAAAGTTTGTTGTTGCTGAAAGTTTGATTTCCATGTGATATATCTGGAAGCTTTCAATTATCACACTGCCTTTGAAATGAGAAATTGACAAGCTGTTATCTCTGGGAGCTTGTCAGGTTGGTTCCATCAGATCATAAGTAAATTCATGCCAAGAGAGGTTGCTATTGAATTCTTTATGTTTGATCCTAGGTGATTTCTTTTTCTTTCAATCATATTGCTCCTTTCCTTATTGAAAAATTCCTTTACTCCCTACCTGTAAACTCCTTCATAGGTAAGAGATGTGGGATTAGGCATTTGCTATTTGCAAAAGAAGTAGATTAGATGTAAAACTCTCTTACGCCTTTCTAAGCATCCGTAGCTCCTGCTATGTAAGAGATAAGGCAGTACTGAACTCTGGTGGGAATTCAGTTATGAAATAGAGTCAATGATGATTCCAGTACCAGCCACCAGTTGGCCATTTGTAACTGAGTGCCACGTTAACCATCCAGGTTTTGACTAGGAATCAGCTACTAATTTAGACTGTGGTTTAACTTTCTCTGCCAATCCTAGTAAGATGGGAAACATTTAGCCCTCCTGTATTTGACTCTTGGTATTACTGCAGGCCAGTCTTCCTGCTTTTCATTCATGTAGTTCCAGATATTTTACCTCCTGCTGCATCGAGGGACTAAGCGGGCATCATCAGACTGTAAAAAGTTAATGTGGGAGTGAGGAATGCATGGATGAATGCATGCAGGGATAGATTCAGGAAAAATGTGAACATTAAAGTGGCATCAGAATATAGCTGCTACTTTAGCACAGGGGGTGAAAGGGGAGAGACAACCTCCCAGTCTGCAGGGATTACTTGAATTAGGTGTAGAAGCAGTATATGATGATGTCTTTTCAAGTGTACTAAATGCTGATTTTTTTTCTTTTAAAAACTCAGGTGCTTCAAACACAAAAGCCAGACGATGAAAAGAGAACTCCTCAAATTATACATCCAAGAAGAGCTTACGTTTATGGTTAGGGTTCAGGATGTGAAAGGGTGTAGGATTAGATGCAATCACAGGTACATCCTACGGCTTAAAACATAGGCAGAAGTTATATTTACTTTGCTTCTTTCTGCCTGGCCTGGCCTTGCCTGTCTGTATTTGGAGGCCTTTCTTTATATTGCTTTAATTACAAGATATTAGTAGTCTAGCATTAGATATGGAGGTTGGTGGCCCTGCATGTGGCAGGGGGGTTGGAGTTGGATGATTCTTGAGGTCTCTTCCAACCCAAGCCATTCTGTGATTCTATGATATGAGTACGTATCACATATTCAAATGAAAGAGAGAAAATTTGTACATGGTTGTAATAAGATTTCTTTTAAACAGGTTAGATTATCTTAAGTTTTCATTCATCTTTTCATTCATCATTTCATTCATTCATTGCAAACAATGTTATCTTGTATTTTTTAACTTGTTTTGATAAGGAAAACTACTTAGGAAACTCTGGCAACCAGAGTGTTACGTGACTAACGAGTCTCTGCACTTCCAAAAGATTTTGGATTTATAATAAAGTTTGTGACTGCACACAGATTTAACATTTAGGTAGTTATGTTTCTATCAAATTGTCTATCTTTCCTATCTCTATTAAATTAAATGAAAAATGTCATGATTTTTAAATCAATTGAGATCTAAACATTAGGCAAATATGAGGAAGATCTGCTAGATAATCCAGGGTGACTTTACTGTCCCTTATCCCTTTTAGCATTTCCCAAAACTGTTCTCGGAGTGGGAGAAATTAGGTCATTTGTTTTGGATTTCTAGGCATCAAGTACCTCAGTTTGAGATATTGCCCCACCTGGAGAATCCAAGAGCCCTACATTCCTTATGACGTGCCAGACAGTTGTGAGGGATCTTCCAGATATAAGATCTATGGTATATAAATAAAAGATCAGATATTCATGAATCTTTAATTTTCACCCACTGTAAGGAACCATAAATCTAGTAGTTTACTGTGAACCTACTTTTTTTCCTCAAATTAAAATCTACCTGTCAGATTGCTATGCACCTGAGTTTATCACCCTCCTTTTTTTTCTTTTTTTGCTTGAAATTTGCGATGGGAATGAGCAGGTATCTCCATGACCAGCAGTTCAGGAATTCTGTGTCATCTTCAGAAAATTTCCAGGGGCTTAAGATACAACGTTATCCTGAGCACTACCCATTCCCTAGTACTCTGGCCAGCAGAGACATTTATGATAATTTATTTTTACCTTCTGCGAGCTGCAAAGTACCTCTTAAATTTTTTGCATAAGTCCACTTCAGTGGAACCAGTACGTAGCGGTTAGAACTCAAGACTGATTTTACTACATCAAATTACGGAAAGCCCAGTGCAGTACAAGGTTACTTTTCCTCAGTGTTTAAAATGTGTTTGTCATCTCTCATCTGAATTCAGTTGCTGTTGTTTGATGTCACTGGATGTTGCTTTTCCTTCACTTCTTCCTACTGTTAAACCGAACATCTCTATGGTACCTCCTTGTAGATCCTTACGCACTGCAATCAACTTTTTACTTTTTCTTCTTAACCATCTTCAATCAAGTAAGTATTTCACATCTTCATTCTTAAATCTAGGATTTGCATTTTCGTGGTTTGGCTTATACCAGTCTATCCAGTTTCTGCTGACATTAATCACCATGCTATTTTTAAACGCTGTGCAACAAGGTGATTTTTATGTTTTTCTTCAGCTATGTGCATTTGTATTTTCAATCTACTTTATCAAAGTGATCACAAGCAATTAGTTTCCTGCTTTTGGAACCATCTTAGTAAAACCAAGCCCTGGATGGGAAGACATCTGACAGAAATTTGTAAACTTTTTTTTTTTTTTTTTTTTTTTTTTTTTTTTTTTTTTTTTTTGTATATAAAATGCTGCTGTAACATTTGCTTTTCTGGTCTTGTTCTTTATTTACTGCAGTCTTTGACATCTGTCCTTGTCTCTTTTCATCAAATATTTATCTGCAGCAGCTGAAAGAGCCTCATTTGTTTTAATTAAAAATAAGACCACCAAGCTGGGATCACTTCCTCAGCTCTTCCATGGTTTGCAGAGACAGACAGTAGATCTTGTGAGGTTTTCCTGAGGGTGGCCCATTGACAGGCTTTCCTCCTCGTATCTTTCTTTTTTTGCACCGTGTTTATTTTTGGATAGAGAAATGTAATCAGAGCCATATTCTGAACAAAGAAACATTTTACAGTTAACGTGCATGAGAAAGAAGGAAGATCATGTTGTGTTTTGTTTGGTATTACATTGTAAGAAACTGTTTTCTAATTTGTGGTTTCTGGAATGGAGTTATTGCCACAGAAACATAGGAATTGTCACAGCAATAAAACCTCTAGTTTAGCAAGCAGGCATCTAGGCAGCAGGCATATAAGGAAAGAATGCTGAAACTCCACGGAGGATGATTGAAATATATTTTTCTTACACTTTTCCTTATCTGCTAATATCTGCCTCATGATTTTTCTTTAATTTGTCAGTGTTGACTTAACTAGAAGAAAAAAAGCATAGAACAAAGAAGCAAATTAAAATAGCTCATGTGTCTGAGGTTAATATTCTGAGGTCACAGAATATAGCTGATGCCTATTGAAAGTTCTAGAGCAACCCATGGTGTTTGGGACATTATTTTCACTCATGACTTCTGGAGATGTGACATGACTTCTGGTCTTTCTTGGGATCTCAATTAAATTGCACTGCATCATTGACCTTTCTCAGTCACCTTGATTACTTTAGTTCTTGTTAATGAGACAGACTTTTAAATTAAGGTTTTATGTTTATTTATTTAAAGTGGAGGAAACTGTCTTGCTTTTTTATCTTCTCACTTGCATGAGGAAAAGGAGTACTTACACTTCTCACTTACACGAAAAGTAAAAATTAAAACAAGCTATCACTGTGAGTCACTGAACTGTTACATCCTTACTTGGCATCCGTATCTTCAAGAATATTCTTCTTTCCATCTATCCTGGCCGTAAGTTACAGCAGAGTTATCCAGTGCTTAGGCAGATATTTCTCACGGTTGTCTGTTAGGTAGCAAACACTGTTAGCTTCAAAATGAAAAGATCTGCTTTCTCTGGATGTGTAATTGGTAATCCGTTGTTGGAGTTTTCTCAATGTGAAAAAGCGATTCAGTTAAACTCAAAGCTTATTAGTAACTTGGGCACTTCCTAGCATATTTCATAGGCAACATAGAAAGGAAGAAAGGTTGAGGGGATTTTACATATCAAATAGTATCTCATAATAGCATGTACAAGGGCTGCTCTGAAAGTAATGCCTTCTATTTTATTTTGTTGGCCCATGATGTCAGAGGTGGATGTTGGTGGTATGGCAGTAGAGGTTGAACCCTCCTGCCAATATTCTGTTCTTCGTTACATTTTGCTGCTCCATGACAGACAGCAGCAGAGGGGCAGTCTGACAAAGTAGCATCTGACACGAAAGTGCGGATGAAGCAAAGGTGTAGAGGAATTAAATTAATTCCTCTGTGTGGAAAAATGGCACCCACTGATGTTCAGTGATTTTTGTTGAATGTTTATGGAGCCTAACCAGTGGATGTGAGCACAGTGAGGTAGGTGCTGCATTTCAGCAGTGGCGACAGTGACAGTGGATCATCTCCACACTGGTGCAGATTGTTATGAGCATGACATGCAGGCTCTTGTTCATCACTGGTGAAAATACATAGCTAATGCTGGTGATTATGTTGAAAACTGTATTTTATAGCTGTGAATTTGCTCTATCAAATAGTGTTATTACTGTCTTTGTATCCATTGTTGTTTCCATGGAAATAACTGGGAAGCATTACTTTCAGAGCAACTTACATGAGAAAATGTGTTCAACTGAGTAAAGAATGATGGGTTTTGCTCTCACAGTACACGTATGTGATAGGTATATGTATAGCACATTTCAGAACATGTATAAGTTGTGGACTTACCAAGACATCAAAGGAATTTTTTTCACAGCACCTTTTCTGGTTCACATTATTACCTCCCATTTCAGATGACACAGTGATAAGGTTGCATCATGTCCTCATGTAGACCAGTTCTGTATTTGGGACTTACAGGTAAAACTGACAGGGAATTTTAAGGGCAGAATTTTCAAAAGTAGATACATACATTAAGAGAATATATTTAAATGAAAGTAGGCTGACCCCTAGTTGTCCTATATTTATTATTTCAATATGTTTTACATATAATAATACACTACATTATAGTTGCAATATTGTACTATAACTTTCTAAGATCTTGATATTGGCAGAAAGAAAAAAAAGCAACAACTAGGAATCAGAATTTAATCCTTTCCTTGCAAGATCCTGAGGCAGGAGACAGCATCATAGCTTAGTCGACCGCACAACAGAGCACTCAGGAAACTAGATTTTCTTTCCAGCTCTGCTATTGGATTGAGGGTGACTTTCTTTAAATGCTGTTTCTATTCAGTAAAATGTAACCATTTATTCACTTTTTAAAAGCATTTTCAGAGAAAGCACTACAAAGTACACTAGATTTGATGCCAATTGCTTACAATGGCAAGTGAGATCACAGATAAACTACTTTAAGGGAGATTTTATTAACAAGAAAGATTATGTGCTTGTCAAAAAGGTACTAATTAAAGGCTAGGGACTGTGCTTGCTAGTGTCATTCTAAATTAATAACTGATGTGTTAATCTTAAAAGTGGAGTGCAGCTGCAAGAACATAGGCTCAAAAGAAACTTGATTTTATAATTCATTTTTACTTGATTTAGTGAAGGATTTATAAATACCAAAGAAGTCTGAAACTGTTTCTGACAGGAATATTTTTGATGAACAAGATATTTCTATAATCTAAATGACAAGGTTCAGATATTTACTATAGCTTTCTACCCTTCTTTTTATGTGAATCTCTAAGAATAGAAAAATCTTTGGAATGGTATCTTTTATGTCTTTTAAGAGACAAAGAAGTAAAAAAAGTCAACTGGCTTTCTAAAGCCAGTGGCAGAAAAAAAAAAAGAATCTATTGATGTAAAGGTAGCGGTGGTTCTACTGACATACAGATCACATGCAGTTCTTATTGTGATATTTGGGGATAATATTGGGGAATTTAGTGAAAACACTTGGTTTAGGTAGAGCTCTGTCACCAAAGCCAGAAGTAATAAACTGCTTTCTCTTTTATTCCTACAATTTCAATTTGAAAATATGAAAACTATCAACACGTAGAATTCTGCTAATTCAGGTATGTCAAATCCTGAGAAGACTTTCAGACTCATAAGGCAAAATTCTGGCTTTGTGGAAATCAGTGACAAAAATACCAGTGGATGAAAAAGATGCTGAAATTTCACTGGGGTATTTTTCTTCTACTCCAGAAAACAAAATGATTTACAACTTCCCATACTAATCCTACTGTTCAGACACCCATGATCTCCATCGTAGTGGGATACTTCCAGTATTTTGGCTTTTATTTTGGATGCCGTCACTTTAGCAGCCCAAATACAAAGTGATGAGGGAGTACAGTACTTTGAAGTGCCAAAAACTACTCTGTTAATAGCTTGGGAATATGGCTACCACAGTTGCCTCCATATTGCTTCTGAATCCAATTCCTGTTCTGTTTGCCTTGCAAAATTTATGACAGTTTATTTGTAATAACTTCTTAAATTCTATAATTTAAAGTCATCCTTTTAATAGTTACAAAATAATTTCAGGAAAGAGCAACATTACGCTAGTAGATTAACTGTCCCATTTGAAACATCTAGGCTCTGAAACTGTAGGTTGAGAACCTCAGTAAAGTCAGCAGATATTTCTGTTCAACATTGACATGACCAACTTCATTGCATTTTTCTTAAGAGGATTTGGACCAGGACCCAAAGTTTCCATCCCTGTGTAACAATCAACGTGCCACTACTTTCCTGCTCATTCACACACGTATACACAGCATATACAGTCTTACTTGTGTCCTTCATAGCTATAGCTGTGGTCTGCAAAATGTTGGACCGATCAGAGAGAGTCCCAGCAGCTATAGAAATCCTTATTTCACTAACTTCAGGAGTGAAGTACTATGTCTCCCTATAAAGTGAGATAAAGTAGAACGTCACAGCAGTTTTCCGTGTGCCGTGTGTGAAGACTCTGCACTTGCTAGAGAATCCACCTCTATACTGAAAGAAAAAAAAAGGAAAACTCGTAGTTGACCATCTGTGGGACTCAGAGAAACTGTTCAATTGATGCAGAATGCTCTGATGACAGTGTCCTGTAAATGTAAGAATGCCATAAGAACTGTACCTGTGCTTACTGACTGTAATGTAATTAAGTGATAAACATCCACTGAAAGGAGAATGTCTGGTGTCAAGACTCCTTTAGAAACATATGGGCAAGGAAGCTTAGTAACTCACAGACCACGCCCAGAGGGACTGTAGCACTCATGGCTACTCAAAAGTCAGTAATTGATTCTCAGGCAGAAAGGTCAAAAAGTTTCTTAAAATTAAAAATACTTTAAAAAAGAGAGGGGAGGGAGGGACAAAGAAAGCATAGTATTGCATTGTCCTAGCATGAAAGTATCTACAACTATTACAGCAGCTGATTCAAACCGAGCTTTACAGAGCCATTGTACTCATTCATGAGAAGCCTTACTTAATGCTTCAAATCAAGATTTCCAGGCATCCCATCTAATCTTCTAATCCAATAATCCTAAAATCCAGCAATTAAAAAATGTTTTGACAAAGCAACCTGAGGCTCATTCCTCTAATTATGCTGCACAGTTTAAGCTCACTGACTTCAAATACATAAGTTTGCTCATGCAAAATATGCACGCAGTGCATCTGAATTTACTAGATTAAGAGACGCTTCTGCAGAATGCAGCCTATTAACAGCTTGGACTGAATTGAAACTAGATCAAGACATCTTACTACCACTTTGTGGAATGTGTTCTCTTAAGCAATTGTTTCCTTGCTATGAATTAATGCAAGTATCCTTCTAACATCAAGTCATACCTGAGATCAATTACTATTTTTAAAAAACACTATTTAAATAAACAGTATTCAATAAACAGCTTCCAGAAATCCTCCTCGTTCTGTCACTTGGATTGCATTTCTCTTTAATCTCTGCCATTTTGCTGGTGTTTCCCAGCAGAAAGTGCAGTCTGATAATTCAGAATGAGAGAAAGGAAATATTGTTCAGGCACAGAAGCCATGGAGAGATTAGAAATGTCAGTGATGTAAAGAATTAATATTACGTGCCAGTTACTAAGATAATTACAAAATACCTCTACATATTCTTCTTGTGCTAGAATTATGCTTTATCAAGCCTAATTAATGCTCTTCCCTACTCCATTTCTAGACATCAAATCATTCCTTCCTTTATTGAGCTTGTTTTTTGATTTGGTAGCAGATATTAAATCTAATGGAGATTTGATTAAATTCCAATCTCATCCTCAAAAAGGACTAGAGATACCTCCCCTGACAGCTTGCCACTTGCAGTCTTGACCTCTCCAGAAGGAGGTCCCAGTGACCAGCACCCGCACCGAGTTCTTCCTTGTGTTCTGCTCCACGTCCTGACAATCAGTCTGCTTTCCTGCCACGACTGTAATAGTTCTGTGGGAGGATCTTTAGGGTTGCAAAAGGGTTCCCTGAAACAATCTAAAGGGTAAACTAGGAGCTTGACTGCTAATATCTGAAATGGCTGGTAAATGGTACTTAGAGGAAGATGTCTGTATTTCAGAAAAAGTAGAATGAGGAAAAGGTGGAGTGAGGCCAGCTTACCAGGTGTCAAGGGATACCCAGGTTATTGTCTTTCCCTCAGCTGAAGCTGGATGAAGATGAAAAGATTGGTGAATGACTGTGAAAAGAATTGCACAGCAGGCCTGAGGGGAGCAAAAGCACTTTTGGACTTGTGGAGAGGAATGCAAAAGGATTTGCACTATTTGGTAATGTGTGAGAAAAATGTGGAGTGCACAGGGTTTGCCACAGCAGCTGGAATAGAAACTAAGGGATATATAGAACCTGTTGTAGCAGAAAACATACAGAAATAACGTACAGGAAAATGTATATGAAATGATGTGTAAGAATACAAAAGTTAAGGAATACAAAAAGTAAACTGAAATCTGTAGGCAGCAAAGACCCTGCAGATGATGTTCTGGATGCTTAAAATGAGTTCAAAGAGTACACATTTCCAACTGGCCTCAAGCTGCCTTTTCAGAATCCTAAATCAGTCTCGGGTTAAACATAAAGCCTGCACTAAAGCAGCATGTCTCTGGCAAACTACTTGTTTGCTAGCAAAACAAATTACAATATTTTCTTTGTGAGCTCTGTTGACCTTCAACCTGGTAAGAGGATAAAATGTTAAAAAGCACAGAAATAGACAAGAACATTTTTTATAAGAGGAACCTTCATAATAGCAAGACTATGTCCGTGTGACAGGAGGGCTTTGGGTTGTTTGCTGTTTGTTTGGAGGATTTAGGAGGGTAATGAACAAAGCAATTGAAGGAGACAAAGACATGCAGTTTTTCTGTTGTCCCAACAGTCTAAGGGAATTGAATCCACTGGAGTGCCTGGAGTTGTTATAATCCTTTCATTAACCCTTGCATTCCATGAGACCTCAGTTTTCCACTGGATGTGAGCTGCAGTTTGCTTGTGTCTGTGCCCACAGTTTTCATTTGATTTAATGTTGGGTAGGATTCCTTCTTTCTGATTTTTGTTCATTTTAGAGGCATAGAATCATAGAATGGCCCGGGTTGGAAGGACCCCAAGGATCATCAAGTTCCAACCCCCCACCAACCTCCAGATCTGGTAGTAGTCCAGGCTGCCTAGGGCTCCATCCACCTGGTCTTGAGCACCTCTAGGGATGGGGCATCCACAGCCTCTCTGGTAGCCTGTTCCAGCAACTCACCACTCTCTCTGTAAAGAACTTCCCCCCAACATCTAATCTAAACTTTTCCTCATAATTCTTTTCTCAGGACATGTCCAGTTTTTCCAAGGTTGTCAACATTATAACTAAGAAATGAGGAGTAAGGTGATATTATTCAAGTGGCCACACTGAATCTTTTCACCTTTCCTAATGATCTCCCGTAGTTTCTCTGATCTGTCATTTTTTTGTGTGTTCATATTTTATGCATACTTTTTAATCAGAAGCTAGGTGGTTAATTGTTTTACATCATATACTTATTGTACGGGTTGGGAGGAAAGCCATGGATCAGCATTGTTTCTCCTGGATACTCTTATTCTAAAAAGGTGTTGCTATGCACCCGATATTTTAATTCACACCAGGTTATTAAAATCAGAACAAAGTGTCAGACTGGAAGCAGCCAGAACTAGGGAAGAAATTGACTGTGCTTCAGTCAATAGTGAATCAATTTGCTGGGATCAAATCCCTTCCTGTGAGGGACTGAAATGGATCCTTTCTGCCCATATTTACTCAGCGAGAACTCAGTGTAAATGGATAGTATTTTGAATATTCTCTCTGCCAGCAGAAGAATCATCTATTTTTTCACTCATAAAGTGAGGGAATACAGTTATTAACTGGACACTTTACACAGCCATAGGAGTTATTCCAGGAAGTACAGTGTCTGTTTTAATTTGATGTTGCAATGTTGCTGACATACTACTCTGTGTTCCAGAACCTGAGATATCAATATATATTACTACAGCTTGGAAAAGATGAAAAATAGAACATCTCTTATCAATAAGCATGGGCCAAACTGTTCCTCAGAATTCAGGTGACCTGAAACTTCACTATATCAACGCTAAGACATCGGAGAAAAAAATGTGTTATTTTTCATAATTTGAACAGCATGTAAATAGAGATTTTTGAAGGTTTAAAATGAACAAAGGCATTTTAAAGTACAAACACATCAACCAAGCCTTGGAGTCCATGCTTAATTGCAATGAAAAAAGGAATAAAATATAAATATCAGTGTATATACAGAAGAATACTCCAGGAGTATCTGTAACTACTTAGTAAAGAAACTGTCTAGAAATTCTTTAGTATACAGATGGTCTAGAATTCAGTGGGAACAAAAGTATCACATCATCAGTTGTTTAACATACTCTGTGTTTATATAAACTTTGGGTAGACATAGCATTACTGTAATGTCATAATTGAGAATTCAGGCACTCAGAGGTCAGAAAATGCAGCACAGGTCAAACCACAATCATAATTCTCCCCTTTTTCTGCTTATCTGTGAAAATATGAGACTGGATATTCCACCAAATTATGTCAGGTCTCTTGAGTGCGCTAATAGGCCACAGCGGTCCTGACCAGCTTCATCTGGGGCTTACACCCCACAATCTCCTGCCTGTGGCCTCACGGGCTTCATTTAAGCTTAGACCTGGGCTTTCAGTCCCTTCCTGAGCTATGCTATATGTGTGCCTGTGTTTAGCTATGCCTATACCTGTGCTTCATCATAGACCCTGCTGATCTGACCCTGACCTCACCTGACTTTCCAGCTTCTCCTCAGCTCCTTCTTGTCACTGCGGACCTGCTTGGTGATGATGGGGCTGACCCTGATCTGCAGACTGACTTTCTGCTTTCACATCACACCTGCCTTGCCTTTGCAAACTTTACCTAAATCTGAGCTTTTGATTAGCCCTTAGTGCCATTCTGGAGCCTTCTCTGCTTTCTTGCTGTTACTGTGGGACAGGGCCCTAGCTGGTGAGGCTTCTGCTGTGCTGGCTGTAGTGTCATGTTTGGATTCTTAGGCAAGTGCCATCTTTTAGTGTGCCCTAATGATTCGAGCTTTACATTATCTTTTATACCCCTGTGGAGTGAGAGCGTGACTTCCCTATGAAGTCCTATTTTCCTCAGAAAGACTTAAAGGCTAGGCCTGGATTCAGACTTTGCAATTATGGGTCACTAATGAGGGGATGAAAAGCAATTATTAAAATAACTGCTGAAACAGTATGATAATGTAATGATATTGACAAATTGTACACTGAAACGTTTCTTTAGAAAAAATGTAATTTAAAACTCTTGAACATTTAAGAGTGAAATTTTGTATAAGATCTTGAAAAAACCCCAAACATTTTTACTGTCTTCCTAGTATTTGGCTCTCTCTTTACTATTTGTTTTTAAGAATTTCTAGACTTCAGTTAAGAAATGAGACTACTTTTAGAAAAAAGACAGATTAATGACCTGGTGGTTGTTTATAAACCTGTGTCAGAAAGGAAAACTCCTCCACCTCTGCTTTATTTTTTCTAAGAAAAGCAGTTCAACAGAAGATATGAAGAAAAGGTTCAGCATTTACAAGCTGACAAGGCGCTGCATGCCGCTACCCTAAAGTGTTTTTAAAGATAAAAATGTTGGCATCTTTCAGTTCAGTGGTTCCTGATAATTTCATGGGGGCCAAGACCTTACCCAACAGCTAAAACAGGAAAACCATTCTGCCAAATGAAATATTTCCAAAGGAAAAAAATTTAGGAGAAGTCTCCTGGCAAGAATAACAATGCACAAGAGAAACCTATCAGAAGAGATACTGCTCAAAGACATTCTCATGAGCAAAATGTCCTCACTTTGCTCAGCCAAGGAAACTTCAAGCAGTTAAGGAAGAGGGGAGAGAGGGGAAAAGTCTTAACCTGTTATCTGTTAGCAAAGTGGCTGGAAAATCAGTGGCTCTAGCACTGAAAGTGTGAAAGCCCAGGTCGGTACCTAAGCTGTCTTATTCTGTTAAGGTTCATTTGCCAGTTCCTAGACGAAATTGTAAAGACTTTTTCAGAGTTGTAAAAATCTGAATTCAAAAGAGACTTGAAAAAAGCATCAGAATTTAAAAATGGTCTTTTGAAGTTTGATATTTAAGAAAAGAGCTGGATTTGTGCCTTTAAAGCTAGCCTTCCTGACATTAGAAATCCAAAAAACTCACTGTGGCCAAAAGCCACATTGCATATACTTATCTTAGAGAGGAAGGGGGAGGGAGATCAGTTCACAAGCAGGAAATGGCTTCCAGGTGTCTTCCCTACTGCAGTACACAACTCCATCAGTACAGTTCAGCGATGCCAGGCTCAAAAACCCCAGCTGCCTTGCTTCTTCTCAGGGGTTTGATCTAGATAGCACTAATACCAGCCTTATTCTGGTGACAAAACATAACTCTGGCTCTGGATTAGTGCAGGCTGCAGGTGACTGACAAAGTTTTGGGTAGGTTTTCTCTATCAGTTATAAGTGTGTGGAAATAAGCAAAGTACGTACACATACAGCTACATCTGTGTATGCACTCATACCCCTGTGCATAGAAGTTGAAAACACATCTGTTTCTGGAGCTGGACAACAAAATCAGGCACTCTGCTTCTTGTTGCATAGTGGAAAGAAGGAAGTAACTGTATGTGACACTCTTTCCTTACCAGCACTCTGCACAGCTGGTGAAAGTGGAGGAAAAAATTCATTCCATTTATTCTACCCCAAGGTCTTATTCCCCCCTCCCTACCTCCCTTCTCCAGCAGCAGAAACATTTCCTTGATGGATGTGGGTTTTTTGTTGTTGGTGTGGTTTTTTTGGTGCAAGTATGGTAGGAAGAGTTTTCTGAAACTGCTTGTTAATTAAGAATATAACAAAACAGTAATCAGCTTCTCTGACGCAGAAGGAGTTAGTTTTCAGAAGTACTGTTTAAATATTCTCTTTTGGCCTCCTCCTCATGGAAAGTTTGAATTTGTAGCATTAAGCCCATTGAAAAATGCTGCTATCCATTCTACTACATTACTGACATCAGTATGAGACCACGTCATGATACAGTAGTCTGTCTTTACTTCTCAGTTCATAAGAAACCCTGAGAAGCTTAAAAATCTAGCCTACCAGTTCTACTCACAAAACAGGAAAACAATCTGACAGAAATTAGCTCTCTGTATATCCTGCTATATTACCCACTTTTTGTGTACTTACTGCTTAGCTTCTTCCCAGATCTGACTGTTTGAAAAATTAACCGTACTACTCCTGCACCATATGTTCAGATGCCCCAAGGGAAAACAGAGTTGTTCTGCAATTGGCTCGCTGTCCTTTAATGAGGCAGGGGACTTGTGACCTCCATACATGGTGGCTGATAAATGGTAGGATGTAACCACACATACTCACAGAAAACATACAAACACAAATGAGTTGTGGGTAATCTTTAGCATTTACTAGGGAAAGGCAATCTTGTGTGCAAACACTTCATCAGAAAGCTAATGCTTAATAGCATGTGATTTTAAACAGCCAGTGCACAGGCCTGTCAACGTTTATTTCTAGGTTCTCTGATCTTCTTTATTAGTTTTCTGTTTTGCTTTCATCTTAACCAAGTCGGGTTTTATTTTTCTTCTGTTTTTCCCTTTTGTTAATACATAACTTTTTCCCCTTCAAATCTGCTTGCATTTCTCAAGGATCTGAACAGGTTAAAAATGCTGCTGAAGGAAAACTGTGCACGTAAACATTAACTGTTATGTAACTTATATAAAATAATATCACATGCTAGACTATTATGCTAGGATTGGATCAGACAAGTGATCTCTGCCTTCATTAAAGGCTCTAATCTTGATTATACTCAGGGCAGACTTCAAATGACAACTCCAGAATTTTTCTCTAAAGGATCTTTCATATTCTGGCCTGGAATTTTTCAAATAACTAAGAATTTTATTATATTTTAGAAATCATAAGCAAACATTTCTTCCCATCCATTTTTAAAAACAATGGGGGTGACCATGGCAAAAAAACTCTCTGGCTTTCAACAGAGAGTTATAAATAACCAAAAGCTAAACCCTAGTCTGGGGTTATTTTTATTTTCTTTCTCCAAAATCTCTTTTCTGAAGATGTTTTTGAGCCTTAGATCTCCTGCTTGTATTGTTACAGAACTGATGAAAGTCTGAGATCTCAATCAAGGGCTTAACGAAACAATAATCCTCTATTGCCCTAATTCTTCTCAGAAACATCTCTCTCTGACAAGAACAGTCCTTAAGCTTTTACATCTTTTTCTGCTTAAAATTACTTTTCTAATTAGAAGGAATTGTTTCTTACCAAGTATTTGTGCCTGAAGAGCTCCATATATATTGGAAAGCATCTCTCACTCTTTAGACCCCCCTCCCTCAAATACTGTGACAGTGATAACACTCTACATCCCTCAAAAAGTTCTGACTTCCTTTTTAACACACAGAAGAATTCAGTAACTTTTGTCACATTCGGCCTCATTTCATTTGTAGCAAAAATCAGAAATAGCAAGAATTACACAGATTTCATGCTCAATGTAATCACTCTCAAGTAAAATATTGCTATTTAAAATTATTTCTCTTTTTCAGTGACATATGCTTTATAGACTTCCATCCTATGAGAATTTAGGACATTATTTAACAGGAATTAGAACACTTGCACGCAGTACAGGTTGATTTAGTAGAGCATTAGACATCAAGTAGGGAATGTAAAACAAATTTCCATTTCCCAGGATTTGTTTACTTTTTTTTTTTCCAGCTCAATAACTGCTCACCCTTATAGGTGATGAAGGCCCCTTTTCAAGGAGGCACTTATGCAGGAACAGTACCAGCATCCTCACGTCTGAGCAAATCTGCACATCCTGATTCGAGCACAATCCTGAGTTGGACACAAGCTCAGAAGTCATCCTGACCAGGCTTCAGTCATAACAAATTCACCCACCAGCAAATTTTAGAGTGCTAACTGCTGACATGGACTACACCCATGGAAGAAGCTCCTGACAAGCTGCAACAAGATTTGGGAAGGTCAAGCATAACTTAGACATGGAGTATAAATAAATGATCGTGTGTCCATTAAAGCAGATGCATTTGAGTCTAGCTGAATACCAAATAATTCACACTGAATGAGATGACTATTAACTGCTGCAGCTTTGAATAGTATCTGAATGAAATTAGTTAAGTGCCTTTACAAGGAAGTCTGTAATGTGAAGATGCTATGATGGCCATAGCCAAGGGACTGCTATACCAACATAGCCAGTAAGCATGACTGCACCTGATATGACTCCTTTTCTTCAGAAGTGAACAGAAACAGCTGTTCAAACAACTGAATGTCTTTTCCTGTGAATGCCGTTGTTTTAATCTGAAAAGAATGGCTGAAGCTGGAGTAATGATCTCTTCTGCACTTACCAGTAACCCGGCTTAGAAAGGCCACCACTGATGCACAACAGGATCTTAAATTTATCTCCACTGGGAATGGTCCATTTTTCCTCATTCAGATTTCCATCTCGGTAAGGATACTGCAATTAGAGAATAAGTCCAGAAGTTGACAGTGACTAAAGACAACATGGAGAGGCTTTCATACAACAGATCTGTGAAAAGTTGTGCTATCATGTTTAACTGTAAGCAACAAAGATAATGAGGCTACATAAAGCATTGAATGTCACCATAAATACTTTTTTTAGCACTGCCCTACTGAACGAGACAGCATACAGTACAAAAGGATGAGATAATAAAATAGGGCTTTAAAAAATATCTTTCCCTTGTCTATGTAACTAAATGCAACAGTGTATTAATTAATCTAATGATATATAATTAGATTAATTTTTAAAAGATATAACTAAATAATTTAAACAAATTACAGTATCTTCTTATATTCACTATGCCAAATATCTTTCTTTCTAGTAAAACACAATTATTAGTTGGGAATATAAAGTTTCTATATGTGTTAGGCACACGTATTTTTAATGTAAAGAAAGGCAGATGTTCTGGGAACTACCCTCTTCAGTCAAAGAATACTCTCCTACTCTTAACAGTGAGATCCTTTTAAGACTGCCTCAGAAAATCCCAATGTCTGGATTTACATTCTAGAATTCAAATTTTCCTTTCTATAACAGATGCTACTTACACCTCTCTTTTGACATCAGAAGATGAACACAGAATGAGTTGTTTTTATTTGCTTAGTTATTGGTCACAGTTCTATGCGTAAGTTCTTTACTTCTAACTAAAAGAAAGCTTTGTATGTGCTATCAGTGGTGAACACAAGTGCCTGTGCTGTAAAAAGATCTAAAAGAAAGATTACCCTATAATTGCTTGTATGGTTTGGCAGGTATGCAGTAAGAATCTAAGAGAAAGTCTGAGTCTAGGTATCAATTGTTGCCCTAAAGAAGATAGCAGAGTAAGAAAAGAAACTTATGCATCTGGACAAGCAGGAGAATCAGAACAGAGAAATGCTGAACTGACATGAAAACTTACAACATTTATGAAACAGATCTGATCTTCTGAAGAGCAGTGCAGACCAGAGGAAATGAAAGAGTAAAGAGGTCATGGAAAAAACTCCAAGTGCAAACGAACTGCATCAAGAGCAGTTGTGGCAGCGGGGAAACTCTGGACCGACAACAAATAAGCTGATCAGGGAAAATAAACTCAACAGCTTTATAGGTCAACATGAAAACGTGAAGGAAGCCGAAATGCACAGCAAAGCCAGCTGGCTGTTGCTGAGTGAGGGCCCACTGGCTGGCAGCTGTGACAAGAGGGAGCCAGCTCCAGTAGCCACCCCTAAATAATCTGGGCTACTCTGGGATTGACTGATGGCCTTTACTGGAAAGGGAGAAGTTGAATACAATTTGTGCAAATAGCTGTGGACTCTGTTAATCACTATCTAAATATATCTATACAGTGTCCCACAGCTTTCTGTTTGTATTCCTAAAAAAATCAATAGCATAACCTCTCAGTAAGAACAGAAGAAGAGGTGTAATTCAATTTTTTCCACCTTGAGAGAAGCTGGAAGGGAAACTAAGCGTGAGCTTTGAGATAGTTTGGCTACTACAGAGATCCTTTTTGCTGCCAAGGTTTTGAGCCTCTGCTGTGATTTTTCTTTTAAAAAAAAAATTCTAGAGTTGACTGTTCATTTTCTAAATGTACAACATCTCTATTAGTTCTCTAGCTTCACACGTGCCAAGTTGTATGCCCAGATCTGCCTAGCTGTACTTTAAGGACATGTTTTAAAGATAGGCTAACATTCTGATCACAAAAGAAAGCTGTCAGAGCAGCTACATGATAAGCATAGGTCAGCACATCTGCAGAACTAGATTATTTGTCTTTCTTCAAAGATTAGAGGTATCTCTTTAGTGAAGTGTTAGAAGACACACAAATGTGAAGACACAGCCAGCTGCCACTGCTATTCCAACAAAACTAAACAAATATTTTTGTTGCGGTCTGAACGAGAAGCATCACCGACTCTCCCTCCACTCTTACATTTTATTATCTTTTGTTCAAAAAACAACTAGGCACAAGATAAATACTTGGATGTCACATCTCTCCATATTCCTGGATTTCAGAAAGGAAAAGATGAGTGTTTCAATATATATTTTTTTCATCCTAGTGAAAAGAATGAAAATCATCTTCAATATCTAGAGTATCTGCACCTGGGGCCTAAATGAAGGGAAGTGGGTAAATAGTTCCAAGCAATTATGTCTCAGAGAGGCCACAGAAGGAAAGAGGAGGTTCTCCCTTCTAAATGTTTGCATTCATGCCTTGCCCAAAGCAAAACAAGCTATCTGTCTTCTGGTTTGCATTCTCCCAGTGAGAGGTTCCATTTGTCTCTTTTTCATTCCAACATGTGCATAATTTACAACTTACACTGCTTAAAATATGTAAGTTCTACACAATGCATTTTTTTTCCCTGAACTTTTAAGATTTTCAAGAATTTTAGGCTGCATTTAAAAGAAACCTGAGCCAGTAAAGGCAGGTTCCATTTTGACAGTTGGCTAACTTCTGTGAGTTGCTACAGGTTAGGTAAGCAGAGGTTGTGCTATTTTTATGCTTTGCTGCACAGCAGAATCTCTAACCCACAATAAAGTTCATCACCTCTTTCCACACAGGGGACAGTTAACAAGACTGAGGTTACACCCAGACCGGTCATCACTGAAGACTGAAGAAAGGGTGATGGGTCTTGAGTTTCATCTGTTTCTGACATTTAGGTCATTTAATGTGAGTTGTAGAGATGTAAAAGTCTCCAAAACACATTTCTGAATTCCTTCCTAGAGTTAGAAATATGTGCCAACCTCCTCACACAAATATTTTGTCTAATAGTTCAGTGATTAGAAGAGGCATGATTAGGAAAAGTTTGAGTTAAGGGCCTGACTCTTACTGAGGATGTTAGATTTGGTTTTATAACTTCCTATTTTGAGAAACCCAGTACATTGGGATGCTTAGGGATTCCCTTCTAGATGTTCCTACGGAAGTGAAAAAGTTGCTGACCAGAAATACTGCAAAGGAAAGAGAATTAAGCATGATTATTAATCATAATAGTATATTCATTGAAGTTGGGGGAAGCCTAGATTTCTCCCTCTTTAAACTAGTACTTAGTACTAAATCCTGAAAGGCAAGCTCTTTGAGACAAACTCCCTGTCTTTGCATTCCCTGCTGTTATATGACTCGCATCAGAAGTATTTTCCACCACAGCACCTCAGGCAATGTCATTTCCTCTACTGAGGAGAGTTGCCTGATGCATGAAGTACTTACATTGCCAGCTCTCACAAAGACAGAATTTCATTCTCATGGCAAGCCTGCAGTCTTAATCCTAGGTAACATATAGGCCCTTCCTATGACATAATGCACAAAAGCATTAAGGGGCGTGCACTAACCTACAAGTTGATAGTGTGATGAATTTGATGTGGAAACTGGATTGCAACAGGCCGAGTCCTTCTCATCAAATGCCAGCAAACATCTGTTAGGTTTGATATGTGTTTGAAAGGTTTCCTAATGGAGTGAACTTGGCAAAATCTCCCTAGAGTAGATGCTGCTGAAGTTATCCAAAAAAGCTTAGAGGGATTCCCTAGACAAAACAAGCTGCACTGACTTGCACGCTCTGAATTGTGCCTGTAGTAGAGCTGTTAACCCTCCCTGGTTACCTCTTGGGAAAGAGGTAATGTTTCTCAAGCATATAGAATGAGCTAGATCATTTGTTGGCTGTGCTAAAGGGAATTTAGATTCTAATATTAAAAAATCCACCAACAACATAAAAATACCCAGAAACATTTAAATTGTATGGTTAAAGGAGGGGGGAAAAAAAGAGTAGGACAAAGTTTGATTTAGTCTATTTTTCTTGGTAATTCAGCTTAAGAGGTATAAAAAACGTGTATCTTAGGAGAATGGTGGAGCAAACCACCAAACCACAACGAAATCCACCAACCAAAGTAAAATAAAATAAAGTATTTCCCAACAGTATTCCAGAAAGCACAATGTGGGAGCATCAACTTTACTTTAATATAGAGGTTTGATGAGTATTTCAATGCCTTCTTTGGAACAGTAAGTTCTTATCCAGGTTTGAATGGCCTTGTGACTAAAAATATGCTCTATTTAGTATTTCTTTCAACTTGTTTTAGACATCACTACTTCTCTCAGAAGATGCTATCACTGTTTGGCAGAAACATACTTGCAAAAATAAACCGACTGCAGAAAAATTTCCAAGGCTGTATTTGGATACAAATGCGGATAGTGACTCTTGCCCACATCCAAAATAAAACAGAAGTGCTGTTCAGCAATTTTTTTTTTTGCTAAATATAAACATCCTAACACTGGTAAGCTTTAGAGATACTGACTGCAGTATAATACCACCACCGCCACTACTTTAAGAGCACCCTCTACAAGTCCCTAAATGCTGTCTAACCAGGAAAAGCTACTGTACATTCAGAAAACAGTACTAAGTGAAAACTAGTGTATCAGTTAAGCTTATCAGTATAGTGCAACATCTTTATAAACAGATCTCTGTGAGTGCTTGAAGCCCTGTTGAAGACAAGTAGATTTCACATGAGTGCCAAAGACAGACCCTACTTCATCATGGAATCCTCCGGACTTTTCCCCAGTTCAGTGTCCAAGTGGTGTGCTGCACTTCTTGTCCATGTTTAAATTCGAATAATTGTTTGTATCACATTGAAATGACTGAGACTGAAGAAGGCAACTTAATTTAAGCACATGCTTAAGCAGTTTTTCACATCACTCTTGACAAGGCAAAGCTATGAAGGCTGAATATTCCAGTCCTTTCCTAACATGTCCTTTATGGGTTTTATCTAAACTTGCAAAGATGCTGATATTTTTCATCTTCAGTGCATTAACGAAGAACGTTAAGAACATGAGAATCTGGAGTGATTAGTCACCTCTAAAATAGAAGAACCAATATCTTTGTGAGTATATGCATAATGTTTCTTATACAGGACATTTCTGAAATGTTTACATCTCTTCTAAAATACTGCTCCACGAAACTACCTCCATTATCCTCCTTCATCTGATTAAGAAGAGCAGCTGGAGAGAAAAAACAATTTCAAGAGTATTGAAGATATTTTTTCCCAAGCTAATCAGATGCATGCTCGTCCAAGCAGCTGAGCTGTTAAAATGATTATACCCACGAGGTGGTGCTATTGTACAACACCATAAAAGTACACTTGCCGACATACCAAGATCCTTAGGTTGAAAGGATTTCAATCAGATGCTACTTTAGACTTCTGTGGGCTTTAAAATCACTTTTTATTTTCGTCCAAAAGACGAAAAATAAAAGAGAAGTAACAATTAAGTTATCCATGCATGTCTATAGGGGAAAAAAGTGATTTTAACAATGTATTTTTACATGGGATAGAGACAATTCCATCTCTGCTACCAGGGCCTAAGCCCAAGAAGATAGTTACAATTTTACTTCCCTCTATTGAAATAATCTGATTTCAATGGAAGTTAGTAGTCTTTGCTGGATATCATTCTTAGTTAATAGCAAAGGCATATACACATCTTCAGGACAGCTGAATATGACTCAAATCCTTATTTGACTTACAGAACAATTTGTAAGTACATTAAGCTAAAAAGGACTTCATCCTACTCTATCAACATTGCATTTTAAAATATTAGAATTGTTTTTGTTCGTGTTTGGATTTCTTTGTACACCAGATATGTTTTAAACTGCCTACACACCCTGAAACAAGACAACCTCTTATACAAACTGTAAACAAAATAAAACTACTTAAATAAACAAAAATAAGATTTGAGATCAGTACCTCTGAGAAACACAGGCAATATCCAGTCTCCAGAAAGTAATTTTGGATGCTAATCTTAAAAAATATATAACTTAATTTTGCAAATATTTATGTCAGGCTAAACTTCAAATACATAAACATGATTAAATTTCTGTGATGTTATGCATAGGAATATTATTCCAGGATGAAGGACAGAACTGTTAAATTCTGTATGCTTTCTTCGTGATTAAATATTTTATCTACTTAAATTGTAAATAACTTTTTAATAAGGATGTGTTTCTGTACAGAGCTCAATAAAGTCTTCTACTATGGCCTAATACTGAAGGCATTATTATAAAACAGATAAGTGGAACAGTACTTGAGAGCTACATCCATAAAGGGCACTGGAGCCATTTAAGATACTGTAACGCTATTTCTGTGATAAATTAACCAACACTTATGAACGCAACGACTGAAACAATCAAATAAATACACTGATAGTGCCATTAGATTACTAGCTTTGACTATTTGTGCAAAATGGAGAGCCGGCCTATGCTACCCACTACAAAACAGCCTGCTCCTGTACCATGGGTGTGGCTGACTGTTAGAAGGTAGAAGGCTGGACTTGTCCAAGCAGAGCTACGTAGACAACAGGAAAGCAGGCAACATTACAGCACTTCTGGAACTTTAATATAGATGCACTCAATAGTATCTAGGATTTCTACGTGCTTGGAATAACTTATCTTTTGAAGGATTGCTTGAATGAGGTTGGGTCCAAGACTGTATCATTAAGGGAGGGAAGAAGGCTAAATGTAGCCAAAAGTTGCCAAAGGAGAAGAACGGGAGTTCCAAAAGTCTTATGGTGGCTGGATGTAGAAGCAATCTTCAATTGAAGTTCATATCAGTACTAATTATTCTCTTAATTACTAGATAACATGTTAATTTATGTTTTATATTGAAACTAGCATGCTATATGCAGCAAAGTTTTTTGTATTTTCCTATCAGCAATGTCTTCTTTTCACTTTCCACTGACATTACACCTCTGTATCTCACTCTTTCTTTCTATGTGCATAAGATAGACTGTACAGTCTTATACTCAGTAGGAAGAGTATTCATAGACTTCAGCTAACTGAAATGAAATGTAATTCTACAGTGACAAATTACAGATTAAATTTTCCCTTACTTTTTCCTTCCCAGGGATTAGCTAATATAGATTAAAAACTTGCATTTTCCTCTCTTGGGGACATCTGAAAATATTCCTTTCCTTCCCTACAATTCCATCTATTACTTTAGACATTTTATTTACCATGTTTTAAAGTCCTATTAAAAAAAAGTCTTGGAATGTAAATATGTTCTTGGATAGTTGCCCTAATGGATGAGATTATTCAGGCTTTTTTTAGAATATTTTTACACGCCTCTCCACATTGTGAGTCTGGGTTAGAAGCAGAGGGAACCCGGCGCTCTGGGTTGTATCAGCTGTACCACGACAGCTGCACATGGGAGAATAAGAGATGACACACGTAAAAGATGAGGATGAAAAAATAAAAACCAGCCAAGAAAACAAACTAACAAACAAATAAAAACCAACACCAAACAATCCTCCAAAAAAAAAAAACCCAGCTCAACACCAAGAGAAGAGGAAGAAAATAAGAAACATGGAAAAACAAGGGCCACCCATTATTTGTCTTTGGAGGAAGCAGAAGTCATACATTAAAAAACATATGGTAAAAGTACGAAATTAAGTTTCTTCAAATAACCCAATTCCTCCTCTGGAAAGAAATCTATACCAAACTAAATTCAATATTTAAAATACAGCTGCTCTTCGGTATTTCATGCTAACCAAAGTGGTCTAATTTTTACAAAAGGGTATGTTTGCATGCTCATATAGCTCAAAAATGCCTTGTAAAGTTTGTTTAAATGGTTGAGAACAAATACAGATATAATTTTAGAATCAACTCTGTAAACATTGTGCTTAAGATAAAATGTTTTCAGAAAACAAGACAGTGAAATAAAGGTAGAGACTATAAAGGAGGCCAGAATTTTTAAGCCAGTGCTTCCTTAAATAAGAAATAGGTTAAAATATCTATTAAACATCTTACTGAATACAGTAATATCAGGGATAGTTGCCATTTTGTAAGCAACAGATATCCAGACTTTTAAAATAATGAGAAAACTTGCAATATATAATTGTAAAAGATGAATCAGAAGCAGTGTTTCAAAGTACTTCTATACCTTTCTCCAGTGTGATTAGAAGAAATCAGGGGACTATAATAAAAAGTTGTAATTCAGTTCAATGTGTAGTAGAATAGTAAGAGACAGAGGTGCACCTTGCTGGAAGCCAAGCATGGCACTTTTAACACCAAGCTTTCATTACAGTCTGACTCAAGGAGGAAGGAGAGCAGAATTTAGTGAGTGCTATGCAATTCTGGAGGTGTGCTGGAGTAGCTAGCAGCTGGAATTAATCTACAACACAAGCTAGAGCATTTCTGTTTGTTTTTGCTTTAGCTGCATACTCCATCTTGTATTGTATTTCACAACTGCCTGATGACACACTGCCTGGACTGACAGAGACATTAGTCACAGTGCTGAGCCAGTTTTGTAAACAAGGACAAAAGCTTTTATTGAAAAGAGAGGAAGAGAAAAGTTGGTGGTTGAGGGTGGGAAAGGAAATGGTAGCCTGTGCTGAGATGATATTCTGTAAATGACCTAACTCTAGTGTAATTTTATCATATTGTTGAATTGATATGCATTTCTTCAAAAAATTCGTATCTCACTGGACAATCTTATGTTTTCGCAGTAATTTCAGCTGGACTATACTACATGCTTAATGCTCGTAGCATCATTATGCCAAGTACTCCCAGTGCTCATGCTCAGACTATGCCAAAGCTCTATGTAAAACCACCTGACAAAATATTTGACTGAAACTACAGTTTTCATGAAAAATGAAAAGTTCAGACTAAAATGTCCACAAAGGCTTAGAAAGCAGGAATCCAGCCAAAGATCTCCTTTTCAGTCTAGGCAGGACACTCACAGTCTAAATAAGAGTTTTAGCAGTTGTGCTAGTCCCATCTTTTTCTCTTTGATTTTTTAAAAAATAATACAAATATTTTTATTAAAATATTTTGTATTAAAATATCAATATTTTGTATTTATATATATATATAGTTCAAAAATCATATGAAACAACTCTTGTGAAACTGAGTAATGCAGAACAGGAAAAAAGTTTCCTAAGCAGTTTAATACTGAATGTACCCCATTGCACTGACTCCTCAGCTTCTACCTGACAGGTGATGCATCATGAAAAAACTAATTAGAGACTATATAATATTGATGTTTAGTCATCATAGCTTGATTTTATTTTTTTTTTAGCAATAGTTGAATATTTTGTGCTTTTCTCTGGTTTGCTTCTAAGTGCAATGGAAATGCATCATTGTACAGCTGTTGATGAGCAAATGCTTTAATTAACCTCTAACAACAACCTGAGAATTACACACCCCTTGACTGAAGAATTTTGTTGCTTATTAAGTTTGATTCCTTCAAACGTTACAAAACTACAGGAAGAAGCTGAACAAACTATCAGCTTATTTCTTCATACTTTAATTGTAATAAAACACGGACATATGTATGTGTATCTGACTGACAACTCTGTCACACAGTTTGTGTAACTCCGAGAAAAACAATTTAATTACTTTTGTTTCTTTCCCACTCCTTGTTTCTCAGCCTTACAGTTGGGGGGTTATGGGATAAACCTTCTGTATGTCTTGAAAACCTCAGTGAAAGGAGCTAAGCAAAATATATAAAGCCTTTACTTAAATAGTTTTATGATTAGATGTGGGCTCTGGTTATGTGAAAAAATGTGTATGAAAAACAAGTTTTGAATGTTGGAAATATATTTTAAAAATCAAGATGGCAACAAAAGTTCTGGCTGTTGTGGTTCGTATTTTCAGTCAGATCAACTTAATGCAATAGAAGCAGAAGAATCTAAAATAGTTCAACTATGGCTTTTCTTTCAACAAACATTTTGAGAGATCATGAATTTAGTACATTATGTACAAATGCATTTTTCCACAACGTAAGTCTATATAGTCCCTGTCACCCTAATATGACAGGTCCTCTTGGCAATGGAAAACTTTGTTAGATGTCTGCAGACACCTCTCTAGCTGGCTCTTTAGTAAACTATTTAGAATTTGTCCAATTGACACAGTTTATAATTATTTCTATGGATAATCCACCAGTATAGTGTATTATCACAAACTATTTTTCTTGCAGGAACCAATACAGACTTAGTATGCGTGTTTCTATAAATTCTCAGAACACACTTAATTTTCTATCCTGTTGCAGATTTGTGTGAACTTTAACATCTTTCCAACTCAGGCCCTAAAACTGGGCAGGGCGCCCCAGAAATGCCATCATTGATGTTGTAGGGGGAACAGTTCCTTTTCCTGAACAACTTGAACAACTTTTTATACATCCTAATTAAGACAGGGGCATTCTCTACAGCAAATACATGCAGTTCCCTATAGCTTATTTTGTACGTGTTTGCTAACTAAGCTTTTTTTTGCAGACACATCAGAGGTAGCAGAGCAGCTCTGGCAGAAATCTGAGGAGCAGTGACCTCAGGTACAGCTGGATTTGAAAGAGGATGTGTGCTTATCCACACACCTCCAGGAGAACAGCTCTGCAAGTGGCTTTCATTGTTTATATACAAAATTCTTCCTTCTCTGTTCACTGCCCTGCATGTTTCTCTCCATAGACATGTGTCCTAGACATAAACCTACCTTCCCCCTCCCCATCCCCCCCATACAGTTGCTATAAGCATTTATTTTCTTACCATACAAACTGTATTGTAAGAAACAAATTTCTGGCAGTGGAATAAAATAAATGAGGCCCAGTTCTTGTGAGATGCTTATAGAGACTTGCTGTAGTGCTTGTTGTTGTTGTTTGTTTGTCTTTTTTTAAACGACGTACTCGCAAACCTTGGCTCCTTAGCACGTGGCCTTTCTTCACACACTGAAGGGAGCCTAGCTGCAGCGTGGCAGCGCTTCAGGTCTCGGTACATAAGGAGGCTATCCTCGGAATCTGCAAAGTGCTGTATTTCCAGTCTAACTGAAGACACTGTGAGCACCATTCAGAATGCTGAGGATAGCCGAGGTGTGCCCAGAGGCACCGGTGGCTTCGTTCTGTGAGGACGGCCGCGCCTGCCTTGTTGGCTCCAAGGTGTTCCGCTCACCTCCACACGTTCAGACCCGCGCTGCCCGCCCCGTCCCGCGCTGCCTCAGCAATTCCCATCGCCCCCGCGCCGCGCTCGTGAGGCAAAACAACGCCCGGCTGATAGGCGGCCTCGAGCTGACGGTACCTGGGCCCGGGACTGGGCTGCTGCACTAGAGGACCGTTCCAGCCACCCCCTTTCGTCCCGGCACCGTTTGCCGCAGGCTGAACAAAGTAGGAGTGGTGTATAGGCGTGCGGACGCCTCGTCAGCCCTCCGCGCGCCGCGCACCCCTCAGGCAATGGGCGGGAAAGTGCAGCGCGCGCACGAGGCAGCCCCTCGCTCACCTGAGGGAGCTCCCCCGCGGGCTCCTCCCCGGCACGGCACGGCGGCCCCGGCACCCCCTCCCCCGCAGGAGGGGCGGGCAGTCCGCGCTCGGCTCCGGCGGCGAGCGGGACTGGCCGGGGGCGGCGGCGAGAGCGGCTCAGAGTTGTTGGAGAGGACAACAGTGAGGAAAGCGGTAGGCGACGGGGGGGCTGGGCACCGAGGGGAGACGGCACGGCGTCGCCCGGATCTCCTTGAGGGGACGGGCGGGCAGAGGGCTGCGGCGTGACCTGAGCAGAGCGCGGTGGGCACTGGGGCCGCCGTGCTGCGGAGGGGGGCTCCCCGCGGATCGCTGGCGTCCCCCCTCCTCACTCCGTTAAGCACAGCGCTTTCCGAAGGCCAGGGGCGCCGTGAGGGAGGCACGGCGCGGCTCTCCGCACGGCCGTGCCGCGCTGCGGGCGGCGAAGCGCCGGGCCTTCCCCCCAGCGCCCTCGGGGCAGTGCTTCGGGCGCGGCGAGCGGAGAGGGGCGCGCTGCCAGCGGGCCGCGGGGACGGCATCTGCCGGGAAAACCGCCTCCAGCGAGCCCCGAACTTTTCTGCTCTGAAGGGGAGGGGTCTCTTCTGGCCCGGGCGGCGGCTGCAGTGCCTCTGCTGGCGGTGCTGCCGCGGCCCCCGCGCTCAGGTGAGCGGGCGCTGCGCGGAGGGCCGCGGAAAGTCGGCAGGTCGCCGTGCCCGCGCGCATTCCTCCGGGATTCCCGGCATTCCTGAGCCGGGGGCACTCCGGCGTTTTCGTCTCCCTCTTACTCCACAAATTGGCGTCTTTTTACGAAAGGGTGTGTCCGCGTTGTGTGCGTTCGCATCCGTGGGAAAGGCTCGGAGTGGCACTTCAGCCATTTGCGCTGCCCGATTAACTTTGCATCTGATATATGGTTTATATCCCTCCCGTCTGGTGACAACTTCACTGGGAGATCAGTGCTGCCGTACAGCTTTTGTGGTGAATTTGGATTAGCATCTGCCGTCGACAAAAGAATAGTTGTACGGCTTTTATCTTTTGCCTGTAAGTTTGCTTTAGTGTCAAATTTCTTTGTGCCTTTTTTTTTCTTTTCTTTTAAAGCAGAATAGTTTTTGAAGTTCACTGCAGTAGAGTTGGAATAATTACCAAGGTAAAAATAGTGGAAACCTATCCTCGAAGATGGTTTTATTTATCTGAACGTTTATTTGCATACATTCATAAGATGAATCCTGTAGATGAATCAGAAACCCCGTAGGATACGGTGATTTGTGGTGTCATTACAGATGATATCCATATGAATTCGAGTGTCTGATGTTTATTCTGACAACAAACTGTCACAAGACTCACAGTTAAGGTTCTCTATAGAGCAAGTTTTAACAGACCTTTAAAACTTTTATAAAAAATATAATTAAAATGGCAAAGCCAAAACACAGATTAATTTTTTCAAGGTGGTTTGTGAGAACTTGTTCTGCTAACAATTATATTTTCTAGACATGTCATTATATGATGGAATTTTTTTCCTCACCCAGAATGAATTCCCATATACGCACGCTGTACACTAAGCCAGGTTTGGTTACCACAGAATAATGTAAGAGGTGTATGGTGAAGCTAAAAAGGTTTTGTTGTTGCTTTAAAAATGAAATTAGATTGTAGGTTAGAACTCAGGTCCTTTGTTTTGGAAAAAGCTAAATGCAAACCTTTACATAGAGTACTGAGGCGTACCATTAGCGGTGTGATAAGCAGTGCGTTATACCAAGGAGGTAACGAAATGGGTCATGTTATTAGTGGGAATTACAGTACTTTCACTGCATGTTATTCTCTTTGGCACACAGTCAACTACACTTGCACGTATGTTCTTTGAAGGATGTGCCTTTGTCTGTGTGTCTGTTTACAAACTTTAAATGGAGAACTCAGTGTAGCATTAGAAAGCAGTTTTTGTAATTTTGATTTAAAATTGGTATGTGATGTTAAGATGGATTATCTTTCACATAATAAATGATAATTATTAGTAGAGGAAGATGTTTTTTATAGGTTAACACTGAGAGTTCTTTTAAATACCTGATACGTATGTATCTATTTAAAATATAGAGGTGTTTTTCAAATGTATTAATAGATGAAAAGAACTCCTAGTTGGTTGATGCATACCTTGAATTGCAGATGAAATTGTTTCTAAACCCACTAGAAAGGATTATTTTTGCAAATGTCCATAATGTTATGATAGTCCTGAAGAGGGAGGGGCATTCATTGCTAATCTGTTTGCTTACAGAATTTGTGGTAATATCCCAAAGAGATTGCCTTAGTTGCCTCCAAGCAAACCAACTTATTTCAGTTTCTGTTAATTGCAGTATTAGGTTCTCACTATCGCTAATAAATGTTTGAGAATACACTTAGGTTTCCTCCGATGAGCTGTATACAGGAGATATGGAATTTAATTCGTGGTAAAAATGGTCTGTGGTGCGGTGATGGATCGCGTGTGAGGAATTCTACCACAGTAAAAAGATGACAAGGCAGAAACAAAGAGTGTGTGACAATGCTCTGTTTCTTCTTCTGCATTGTGTAATAGGAAGTTGATCTTTCTGGGAGTATTGGCGAAACTGGTTTGACTAGAGTCTGCAATGTAATCTGAAATGTGTAGATGAAGTGGCATGACCTCGAACTTGAATTTTTAAATTGTTGTGAAGCAGCACGAGTTGAACGTTTTTGCAAAGCCTCGTTGCATGTAGTTTAATAAGTCTGGACTACAGTGGGCAGATTCTTATGTAAAAATACCAACCTTAAGGATTTGGAGGTCTAATAATTGTGCAGATGTGAGAAATCACCCCAAAGTAGCCCAGCATTGTTTGGTTGTCAGCATGGTGTTTTACTATTTCTGCTTTTTTTGGAGACATAGTCATGGTGGTATTATGTTATTATTTTGCCTTTTTACTATGCTGAAAACACGAAAATGTGCCTGTTAATATCAAGCACCTGAGCCCGATTGTACAAAATGGCGTTCAGCCTTCTGCAGTGTCTGCCTGTCTTAACGGAGGGGAAGTGGCAGATATCTGGACAAGATCACTGGTGCTAGCAGGTTCCCAGAAAATGACAACGAGCACTAGAATGGGCCACCTTCCCCACCTCTGCGCCATCTCTGTGTAACTCTGAACAGTAGCAGCAATGACTGAGCTACGGCCTGTGTACTCGGATAAAGCACACTTAAGAAGTTTGTACTTGTTTCTTTTCTTCCTGTCTGCCCTACTTCTTCCTTTTTAGTATTATTAGGGAGTTATCTTCTACCTGATTAGTTCAGTGATATGATTCAGAACCAGCCTTTACAAAGAAGTACTTTACAATGTAAGGATGAGCAACTAAGTGTCTGGAACAGGCAGGATGCAATGAAGATAACAGAAAGTCTCCAGTTTTGTTCCTACCAACTGCATACTGGATAAGATGGTACTGTCTTGAGACGTCCTCAGCTTAGTTTGGCAGTTCATAGGTGTTTTTTGTAAGTCTTGAATGCTGTGTTGGTACTACGTGCTTGAAAGAAGTTACTACTTTTGATGTTTCAGACCTTCCTTAACAAAAGGATGGAGAATTCCTCCTGTGGAAGAACGTTTAAGGATGAGGGGAGGTGCTGTTTGTGTTCGTGGAGTATTGTTTCAGGCATGTTCATTTGGAAACGTTAACACATTTCAGAGATCTGACTTTGATTCTTGGAGTGAGTTAAATCTAAATAGTAGTATGTTTCAGAATGTGTAACAATTGAATGCTTAAACCTGAGAAATTAACATGTTAGGAATGTGTGTATTGAAGGTCTAGTGAAGTGGTAGTCATGGAGTCACCACTGTTTGGGATTAGAGCTCAGGGTACTGCTGTGACCTTGTACCATCTCTGCCAACAGAGCTGGCAGCCTTCGTGAAGGAGTTCATCCAAGTGTGGCCTTAAAAGCTTCTGGTTTATGAGAAATAGAATGGATGATGAAATCCATAGCTGAGCATTTTAAATACCTAGTGTAATTTTTCCGTNAACCCCAAACACCACCAACAAAAATCCACCCACCAGAACCACTTTCTTGCTTTTTAAATAACTACAAGAAGACAAGAAGCAGCTACACCAACAGGAAAAATGACTTCTTAAGTCCTGTTAAAATATCTAACCTCTTTTCATAAGCTTCAGAGTAAACAGACTGTTCTGTCATAACATTTGATGGCTTGGCAGGCTTAAAGAGGATTAAAACAAGACAGTTGTAGCTGTCGGTGCCCCCAGCTGTCATCCACCACCTCTGTCTGATGGCTGAGTTTCAGTAATTCGTAGTATGAAAACTTCTGTGACTGAGTTGTAAGCTCGTGAGTATTCCAGTTTTTGTGCTGATGAAGTCCATTGGCGGAGTGGGGCAGGCATATGGAAAAGTCCCTGCTTCAGTCTTTTCATCTTAATCTATTGCTGTAAGCCTGCCAAAGCCTGAGGTGCTGTCAGGATTTTAAACGTGTAAAAATGACTGTAACCAGCAAGGCTTTTTTTATTGTTGATCATTGACAGTCAACAAAACAGGAACTCTTAAGTAAAGCCTTCAGATATCTGAATGACAGAGCCAGCTGTGTTTTCATGTACGTATGTTTTTCACCGTTGAGAAAAAATGTTTTGTTAAAAAAAAGTCTTTAAAACTTTGATTTTGTAAGTTTTTTTTCTCTTTACTGCTATAATACACACAAAGAAGGCGTATGTTTATTTCTTTATTGCTTTTAGAGACAAATATATGCTGCTTTCTTCAGATGAAGCAAGCCTACTGTTGAGGAAGAGCTGGAGTTGTTTTTTAGGGAGAAGAAGAGGTTTTTGAGGGGAGAAAGAAGAATGGGTTGGAAACTAGAATAGTACTGTTAGTATTCAACCAAACTTCTAAATTTGTCTCTCAGGAAAAAAGAATACAATTCTGCTGTTGATTTGAGTATCTGGGGGAGATGGTTCACACTGAGATGCTACATAAGTGAAATGATTACAGAGGTTTTTCCTCGTTTCAGTTTCCCCTTAATTATTATTCATCGTCATTTAGTGATCTTGGGTTTGTGGAGGTTCACTGACTGCTCAACTCTCCAGCTTAGTTCAAAAGTTTATTTTCAGATACCTTTAGAAGCAAATTGTATTATTTTGTGCAAGATGAATAAAATAAAAATCACCACAGAGTGACTAAACTAGAGAAAGCAGAGGCATTTCAACTTCTGAAAACAAATGTTGAAAGCGAAGTACAGATAAGCGCAACTCAAAGGCAGGAGGATATTGACCTCTCTGGCAGTGCTGTACTTACGTAACACAACCTAAAAATGCCTGGCTGTGTTTTGCTCTCCTGGGCTTACGTTTGAATGTTTGTATGGCTGATACTAACTGCTGGCTAGAAAATTTTGCAGAACTGTGCTTTGCAAAGGCTGCATGCTCAGTGAATATAGTGGAGATGCTAAAAATAAGAGTTGCTCTGACTCAAAAAGTTGCACTAGGGTTGGTTATACGTGAAATCACCTGATTCCAAAGCAAACAGCACCAACTCTGTGTAGGCAACCTAAACTGTTATTTCATAACGGTTGCATTCATAAAATAACATTGCATTTGACCCAGCATTGGTCACTTGTGTGTTTGTCTCACAGTGTATGCGCTTTGGGCTTTGTACAGCTTGTGTACTGATTTCATTGCGTCTTAGTCTTCAGAGTTGCACTGAATGGCTAATTAAAGTAATTAATGAAATAATCTAGATTTTTTTTTTTAATGTTCAGCTTTTTTTTTTTTTTAATTCAGCTGTAACCTTCTGATGTCATGGAGCCATATTTTGCTGGTTTTAAGCAGCAGGACTACGAANGAACAGTAGCAGCAATGACTGAGCTACGGCCTGTGTACTCGGATAAAGCACACTTAAGAAGTTTGTACTTGTTTCTTTTCTTCCTGTCTGCCCTACTTCTTCCTTTTTAGTATTATTAGGGAGTTATCTTCTACCTGATTAGTTCAGTGATATGATTCAGAACCAGCCTTTACAAAGAAGTACTTTACAATGTAAGGATGAGCAACTAAGTGTCTGGAACAGGCAGGATGCAATGAAGATAACAGAAAGTCTCCAGTTTTGTTCCTACCAACTGCATACTGGATAAGATGGTACTGTCTTGAGACGTCCTCAGCTTAGTTTGGCAGTTCATAGGTGTTTTTTGTAAGTCTTGAATGCTGTGTTGGTACTACGTGCTTGAAAGAAGTTACTACTTTTGATGTTTCAGACCTTCCTTAACAAAAGGATGGAGAATTCCTCCTGTGGAAGAACGTTTAAGGATGAGGGGAGGTGCTGTTTGTGTTCGTGGAGTATTGTTTCAGGCATGTTCATTTGGAAACGTTAACACATTTCAGAGATCTGACTTTGATTCTTGGAGTGAGTTAAATCTAAATAGTAGTATGTTTCAGAATGTGTAACAATTGAATGCTTAAACCTGAGAAATTAACATGTTAGGAATGTGTGTATTGAAGGTCTAGTGAAGTGGTAGTCATGGAGTCACCACTGTTTGGGATTAGAGCTCAGGGTACTGCTGTGACCTTGTACCATCTCTGCCAACAGAGCTGGCAGCCTTCGTGAAGGAGTTCATCCAAGTGTGGCCTTAAAAGCTTCTGGTTTATGAGAAATAGAATGGATGATGAAATCCATAGCTGAGCATTTTAAATACCTAGTGTAATTTTTCCGTAATTTTTTAACTGTTTTTTTTTGTTATTGTTGGCTTTTTTTTTTTTGCTAACATGAACTCTGTTTTCTAAATTAAATTGATCCATCTCCCGTATTTCCAAGACCCATTAACTAGATTGACGGTAATAACGAATATTCTCTAATAATTTTGTCATATTAGTTTTGTTAAAATCGGAGAACAACGAAAAATAGAGATGAGGAGGTGTTTTGGAAAGCACTTTCTTAAACAAAAACCAACCGATCAAAAAAACCACCAAAAAGCGCCAGCAGGATTGGTAAGACTGGAGGATGCCTGAGGTGTGTCTAAAACTGCCCCTTTTTGGGAGGGTCCCCGTGCTCTGTCATGCAGGCATGCTAGGAGTCATTTCCATTCAAATGGCCGAATGACTCTCAGCCGCTGAGCGTGATAAGAGTTTTACTGCAGGAATTTGCAGAACTTAGCTGAAATGGTGTAAGTACTAACGTGTAAATGTACTGTGAACAGGAGGCTCGTTGGCTAGGCTGCCTTTGCATGCACGTTCACGTGTGCATGCACGCCTGTGGTCTTTTGTATGTGGGTGCGTGTGCATACATAAACTCTCTCAGTAATTCCGAGCAGTTGAAGTTTAATAGCAGAGGAAAATGTATTTTCTGCACGTAAATACCACTCTTAATTTGGTAAAGATTTGTGATCTATTTTAACATAAAACACAAGGTAGAAGTGGGTAAAATTTTTCTCTAGATGTGCGGAAATGTTTTCAGTGATGTGAATCAAGTTGAGAATATTTTGTTAGACCTTCAGAAGCTGTTACTGGGCGGGGGGTACGCCTTCATGTAGTCATTTGCAGACCATTAGCTGTTACATCAACACAACAAATGTTTAGTATTTGCTCCCCTAATTGGTTCAGCAGCAGCCTTTATTTACAAGAGCAGTTGGTATGTAATGTTACCTACAGTTCCTCAAACGCTTGTAGCCTCATAATGATGCTCTCTCACTTCCCCCAGCAATTACACTGTTCCCGTGTGAGGGTGAGAAGATTGGTGACCTGTGGGAACTGGTTCAGCTGAAGCTCAGTGTACAAGCAGGGCCAACACTGTGCAGCTCTGTCTGCTTAGGTTTTGTAAGTCCTTCAAGTGATGCATCTCCTGGAGCGGTCCAGCACGCTATGAAGCCGCTTTCCTCCGTGGAGTTATCTAGTCTCTACCCTCTGCTCAAGTATATATTCCTCTCAGACTGAACCATGATATCATCTTGTTGTCTCGTGGCTGGGCTCAGAGCCCACAGTTCAGACTGTGTATTGAAGTTCTCAAATCCATGGTAGAGTTCGCTGAAAGAGGCTAGTGTTTGAAGGATACAGTGTAATTAAAACTAAGCATGACAGTAGAAAAATGGGAGCCATAACCAACTTGAGTATGCATGAAGCCATGGCCTTATGTTGGCTGTGTAAATCTGAGTCCTAAAGTCTCCTTTATGTGTAGTTTTTGTATTTAAATACTTGCAGGTATGTCTTTAGAGATTAACCTTTTTGTGTGCATCTTCATATGGGCTAGTTAGACACCTTGGTCTCTGCATGCAGTTGTACCAGTATAGCTCCTCAAGTTTAGGAATCAGCTGCACACATGTAATGAAGGTTCTGCTGGTTGCACCGGTGTGGGTCAGTGGTATTGCTGTAACTATAGTTCGTATAGACAAGGTTGTTTTGTGTGGAAATACTGAGAAGAAAGTCCAGTGATATGTAATGTCTAAAGCTAAAAAACGATTTTGGAGTAGGGGAATATTTTTAAAATCTAGTATTATAAATAATATTATATTCTTAAAGCACTAGCAAAAGTAATGAAGGTTGCTCTAATTCTGGTTGTGCTTTCCTTTTCTGACATGGGCTTTCTAAAAGACGCTGTAATTTTAACAAGCTTGATCTTTTTGTCTGAGTAGAAATATCAACAGGATACACCCTCTTCTATTTAAACGGTAATGGTATCACTGGGATGTAATAAGATAATTTCCTTTGGAACAAAATACAAAGTTTCTAAGACTGACAATTGGAGGAAAAAGTAGTGAAACAACATAGAACCTCTTGTGGAGTGAGTATAATCACCTCAGATGTTTGGATACCAACCAGCTATTGTATTTGGAATCAGACTGTTTTTAGAATCCGTAAGTATCTTTGTGTTGCTGAGTTGTTTCTGTCAGTTCTTCAATAGATATGAAACCATAGAATTTGATCAACTAGAATAAACTACATACAATAAAAATAATCTTTATTATCTTTTTTTAACCTTCTCTTTTTTTAATTTGTCATAAAAAAAAGCTGAGTGTGGTTGTATCATGTATACAATTAATTCTGAGATAAGTGTTTACAAAGTTTGGTTGTTTGCTTGCTTTTTAGTTTATACAAGTTAATTGTACTGCAGTGGTGTCGGATACTTGATGTGCAAACTGATAGCCCCAGTAGGTTGGATTCACTGCTACTGGGGGGAAAAAGAGCTTGTGCAGGTGTATGTTAGCTTCTGTGGGAGACAGAACGGTGTAGCAATATAAGTACACTGGTGCCAGTATTTGTGCTTATGTAAGGCTTGTACCAACTGTTTAAAAACAGGTGTAGTGTTCCACCTTCCAAAGTGATTTTACTGAATACTGGAGTGTGTGTGACTGGGATAAGCTGATACAGAAGACATAATTGATTTCTTGCAACTATTTCATATATAGATTGTCTTCTGTGTTTGCATTTTAATGTATTTCAGTTTCTGATCAATTGTGTTTTGTTTAGGATTTGGGAGAGACTGGAAAATTATATAAAGAAAAAGAACGTGTGAATTAATGATACGGCATTCGTACTTCAGTGGTAATACAGTTCAGAATGCGATAAGTGTTGAGGTTTTTGGAGCTTGTTTTTAATCATTGTAAAAAATGCAGACTTCCATTTCCACTGACAAAGCCAGGTTATTAGGTCATGTGATTTTTCTTCTGGGGATACATCCTGTGAAATTATGTCTTAATTGAATTCATACATAGTGGATTAAGAAAATGCGATATGCATTATTTCCTTTTCTTCAAGTAAACTTTGACAATTTATGAGACCTGAGGATCTGCCAAAATGTCTTGTTGTTGACTCACAGCCATTGAAGCAGATTTTCCTTTTGAAATAAACAAATAAATAGGCAGACAAAACCTGTTAGTTGTCACACAGCTCAAGCATTTAGCTCATCTGCTGCGCAGTGTCATGGAGCTAACAATATGTTTTAAACTTGAGACGTTTAGACTTCCGCTCACACAACATTTTTCAGCCAGAGGGAGTATAAGCAAGGAAGGGAGCAGTGTTGTTAGGCCCAGCTTTTACTCTCACTGCTGCGAATAGTTCTTTCTATTCAGTCTTTCTCAAAGACGGCTCTTCTCCTATCCCTGAAGGGGTGGCTGTTAACGTTGAGTGCTTGAATAAAGTTGTTTAATATTTGGACAGAGCTGAAACTGAAATCGTCATCTCTAAAAGCAGCAAATCCAAGACTTAACCGCTGCTTTTCAGGAGAAATGTATGAAATATTAGTAATCCATGCTAGCCTAACCACGGCTGCTTGCTTTTGCTAAGAGCTATGGAAAGAAGTGTACTTTGAATTCTTCCTCATGTAGGAAATTCTGACAGCATCTGTAGGCTGCTGTGTGAAATCTGAACGGAGAATGATGTTTCTCATGGAGTAGAAGTGAAAGTAATTGATTCAGAAATTTTGAAATACTCCCCCGCTAAGATGTATTGCTGAACAATTCCTACTGTTTGACTTGTCTGTGGGTCAGGGACTGCTGTATTTAATCGCAGCTTGATTTAAGAACCAGACAAAAACCCCACACCCATGTTCCATACCTACATGGATCCAGGTTTCGAGGGTGAAATAAAGGGAAGTGTTTTTTCCCTCTAAGGTGGGGAAAGATGCGAAGCTTTCCAGAGATTGTCAGTTTGCGTCGTGACTTCGTTTCACAGTTCCTTTTAACAGTTCCAGATCTAGAGCTTTCAGATTTCACTTTTCTACCTTCCACTCTCCTGTAAGCAGATCAGGTGAGCTCAGCTACCCCAGACTTGTCTTCTGTATTGGCTAAAGGGAACAGACTGCAGCCCAGGCCCGTTTTCCTCTTACAGAAGGCCTCAGATTGTAGGTGGTATTGACACTGATTTAGTTTCCCCTAATGCTTTCAGTGCTTATTTATGACATTGTAATGTTTTTACATTCGGTGAAACACAGTTTTGGTCTTTCCATGAATTATCCTATCTGCTTCCTTTTCTGTATCCTCACAGTATGTAAGTTTTCCTTCCTTTTCTCTCCCAAAGTTATTTCCTGTTCTTTTTTTCATAGCACTGTTGTTTGTTAATGACCTGACACCCACTTTGTCTGCTACTGCTGGTGCTTTCTGAACAGTCAGCTGGAGAGCAGACTCAATGTTATGTAAAGTGTGTGTGTAAAAATCTGGACTAAGCATCCATTAACTGTTCAAAGAGAGGTATGGATAGAGCTACATGAGTTTAAATTTGTCAAAAGTCATTCAACAGCTTGGAGATTCTTTTTTCATTAGTTCGAGAGCAAGAATTATTTAAAAGACAACTAACTTGAGGCCAAGAGCGTTTATCTAAATTCACTCTTGCAGAAAGAAGATGGTGGTATGCCCTAATCCTCTTTTAATGAGAAATATTCAGCTAATTCAGTTTTAGGAGTCTCAGGCTTATGATATTGGATATGAGAGATTTCCTAGGGAAGAGTCCTAGAGAGCTGGGAAAAGTGGAAGAGTTGGATCCCTTGTATTATTACGCATTCCTTCAGTAGATGTATGGAAGAGGAGAATACAAATACTGACACAGTATCCATGAGGGATCTATGGCTTTCTGAGAAGGCCAGGGAATGTATCTGCAGGTGGGACCTGGTGATAGTGTGCACCCACATGGCAGTCAGCATCTCTGTATTGTCTCCAGGGGCTCTGACTATCCTGTGCAGACAGTTGGCTTGCATGCTAGAATCAGAAAGTGTGAGGTGCCTTATTACAGATATGCTAGAGGCACGCTTAGTAATGAGGGTGTAGGAGACAAGAAAACAAGCTTCGTATATATGCAGAGCATGGCATTTACCAGGATTGGGAAGCCTCATTTTTGGACAAATCTGTCTTGAAGATTTGGCTAAATAAGAGCTGAACTGGATGAGTGGACGCAATTCCATGCCGTAATGTTAGGAAGGCTGCATAGCTGCCGAAGCAAACAGCCATCCCTGGCACAGGAGGATGTTTCTCAAAGGCACTCTTTTCTATTCATTTTGGCAGGGAGAGCTGTAGGGGTTCCAAATTACGTGGGTTTTATTTTGTAAGGTTGGTCTCAAGTAACTCATGGTAGCTAGCATTAAAATAGGCGGTGCTAGTTGTGAAAGGACGTGTTTGGGAGGCATTTAAAAAACAAAAATTTTTGACCTGTTAAACTTTGTGTTCTACTCGTGTGTTACTTAGCAAGGTATCGTATCACCGCTGTAGAACAAACTGCTACAGAATAAAATGCAAAGTAATTGACTTTTCAGACGTTAGAATCTCTCCTGTGTCATATTTTTCTGTTCTTGGCAAAAATAAATTGTTAAGAAAAATCCGTCCATTTCTAGGTAATGGTGTAATTACCAATGACTGTCTGCCTACTGGAGGCCGCTACTTAAAATGAGTGTTTAAAAGCCCTTAAGAGTGCTTATTTTAAAAAAGAAAGGCCTGAACAGCTCTCAGTGCCATCGACGGTTTTTTTGTGGTTGATTTTTGTTGCCCCCCCCCGGAATTGTTTATAAATATTCCTGTCCCCTGAAAATGTAGTTAAAACATAAATTGAGTTTGGAACTTTGTGATTGCCTCAAGCTGCTCCAAGGCCACGTTGCTGCCAGAATAGGTGATCCATCGTTCTGTAGTGCCTTACTTGCTGATGTGATAGAAAACTTGTTTCTTTTTTTTCTGGTTCAGTAAAGCTGATCTGGGTCTCTCTGTAGCTGCATGCTTGTTGGCTTTGTTGTGAGGAGAACGAGGGGGATTGTACAGCTGAGATAACAGCGCCAGAGCTGCTGCTCTTGGGGGCTGTGCGCTGTGGGCTGTGTTGTTTTAAACCAGTGGGTAAAATGCAGTGTTGAAGTTAAGTAAAGCATTTGTCAAACCAATGTATTCTGAACGATTTTCAAGGGGCTATTTCATTGATAATGACCCTTTTGCTTCAATTTTAAATTAGTTTTCTGGAAAATATAATGAATCCTCTCCCATTGTATGTGTAAACCTTGTATGGAGTAATCACTCTGTCTGAAGCACTGGACCTTTAAATCTATTAAATCTATGTTCTACTGAACTTGCTTCAGCTGATGTCTGTACTGAGCTTGTTGATCAGTAAATCCAGCTGTTGAAGTTAATGTTGTAACTGTAGATAACTGATTTTTTTTCTTTGAATGTTTGCAAGTTTTGAGGTAAACTTTGTTGCTCAGTAAAATTGGACATGTTATGAACAGCAGATAAAGTTACCATCCAGAAGATAGAAATATACTTTTATTGTTCTAAATTGCAGCTGAATTTTTTGTATCTGAAAGACAGTGGTAATTACATGTTCTTGACTATTCTGTCATTCTAGTTAAGTATTTTCCAAATACAGTAATTTGTTGAAGTAGCTGTTTATTATGTCCTAGTTAATTTGTACGTGCTGTTGTGGTATTTTCTTCACAAACAGGAGATAAGAACTGATCTTGTAAAATAACAATGTGGCAGTGTTCTACTGAATTAAGTATTTATGTGTAATTGCTATTTCTGTTTTGTTTTTTAATATTTCCCTTGTATTATCTTGTATTCTTTTTCAAAATCATTTGAGACTACACATAAAACTACTAACAGGACTATATTACTTAATTTTAAAGTGCTGTTGTGCCAGAAAACCTGAACTTAGAATTTGTCTCACTATTAAAAAAAGACAACAAAAAAAATCCCAAACACCACCAACAAAAATCCACCCACCAGAACCACTTTCTTGCTTTTTAAATAACTACAAGAAGACAAGAAGCAGCTACACCAACAGGAAAAATGACTTCTTAAGTCCTGTTAAAATATCTAACCTCTTTTCATAAGCTTCAGAGTAAACAGACTGTTCTGTCATAACATTTGATGGCTTGGCAGGCTTAAAGAGGATTAAAACAAGACAGTTGTAGCTGTCGGTGCCCCCAGCTGTCATCCACCACCTCTGTCTGATGGCTGAGTTTCAGTAATTCGTAGTATGAAAACTTCTGTGACTGAGTTGTAAGCTCGTGAGTATTCCAGTTTTTGTGCTGATGAAGTCCATTGGCGGAGTGGGGCAGGCATATGGAAAAGTCCCTGCTTCAGTCTTTTCATCTTAATCTATTGCTGTAAGCCTGCCAAAGCCTGAGGTGCTGTCAGGATTTTAAACGTGTAAAAATGACTGTAACCAGCAAGGCTTTTTTTATTGTTGATCATTGACAGTCAACAAAACAGGAACTCTTAAGTAAAGCCTTCAGATATCTGAATGACAGAGCCAGCTGTGTTTTCATGTACGTATGTTTTTCACCGTTGAGAAAAAATGTTTTGTTAAAAAAAAGTCTTTAAAACTTTGATTTTGTAAGTTTTTTTTCTCTTTACTGCTATAATACACACAAAGAAGGCGTATGTTTATTTCTTTATTGCTTTTAGAGACAAATATATGCTGCTTTCTTCAGATGAAGCAAGCCTACTGTTGAGGAAGAGCTGGAGTTGTTTTTTAGGGAGAAGAAGAGGTTTTTGAGGGGAGAAAGAAGAATGGGTTGGAAACTAGAATAGTACTGTTAGTATTCAACCAAACTTCTAAATTTGCTCTCAGGAAAAAAGAATACAATTCTGCTGTTGATTTGAGTATCTGGGGGAGATGGTTCACACTGAGATGCTACATAAGTGAAATGATTACAGAGGTTTTTCCTCGTTTCAGTTTCCCCTTAATTATTATTCATCGTCATTTAGTGATCTTGGGTTTGTGGAGGTTCACTGACTGCTCAACTCTCCAGCTTAGTTCAAAAGTTTATTTTCAGATACCTTTAGAAGCAAATTGTATTATTTTGTGCAAGATGAATAAAATAAAAATCACCACAGAGTGACTAAACTAGAGAAAGCAGAGGCATTTCAACTTCTGAAAACAAATGTTGAAAGCGAAGTACAGATAAGCGCAACTCAAAGGCAGGAGGATATTGACCTCTCTGGCAGTGCTGTACTTACGTAACACAACCTAAAAATGCCTGGCTGTGTTTTGCTCTCCTGGGCTTACGTTTGAATGTTTGTATGGCTGATACTAACTGCTGGCTAGAAAATTTTGCAGAACTGTGCTTTGCAAAGGCTGCATGCTCAGTGAATATAGTGGAGATGCTAAAAATAAGAGTTGCTCTGACTCAAAAAGTTGCACTAGGGTTGGTTATACGTGAAATCACCTGATTCCAAAGCAAACAGCACCAACTCTGTGTAGGCAACCTAAACTGTTATTTCATAACGGTTGCATTCATAAAATAACATTGCATTTGACCCAGCATTGGTCACTTGTGTGTTTGTCTCACAGTGTATGCGCTTTGGGCTTTGTACAGCTTGTGTACTGATTTCATTGCGTCTTAGTCTTCAGAGTTGCACTGAATGGCTAATTAAAGTAATTAATGAAATAATCTAGATTTTTTTTTTTAATGTTCAGCTTTTTTTTTTTTTTAATTCAGCTGTAACCTTCTGATGTCATGGAGCCATATTTTGCTGGTTTTAAGCAGCAGGACTACGAAGTTACTCTTGAACTTGAAAGTGAGGAGATTAAAAAAAATAGAAATGGGCAGAATTCTAAGACAGGATCTTACGGTGTCAGTATTAGAGTGCAAGGAATCGATGGACATCCTTACATAGTACTAAACAATACAGAAGGATGTTTGTCAGAGAATCCTCCTCCTTCTGGAAAAGAACATCAGGTCATTCCTCAGACTATAAGCCAGTCAATCGCAGACTCCAGTACTGCTTTTAAATTAGAGGACAAGAACAGTGAATGCACAGATTTTCCTGGAGCACAGCACATGCAACCCTGTATGTTTAAAAGCCTAAAGATAACCAATCCAGATGAAAATGAAAGTGGAATATCAGATTTTAAAGATAAAGCATTGAAATCCTCCAACTTGTTAAACTTTCAAAGACATCCTGAGCTTTTACAGCCTTATGATCCTGAGAAGAATAACTTTAACTTGGAAAATTGCCAGCCTTCTGTGTGTAGTAAATCTACGTCTTTTGCAAATGAAGATAAAACTGAAGTAAAGCCTTGGATTTCTTCTTCTAAAGTCATATCCTTACAGAAAACAAATATGTATCTTGCAGAGTCAACCAAAGCAAATTCAAAAAAAATACATTTGAACAGGACAGTAGACATAGAAGACCAAAACAAGCAGGTGTTGGATTGTCCTGGTAGCATAATAAGCCCGAATGAAGTGGGTGTTTCAGAGTCGTTTTCATCTACAGGAAGATCCCCATGTCTTAGTCCTGCTGCTTATCCAGAAACAAGGAAGCCTAGACCAGATGTTCTTCCCTTTCGCAGACAAGACTCATCTGGGCCGGTGTTGGACTCACGAAGATCATCATCTTCATCAGCTACTCCCACTTCTGCAAATTCATTATACAGGTTTTTACTTGATGATCAAGAATATGCGATCTATGCAGATAATGTTAATCGACATGAAAACAGAAGATACATCCCATTTTTGCCTGGGACTGGTCGTGATATTGACACCGGTTCACTTCCAGGAGTAGATCAGCTAATTGAGAAGTTTGATAAGAAAGTTGACTCTCATAAAAGAGGTAGGCCAGGAAAAAGGAATAGAATTCATCCAGATGATCGTAAGAGGTCAAGAAGCGTTGATAGTGCCTTGTCATTAGAGCTCGATATGGATTCAGATTATTTGGGTGAAGTGAGTAAAAGCTTAGGTAAGTCAACTGAGCACTTGCTAAAACCATCTGAAGCTTGCTTCCAGAAGCAGATATCCAGAGATCAGAAACCACCTTCCAAAGAGATGAAAATTTCTGCTCGAAGTATTGGAAAGCTGCAGATGCCTGATAAAGACTCTCAGAACAGTCATTTCAGTTCTTTGCAGCATCTTAAAGAAAATGGAGATAATACCGAGAGTTTCATGTTTAGGTCGTCTACACTTCCAGGACAGAAAAAGAGCGAGGAAGCTAGAACAGTAACTTCTACTCTGCTGCTGCCAAGCAGGATCACAGTTCCACCTGATTCAGCAGCCAAAAAGATTTCTCTAAAAACATTTTCATCCGTCCCTAATATACAGGTACTTTTGAATTTACTCTGTATGTTTTTCCCTGCAGCATACTACAATTTCTATACTGTTAGATGCATGTTTTTCTATTATTCATTAGAACAAACTCAAATGATTTAATACTTCCAAATAAGATAGCAGAATTCTTCCTAGATATTTTAAATACAAAAATTAGTCCCATAGTTGAGTGTATAGAAAGCACGTTTTGATAATGATTGTATTCTTGTCTGGCTGAAAGAAGATAGTAGAGACAAGGAGGATTACTGTAAATGATGTCGTGGTGATTCTTAAGCATAAATGCACGAAAACAGAATGCTGGAATCTGTGCAGTTCTAAACAAAATGGTGCTTTCTTTTGGTGCAGTGTAAGCTTCCTTCTTTCAGTAACCCAAACTCCAGTGAATCTTAGTGAAACTGAGGTCCACAGAATGTAAATTTCTTCAGAATAGAATATAATGGATAGTTTGAATTGTAAGGGTTGTATGTACAACACTCTTAGGATTATACTTTTTGACATTTTTATCCTTTCAGGCAACACCTGATCTCTTAAAAGGCCAGCAAGACTTTGCACATCAAACAAATGAAGAGACTGCTAAACAAATACTTTACAATTATCTTAAAGAAGGGTTAGTAAACATAATTAACTTTTAGAGGGGAGGTTGTGTTTTCTCAGTGTCTATTTTCAATTACATTTAAAATATGAAGCTGTAAAATCAAAGCTGTTACTAAATTAAATGACTCCTTTGTAGTTTTCTATCTTTGCTGTGTCCAGTAAGGCACTATAGGATGTCAAAATACCCAGCTAATCAGGACTTAATTAAGGTATTGTTCAGGCTTTGATTAAAAGTATTTAAAATTTGTGGATCAGAATTGTGTTTTTTTCTTTGAAATGATTTTGGAGTTAAACTTCATGTGATGTTGCAGTCCATGAAGAATTTAAATAACACCTCGTGGGAATTTAGGCTTACTGTTTGTGTTTTGGTTTTTTTAACAAACAAAAAGCACATTATGTTTTAGGTTTGACAGAATTTTTCTTGTTTCTGTGCGTGGAATAAATTCTCCAACTGGAACTTCTTTTTACATTGCGTTTTCTAATGACAACTTATTAAAAAGGGAGGAAGGAAGGATGAATAGATTAAGATACACACGATGCAGTCATATTTCTTTGCATTTCTGAAGCTTCTCAGATCCAATGTAGCTGATGTAGCTCGGGCAGCTGTTTAAGAGATATTTTATGGTGCAGTAGTCAGGACTTGAGAAACTTGTTAGTAATTACTTCTAATTTCAGTGTATTTGTTGAGTAATTCTGAATACCTTTCTTTCCACAGTTGTAGTCTTGTAGAAGAGAGCTGCAATTAAAGAGTTCAGTGATGATTTTTCGGAAAACATTTGGGATTGAAATTCCTTCAGGGGATTTAATGAAATCATCATCAAGATAATTTCTGAGTTGTTCACAGTAGATTATTTTTTTTATGTTGGTGAATTTTTAATAGTTTGGACACTTTTAATTTGTTTTGATGCTAACAAAATAGTGCCTTTGATCATACTGTTGCTTTCTTCTCTGTATTTTAGAAGCACTGATAATGATGATGCAACAAAGAGGAAAGTCAACTTGGTTTTTGAGAAAATTCAGACTTTAAAGTCCAGAGCTGCTGGGAAAACACAGGTGAATTTTAGGTTTTTTTTTAACTGTTTTGTCGTATTTCGGTGTTCAGCCGGTGCTTTAAAAGCTTGATCCCCTCACTGACTTCAGCGAGAGCATTCTTGCTTGTCGTTTTCCAGTGATACAGCTTAATGCTCTGAACATGCTGAAGTGCCTTGTGGGATTTGTGTTAGCAGTAAAAAATACTGTAGAAGTCTGCCATGAGGACTGTGTCAGTGCTCACTTACCAGAGGAAAGAAATGCAAACAGTAAATCTCGTGGACATCAAAAGTTTGTTGTACTGAAGAAAATGCTGGCTTACGTAGATTTTAAAAATAATGTAGGAACATCTTCTGATTAAAATGATGTATGTTGGTCCCTAAGTGGAGATATTATTTTAACACACAATTCAGAGAAAACAGGAATCTAGAATATTGTTTTAAAGTCACGTTATCTTAATGTCATTGTCAGCCTGCTTCTTACAAAGTTTTTGTTTCTGAGGAGTGCTGTTTTTTCAGCTTTAAAGCACAGTGAAGAACCGTCTGGTTGTTGCAAAGATGGCACAAGAAGGACTAAATGTTTACTTTTAGTGAATGTTTTATCCTGGTCTATAATTAGTAAAAATGAAAATATAAGACATTTTTAGAAGTCCCTGGAAAATGAAAATTCTGTCTTGACGTGTATGAATCGCTTTGATGTGTGTGTAATTGGAGGTATCTCAGTAGGATTTGTCCCGAAGTGTTAGTGATTTAATTCAGATGTTGCCCTAATTTGATTTTTTGTTAGGTTTGTAATGCTTTCTGTACTGTTGGCAGCATGCCTTCAGCAATTACTAAGAAGCTTTATGAAAATCAAATCACGGTTCCTTTGAAAATATTAGCTTGTATGAAAAATCCCAGCTGATCTCGGGCAGTTGGTGCTACACTTCAGTGGTACTGCTTGTGGTTTCACTTTAGGTCTAAAAATGAAGTTGTCAAAGAACGTCTTGCCTTTGTGGGTATAAACATCTCTGTGTAATTGTAGGTTTCTGATACTTCAGCTGAAGTGAAAGCGTTGGTGGAGCAAAAAACTGAACTTGAAAGGAAAGTGGAAGAATTGCAGAAAAAACTGGATCTAGAAATCACGGTACTGTATTGTTTTGTTCTGAAGCTTTTGGTATTTCAAATACACCTTTCTAAGAAAGTGACAACTGATCAGCTGAATGTTGTGCAGAGGGAGAGGCATCTTCTGTTCAATTTTCCAGTGCGTATTCTGTTTCAGACTTAAATATTAGGAATGTTTTGTAAGCTGTTGGTGCTTACATAATGATTATGGTTTCATAGGGTTCACTGCATTTCGTGTGTTCTAAACTGGCGTGTATGGAAGCCAGTATGTTTATGATAAAAGAACACTCCTCTGTGAGTGGCCGAAATTTGTGTAGATATATCAGATAATTGGAACTGTTTTGTTTCATATTCTTTTCCTCCTAAATGTACCTATGCATTTCCAAAGACTTATATAATATAGTTCCTTGTTACAGCTATCCTCTTTAAGAAGTCTCTTCCTTCTCAGTACTTGAGAATGAATTTGTAGCTGTGAATGTGAATATTATATAAGATGTACATAAAAATTTACTAGATATCTGTGGAGGCAGATTTTAATCTGCAGGCTGCTGTGAGACATTTATGGAATGGGAGACAAACTGTATTACTCAGGTGCTATTTATTAATTGAAGCATTATTTCAATGCTGAATCCAAAGTACTTAAGTACAGCCACGCTCTGAAGACATGGGAAGGGCAGACTGGCTTCTTTCAGTGTATATTTTGAGTTGGCAAGAAGAATCAATATACCTGAAAATTGATGAGGAGGAAACTTCACTTTTCACATATCTCACAAAAATTGAGAAGTTGTGTTTTAATAAAAATTCCAAGATTTTAATATTCATGACTTAATAAATGCTTCTACAAATTACAAATATCAAAGCCTTGAAATGACTCCTTTCATATAATAAAAAATGAGTATTTATGCTTAGTCTATTGTCTTGCTTAACTTTTGATGTACAAAATCTAGAATCAGCAGAATTGCAAAGAGGAGAGAGATGCTACACGAGCAAGCCTGCAAGACCTTCAGCTCCGACTTGATGAAAGTATAAGTGAAAAAGATGCCTTAAAAAAGAAGCTGGAAGAAAACGAGAAGGAACTCAGGCAAAACCTAGAGGAGTGAGTTCATTCTAGAAAACATATTCATTGGAATTTGTAGCTCCAGTTTCTTAGGTTAAAGGTACCTGTGCCTTCTGAGTTCATTAACGGAATCAGACAGTGACATATCCTATTGTGCGAGATGTTTCTACTGTTTAAACATTGCGTCTTTTCGGAATATCTTGAAGGAAGAGAAAGATTGCTGATTTATAGTCCATTTCTTGCTACAAACTGTTCTTATTATTTTGTTGTCATAATACATGATTCAAGTCTTTAAAATACAGAAATGCTTGAGTGCTTTAGTCAAGAATATTGTACCGAGTTTAAAATACAACTTAACTTTCCACTTAATTATCTATTTAAAAGAGCTCTCACTTTTTCCTCTCTGATGTTTCATTTTTCTGCCTCATGTCCTGTTCCTGTACATGGGAGCAAATAAGTGTATTTTTTAATTTTTTTTTAAAAAACTACTTGAAAGAACAAATTCGTATTTCTATAATTTAAAGAAAAAAAATCCCCTCGGTTTTTTTCTGATGAGGCTTTTTCAAGTGAAGATGGAGCAGGAAAAACACCAGACTGAGATCAGAGACCTTCAAGACCAGCTGTCTGAGATGCACGATGAACTGGATAATGCAAAACATACTGATGAACGGGAAAAGGAGGTTCTGATTGAGGTTAGTTGTAAAGTATTAGAGAGGGGATAAAGAAGTTGAAATAATTGCATAAAAAGTTGAAACCAAGAAACAGGAGAAGAAAAACATGCCTGAGCTTATCTGTGTAACATTCAACTCTGTTGGCCATTGAGAAACTGAAGTATTAAGCTAGTGCCTTACCTGATAGTCAGCTGGAAGTCTGAGCAGAGTCTAGCAGAGCAGAGTTGAGAACTGTCCGCAGAAGATTCACTGACCACATGCTTCTTTCCCAGCAATTTGGCAAGGGGAAGTTGCTTCTAGGGAGAACACTGGGGGAGGGGGGAAAAGGGTGTAGAGGCATATCTTTGGTAGGAAAGCAGCGCCTCTGGAAGTTAAACTGTTTTAACTCGTGGAAGAACTTTCTTTATTCTTTCCAGCAGAAAAGTCAGCAAGGACTTAGCATTGCTTTCACTTATCTTGCAGTGTAGGAAACTGCAACGAAATCTTTGTTTTTATCTACCTCTTTGAAACTGAAGGTAGGACTTGAGGGAATTGTTAAGATGCAGCCTTATTATGACTCCTACTTTATCTGCATCTTTTGTAACATGTAACACTGTCAAAATTTTGTTGTGGTTCTGTAGCATCAGGTATTCACCTCTCACATAGAACATCAGTTACAGTTCTTATCATTCTAATCAGTTCTAATAATTGTTGGTTTTCAGTAGGTTTTTAGTATTCTGTGAAAGTTGCAAACAGTATGTTGGTCAAGGGAAACAAAATTGGCCTTGGGGAGCTTATTCTTAATTGTCCTCTCTGAAACACAAACAGAACAGGCATTGGAGCCATCTGTGACACAACTGTGTTTAATTTTGATGTTCTTTAGGAGCTAATGCAAATGAAGCAGGATCTGCAAGAAATATTAATAGCAAAAGATCAACAAGAAGAAATTTTGAGAAAGAGAGAGCGGGAGCTTACAGCTTTAAAAGGAGCACTGAAAGAAGAGGTGTCTAGCCATGACATGGAGATGGATAAACTCAAAGAGCAACATGATAAAGAAATGCTAAATCTACAACAGAGCTTGGAGAAAGCAACTGAGGTGAGATATATTATAGTTGGTTATTCTGGCAGTTCTCCGCAGTTCGTCACCATCCTCTGTTCCTTCTATCAGCTCCTTGTGTTGCATTCTATTCCCTAGTTACATTGTCCCACCTTGCCTGTTGAACTATTTACTAGTCTTTTTTGTTACATTTATTGAGCTAATCTTGTTTACTGGGTGGCCAAAAGTGTGCAAGCACAAGGAAGGCAGCAGAGAGTGGGAAATAAGAATGGAGGAGTTCTCTTCCAGCATCAGCCAGGCAGTCTTCTTGAGGAATAAAAAGGGAACAGTTTCCAGGTGCTTATTTTGTACTGTTTACCAAAATATGTTCTTTGTGAGGTTATCATGGCAGAGACAGTAGCTGGGAATTTACTCAACTGTTTTCTGACAGGGAACAGTTCTTGTGAAATTTGGAGTATTACTTTTGCAGTGACAATTATTTAACTTTTCTGTATTCCTTTTAATTTTATGTCAAATAATTTAGAAAATTTCTAAAAGAAAATGGTGCTTGACAAACGTGTAAATCAAAATTGTATGCACAATTTTATGCTTAGAAATGTTTGTGCTAATTAGTGTCTTTTCCCCCACACTTCAGTAGTATTAAGCGAGTTGCAGTTAATCCTTCTAGTCATGACTGTAAACATGATGTAGAACTGAACTAGAATTAAGCTTGAAACAAGTCTACAAAGCTGTGTGTGCTTTATGAGCAAAATAGGATCTCTAGTGGAAGATACTGGGTAGATATTGCATTCAGATGAATTCATATGAAGAGTATTCTTTAAAAGGATTGTTTTTAGATATGCAGTTTTCTTCAACAGTTAGAGAAATTTATTTGCATTGGTCTGTTTACAGCCTAGAACTGCTGCTTGAGATTGATCGATTGCTTAAATATCTTGTTTTTCTTTATTTAATTATGAAGATATTTGACTCATCTAAGCTGCTTGAACCAAATTCATTCTCTTCCTTTGAAAGAAAACTAGAACATTTAAATTAATATTTTTTCTTATACAGTAATTGTAGTGACAGCTTAACCTCAATGAACCGTCTCTCAAAGTTACTGCATGGTAATTTACTGTATTTCAATTGTGGAACTGTAATTATGACTGACAAGAAATGAAAGAGTACTCTGTTTCGCATAACAATAAGATAGTCTGGGAAATGGCTCTATGACTGGTTTGCTGTGACTTAGGTAGTTATAAATAGCTTTTTATAATTCTTTTTTTTTTTAATTTGCACTGTATAGTCTATCCAAGATGTTCAAAAGTTTAACTCATTCATGTTGCTCTAAGAGCAAGTTTTGCTCTTCTTATTCTACTTCAAGTGATGTTTCTCTTTATTTTAAGAGAAGCTTTTGTAATGCTTAACTGGAAGATTTTAATGTCCTTAACCATTTTTGAAATCCAGAGCTCTGTCTGTGCCCACTGCTTGAGATTATTTGTTTGTGCTTGATAAATTACCTATCAGGAAAATAAAACTGGTTTCTACAAGGAGTTAGATCAGTGATCTGCTTTCATCTTACGTAAGATGTTAATCTTTGGTTTTATAATCAATCTGGGATACCCCAGATTGTGTGTGTGAAAATCATGGTTTATATAATTGAAGTTATTTGACTTTTTAAGTACTTTTTGCATTATTACAAGATAGAAAGATGCATACTGCTTGGTGAGGTGCAAGAAGTTCACATCAAAGATAAGTGGAAAGGGACACTTAATGAGGAAAAGTAGTATGTAAAGGGTGTAACAATGTTTCTCATGCAGAAAATAATTACACTGATATTTCGCAGATGGGAGTAAATTGAAGTCTATATATATGAGGTTGTTAAATCTTATGCTGCTTCTTTATTACTCAGATCAGAATAAAGTTGTTTTGTGTTAGGCCCTAAAGGAAGTATTTGCTGGGAGAAAGGAAGTCATTTTTGTGCCTGTGTTAAATCAACAGAATTTTCCAGCAACTACAGGCAGATGCACTGCACAGTTAGTCTGTGTTGTTGAAGCCCTATATGGATCCGTTTTAAATCATATTATAAACACAGACTGGGAGAATAAATGGGGAGGATATTTTTCATGTGCTGTACTGTCTCATGCACGCTGGTATGGTGGTAGTTTGTTTGCTTTTTGATAAAGGTTGCTATATAAAACCACAGATCCTGAGCTCTTCCTTTGCTCGAATTTACCTAGGTAAATCATTTTTGTGTTTTGTCTTTCAGCTGTGGTGTTGGAATAACTGTGACTGTTCTTAACATTGTTGCTTGTTTATTAAGACTGAGATCAGACTATTTCCATTTAGTAAAACTTCCACCTCTGTAACATACTTCTGTAGGATAACATATACCTTTGATTTAGTAAGAAATTTTAAAAAATGCCTTTCTAGTTAATGAGAGATGACTTTATCACTGCAAGTGCTAGAGAAGAAATGAGTATGAATCCTCTCCTGATTTTTAAAGTAATATGAAAGTTTATATTATTTAATCTTAACCTCCAACGCCACGGGCCAGAATTGTACCATATAACCACAAGTGCTCTGTCACTGGATGGAGGGCCACTGTTCCAGAGAAATTGGGAAATAAAATTTGGAAGATAATACAGCAGGTAGAAAGTTGCAGCAAACTGCAGCCGGTTCGAGCTCCCCTGAAACTGTACCGGCTCAGGGAAGCGCAGTCGCGAACTACAAGACAGTGCTGAATTTGAAAAGCAGGCTGCACAAATGGTGCATTAAATGCCATAGAAAGCTGTAGCCGCCTCATTATAACAGGACTTACCTAAGCCTGACCTGGACTGATTTATTCAGGTTTGTAATACTTCTAACTTCATCCAGAAAGTACTAGAACAGGTACTCAAACAGCACTAGATGTTGATTTGTTTATCAACACATTTGAAGAATGCAGTGAAGCTTGTGGTCCTGTGAGCTCTGACTGGCATGTATTTGGTGTGATTAAATAGAAGGAATTTTAGCAGAGCAAGTGAGAGGAACAGTAAGAATCTGTTTTTACCTTCTTCCTATGTTACAAACTAAATATATACTCCTTTAAAATAAATAATACACAGAATTTTATAATTTAGAGTATCAAATATGAGAAAAGGCTTTGATTAAATTTTTTCTCAATCTGCATGAGGTAGTTGTGAATTTAGCTGAATCTAGCTCAGTGAAAGAAATTACAAGGTAAAGAATCTTGAGATGGAGGTGAATAGTATATTATCAGGTCAGGTAGAAAAGATATTTCTTCTTTAATGCTAGTAAATTCTCCCATGTAGACTGGAAGCTTAACAAAAAATCGATTAAGTGTTGTGAATGATGTTGACATACTCTGTGTGCCGTTCTTGTAGAAATGGCTGGAAAATATAGCTTCAGTGTAAAATAAAAGTAACTGCTGTGCTTTGTGAACACCAAACTGTGGTTGCCCATGTTACTGAGGATAAAGGTATCTGCTGATTGTAAGGCATTGTATGTAAAGTGATAGATTAATGTGTACAGCTGTAAAGTGATGCACGTGGAAAATTATTTCAAATTTTACTTATAAAAATAATAGGCTGTCAGCTAATTTGTTCTACTCTAATGTGAAGCCTTGGGGTTACAATAAATAACTTTTTGAATATGTACGTCGTCTTGATAGCAACAAAACAAATTGTATAATGGGGATTGCTTGGACATAGGAATATCCCTATGCATACATCTATAGTTCATCTCTCACTTGCACCTTAAGTGTTGTGCTTAAGGCTGGTCTGCTCAACTCAAACAAGTTACACAACTTAGAGAAGATCATCTAGGATTCAGCATACTACTGGTGGATTTTTCTTTCCTTTGCCTGCCTGAGGCAGCCTTTACCATGTTGAGATAACAGTGGTTTTGTTTTATATGTTGGAAACCAGTTAGTAAGTGGACTTACTGGTTCATGTCAGTGTTTCCTTTTTCATGACTTGATTTACTTGATTTCCCCCCTTTCCAGTCTTCCCATTCTCAGTCCTCCTTTACTAGCTTTGTAGAAGCCTGGTGATTTGATCAGTTTCCATTGTGATCCTGCAAACACAGCAGAGGTTGTAGGAAAAAGAAGAATAGTGCACAAACAGAAGTGTCTTAGTGGAAGAAAAGAATTCCTTAAATAGGAATCAGTACTGGAAATGTACTGTAGAACAGTATCTGGAAAATCTGGAAGATAGATTTGAATTGTTTTTCTCTGTCCTATACATGGAAAGGAAGTTGTTTGGTGGTAGAATCATGGTTTTAGCCATCTGTTGAACGGAATACTGAAGAAATTATGGAATACTAGCTTTGTTGTCAGTAAGAATAAAAAACATGCCAGTAAAGCACACTAAAGATGGATGTTTTTATACTGTATGTAGTGTCAAGAAAGCCTCTGTTCAAAATTGTCCTGTAAAGTGTTCTTTGAGTTGGATTGCATCATATCTAAACGCAGTAGAGGTAAAACCAGATTTATGTATAGTAGTCATTTGATAGCATTGTGAACCCAATTCGAACTATTCCAGACTGAGGAGGGAAAGGGACAGAGTTGGATTCTTTATTTATTTATTTTAATGGGTTTAATTCTTTTCTTTTCTTCTTGAAAGCTGATGAAAGCCTATGGGGTCAGGTAGGTTTTTTTTGTTGCTTGTTTGTTTGTTTGTTTTTTTAATACCATCAAGAGAATTTTTAATTCTTATCAGCAGAATACAGAGTATGTATATTCAGGTGGTTTGCCCTGTTAAAGTATATGTTGATGTGTGTGTGTGAAGTGTTGGACTGTATAAGTCTATTCAGTAGGGTACAATATAAACACTTAACTAGTTAATATTTTACTCTACTTTTTGCAACAACTTCTGACCTTGAAAAAAAAGTGCTAATGTGAGCCAGTGTGAGTGTGTTCTGATTCATAGCTAAGAGGATAATATGACATGGGTATGGCTATTTGTTGAGAGGTGAATGCTTTCCTGGGTTTGGATATTCTAACTGCATAACTGTTAGGTTGTGCTTATGTTAGGTAATCTTGTTTAATGTACTCTCTGTAAAAAGGGATTTCATTCTCAGTTTTACAATGTAGGCCTTTAAATCTTTCATTGCATCTTATAAATCAAAACTGAAATAGTTTTGGAAATAGTATTAGAGATATGATTCCGTTTAGATTAGTGAAAATGGTCAGGCAAGAAGAAAAGACTTGTCTTTAAACTGTCACAAGTGAATTTTTAACCAGTTAATGGAATGAGTCTGACTGAAAAGGAAGCAAAAGAAGTCTGACCCACTTGTAAGTTTATACATTCGCTTACTGAATAACCTTCTGAAGTATAGTTGAGGATTCAAGTTGTTTGCAGTGTACCTCAGTGAGAGAGATGTACTGAAACACACTGACCCTTTTAATATGTGACTAATGATAGCTTAATTCCAGAGGCTGAGCCATGTGTTAAAGTAGGCTGAGCCTCCTTCTGAAGTGAATGAATAAATGTATAATCAGTGCAAGGTAGAAAAGCAGTAAGTAAAGCCAGACAGACAATTTATTTTCTTACAGATTTTTTTTTTTTTTTTTTTTAGCCATAAAACTCCATTTTGCCTTTGAACAGGTTTCATACTCCTTCTTTAGAGGCAGAAGATTTTATTATCCAGTGTTGGTATATCGCTATCCCAGGATTACTTGAAGTAATAATATCTGAAGTAAAAAAGAATTGCCTTACTGTGAAAAATGGTGGAACTACAAACAGAAGTAAAGGCCTGTTATTTGTATTCATGAGCTTTAAAAACTAGATGGCCGTACCTGAATAATACTAATTTCAGAAGCTCTCTTTACTGAAGAGGTAGAAAGAATTACCATTAAAGGGCTGTCTCTGTGTTGATTCTTACTTGTGCTTAGATCCTTTTTCTAAATGTTCATCTATTTTCCTTGGATATAAGTTTTTGGGTATGGCTGACAGGAAAGGACAAAAGAAAGGGATTTAATGTCCATGTCGCTGCAACTCTTTCAGGATCAGCTGAGGGATGTGGGTAGACTTGCATTCTTGAAATCACATGAATAAAAACTTAAAAACATGTAGTTGAAGAAGCTGAATAACTCATCCAACAGCAAACTGGAAAAATGGCCCTTGAGATTTTAGAGTTATTTTTAGCAGACAGTGTCTTCCTTGATACCTTAAGCATTTACTGCTAGGAACAAAGTGAAGTGAGCCACACGATTTTCTTTTTCCACAATTTTTTAAAGATTTAATGTCATTTACTTTGATTTCACAGGGATGAATATGGAAAGAATACTTAGAAGTCTGTTGATCCCACTAGCAAACCTTTATTCTGAATGGAGATTTATTCTTTAGATTTGTACTTCAGGTGTGGCAATTAAAGAATGAACAATTTTACTCGTCTAAACATTATTCTGAATGAAACTATAAATGTTCTTAGAAATGATGACTGAATTATGCTTAATAAATCCAGATCAAATTTTAATAAGCTGTGAACAAGCCACTCAGCTTCCCCTCACTTTAATTCCTCCTGTATTGTGTTTCTAAAGGTTTGGCTCTGTATAGCCACTGCTGAAGGGGAATTTCACCAGCCAAAACACCAAAGTCAGCCAAAACCATTTTTTAATGATCAGTTATACAATCACTCTCATGTTTTTGCCAGTGATGAGGGTGTGGTAGAAAAGAAGGTGTGGAGCCGCAGAGCATTTTCTGCATTCCTATCAAAGAAGCTTTTTGCTCTGCTCAGATTGCAGTAGAATATTTTATGTGGATCTCCAGAACTGTTTCTTGACATAATAACGGGTGGTGGGGAGGACTTTGGTATTTCAATACCGAGATCCACCTCTGATTTTTTTAAAATCTCTTCACAGCTTTTACCGGAGTTGAGAGTTAAAGAGTACATAAATACATTTGATTTACTAAGATTGTTTCAGCTCCTTTGTTGCATAAATATTTATTTTAACTTTGTTTTGAGTAATTTTAATAAATTTCAATATATTTCTGGGCATGTATATAACTATATGCAAGAAGACAGAAAACTTCATTAGATTAAGTTCTTATCAGGCAAAACACTTGGACAGAGCTGGATGGGAAGTGAGGGAACTGAATTCCTGCTGGAGTTTTCTTATGCAGAGTAGCTTCCTTAGGTCCAAAGCTGAAAACTGAATGTGGCATGCATGTGAACTCCAGCAACTGTGACTATGTGAGCTCAGCAGAGTAGACGTAAGCCAGGCTGAGCTTTACAAATCAGGTGTGCATACCAAATCATATAGTACACTTGTATATACACATGCATTCTCTCGTTTTCTTCTAGTCTGCTATAAATTAAAAGTAGCTTTGTACTTAAGAAAATATTTCAACGTTGTATTTTATCAGTATTTTTCAGTCTTTGGTTGGTTTCTTAACTTAGAACACACTATTAAACACTTACTTAGAAAACAGAATTATATAATTTGTTTCACAAACTTGAATTCTTCTCCACGTAGCTGCAAGTTCAGTGTGTAATTTTATTCACCAAATTAACTGTAGGAAAGTAGAAAGAAGAGAGGTTACTGTCAGAAGAATAGTGAGTGTCCTTGTTCCATTTGAGATGCCTAGATTAAAATAATGTTAAACATTATGTATTTATTGACATGTTTAAGGTACAATTTTTGTTTTCTTCAGTTGGAACTGTGTGCTTATGTCTTTAGAAATCAAACAGTAAGAAAATTAAGGGCCATGCAGTTATTGAGGCCATCTGGAAAGCCTGGGTAAGGTAACTTGCCTCAGGAACTCTTTGGCAGAGATGAGAATATCATTCAAATTTTCTTGTGCTACTCTTGCATTCAAGCACCTTAGCTGTGAAGCCTTTCTCTTAACTGCCTCATAAATTTCTGCAGCACCCCTTTACTTCAGCAGCAACATCTACTTTCATTGTAAGCCCTTGACTTTTTTATAAATATTGCCTGCTTTTTACAGTAAACGAGCCAGTGATCCTGTGGAGGATGCTACTGAATGGCATGATGTAGTTAAATGTGCTATAATATTACGTGCAAACAGGTATGAAACTCCAAGGTGATGTCATTGATGACATGGAATCCTCTGCTGCTTAAGCTCCCAGAGGTGAATAGTGCTTTGTAGTTCTCTGTTTGGATCAACATTGTTGAAGACGAGATGTTCCCCAAGAAATACTTGTTGCTAACAGGGTAGAGATGAACAACTGGAAGTTTGGATTTAGTTTTAGGAGTTAGAGAAAACAGAGCTTTAGTAAGTATGTATTTATTATTTCTACTCTTCTGCTTTCAGTGCATCTTTCTTCTAGTCTTGTGGCTTTCTGATTCTTTTTTCATTCCCATTAAGATTTGGTTCCAATCGTTTTGCTGTGGAATCCATGGACTTATTCAAATTTATTTGTCAAATTTATACAAATTTATATATGTTTGACATTTATACATCAGATTTGTTTTATTTATTTATTCAGGTTAAAGTTAAACTCTGAGCTATTTGGTGGAGCTTCTAATGTGTGGGATAGCTACCTTTAATCCTGCTGTGTGACTGAAAGAAAACTATGGCTTAATTCAGTTTAGTTTCAGAAAATTTTAGAAACTGGGTTAAGCAAATTAGAACTTAGGCTATACTAGCAGCAGCATGAAGAGGTATTACACTGATCAAGATATCTGTGTTAAAAGTAGCATACAAAAGTTGACTAGTATTTCCTACGTCATTTACTAGGAGGTGAAGTCAGTTTTAACCACAGTAGGTTCTATAATGGTTTGTACAAAACATGTGAGTTGCGCATCCCATGGAAACAGAAGCACAAATGTGGTGTATCTTCAGGCAGCCACGGAGATCTTTGCATTGTAGTACATCATTACAACTACGTCTGCTTTTTTTCCAGACAGAGTTTTT
>JACDJE010000001.1:189148-427290 GCA_016647715.1 Pavo muticus | reverse complement strand
CCCCCCTTTTTTTTTTTGGTATGGCAAATATGCCTGAATATACTGTATTTCATTCCAGCGTTTGTCATTGGGAATCTTGTTTAACCAGTTTTATCTGTTCTGTGCTCTGTACCTGTTTACATAATCTTATTTCGGCTCTCTGAAGAGGGTTATCCACAGTTCAGTGAATTAAAGATCATGTTATATTAACAGCATGTTTGTTAATGTTTCATATTCAACTTAAATGAGTACTTTCTGAACTTTACCCAGTTCTGTTACTATGAGCTTAACTTCTATAAACTCAGTTAAAATAATTGCTAGAGCTTTACTGGCATCCCCACATATTAAATGTAACCATGTAAAGTCTTTATGCATGGGTACAAACAGCAGTCATTACATGATGTAGTGTAATTAATTTTTATGGATCTTATATTAAGGACCGTTACAAGTAAATCATGTATGGGCTAAAGAGTATGCATCTACAGCTTAATCTGTATGTGTGGTTCTCTGTCTCTTGATTTCTGATCTGTACTTGCTAAACTCGGTGTTCTGTTAGTCCTTTTGCTTTCATCTCCTTTGCCATAACTCACTCTAACTCAATACCTTTGCAAGCAGTTTTCAAATCCTTTTTTTTGACTGTGTGAGTCAGTGACCTGTGTCACAGGACACGGTGATCTCTGATACAGCAGTGTCCAAGTATGTTTTAATAGTTGCTAGCCTTAACGTTTTGTAATTGTTAATTATATGGGCAGAGAATTGTCTCCGTCACCTTCCCCTTTGCTGGTGTCCCGAGATGGTCTGTCAAAACTGCACTGCACTGCTCCTTTCCTTTGCATGTCTGTTCTCGTGATACTCTGATGTTTTTATCTGTCTTCCCAAGAGAAGGCCTGGTGATGACATAGAAGGTGGAGTGTGTAGACTAACTATGAAGAAAAGGAGAAGGGAAGAGATGCAGAGTTTTTTGGTAACTGAACTTTCTGTGATAATGTGCTGCAGGACATGGCATGTATTGCCAAATGCTATTTATAATTCAGAAGCTTGATTTGTACTTGTGCTTTGGAAGAGCTCTGCATGCAATTCTCATTATATTGGAAATAAATTAAGACAGGCATTTTTTCCTATCTAAACCCAGCCATGTAATTTTTGTCCTTCAGAGAAATTGATATACTGCATGTTCACTGTCTACTCAAAGAACACCTAAATTCTAAATAGGTATTTTGACTTTGTTAAATTTCACTATCAAATTGAAGATACTCATACGGTTGGACGGTTGGGTTTTTTTGTTTCCAGGATTTTAAACGAGGCCAATAGATTTTATTTGCAACTTATTCTCTTAGTATTACTTCATCTTTTATATATATTCACCTTGTATCTTGCTAATTTAATGAAATACATTGTGAGAAAGGAGAAATAATACCAGTTTAGTTAAATTTTAGTGGGTATCTTGAGATGCATACAGCAAAAGACAGGTGGGAACAGATCTCTAGATATTACATCTTCATTGTGGGCTGAACCTAATTTTGAACCTATTCTTTTAAAAATAAATGAATAAAAGTATGTATATTTGAGGAGGTTGTTTGGTTGTTTGTGGACCAAAGAATGGCTGGTGAGGTATGGAATCTTTAGGTACAGCATGGGTCTGCTGTTGTCCTCTCCTACTGCACAGCTCTGTGTAGGCGTTTGGATGAAAAAGAACAGACAAATCAACATTCCTTTCCCTGAACTCCCCAGCATGCCTCAGCTGCTTTCACTCAGCTCCAGAAAGGGGAAATCAGACAGAAAGGAGCCACTGGTAGAGTGCTTGCTAATTAGTAAAACTTTGTTGTATGCAAACAGCAAAAATTAAAGGAATATATAAATGATATTGAAAAGTATGTGAGAACTTAAAGCATCAACAGAGATTTATTTCAAGCTTTTAAACTTGTGTATGTAGAAGAACAAGTTTTTTTTCAGTATTTTTTGAAAGACCAGGATTTGTCAGCCTTTTTATAATAAGTTCATTGACCCCGTAGACAGTCTGTGTTTTCTGAGTTACTGCTTTATCAAAGTAATTTGCATGTTTTTAAAGCTGTTGCTCACTAGAAAACAGTCTAGCGAGGACACACTTTGTAAACTCTTTTACATAACTTTGCTTATCCATTTGGGGTGGGGGAAGTAATGAGGAATGAGGAAATAGAATAAAAAATGACTGGAGAGAGAATTTCATTTTTTTTCATAAAAATTCTTGCCAAACTACTCTGGAGGATATGTTTTCATTCAGATAAACATGATTTCACATGCAAAAATACTATGCCTCAGTAATTAATGTGCAATTACCTGTTGCCGCCGGATAACATAGAAACCGAAGGTGCAGATGGATTCAGAAATGATTAGGGAAATTACTGGATGATGCACAGAGGGCAAAACAATAAGATCTAGGAGGTAGTGAATATGATGGAGAAAGGCTTGTTTTATAGTTCTTCTGTTGTTTTCTTTTTTTTTTTTTTCCCCCTACATCTGCTTTGGCTGCTACTGGAGAGAACACTTGTCTAGGTTGAGTCATGTGGCGGTTCTGATGCTCTTATTTAAGGTCTTAATGTAGTAGGCGGTGGACCTGTACATGAGAACTGAGTCTTTGTACAGAGTATTGCTTTATATCAGACCCTGAACACTCAGGAACAAGAACCACAAATTACATCTCAGATGATTTGGCCTTTTTTGTTTTTGTTTCTTTTTTTTGAGGGGATTGTGACTGACAACTCAATGAAAACCAGAAATTAAACACTTCAAGCACCTCACATCACAGAACTAGATGCTTACAAGAACATACCTGCTCTGTGTAGTAGTGTAACAGTATAGACACATACTTCCTCTCGTGGTTTCCTCAATAGTAACAAACAAAATGCATGACCTTTTAAATGGTAGCGTATGTTTTAGGGGAAGGTAAGTGGTGAAAATGAGGTGATAATTATCTCTGAGAAGTTGCATGGTGCAGCCAGTTGCCATGCCAAAAACTCTGTAACCATGTGTGATAAACTACGATGAATAGTTCATTGTAATTTTGTCTTTGGGCTGTTTATTGATTTGTTTCTAAAAAAATCTACAAATTGTATCTTTTTGAATACAAGCTGAACTCAGTAGCTAAACACCTTCTGTCCTGAGATGGTCACTGAAAACCAAGCAGAACTTGTGTTAAATAAACTCAGCCCCAAGTGTGGGATTTATGATATGCAGATAAAGCTGCACCAACACCACTGTAAGGCACTTGTAGTCTGCTGTTTGCTCCTGCCTGCTCTCTGTGTGCCCTGCTATGCTGGTGTCGACTGTTGTGGAACCATGTTTTTAAATGCATAGGGACATTTTTTCCTGGAACACTTCTACCTGCCACTGTGCCCCTTCTATTTTAGTCAAGGTCATGTATGTATGAGATATAATATAAGACATTTTATGCATAATGCGTATACAAGTAATATAAATTCTTAAGGTTATTTTTGTTGCCTAAGCTGATGCCCTCTGCAGCTCCATAAATAGTTACATGGATGTAGAATGCTGAGTGTTACTGCCTGAGAAGGGCAATGGGATGAGACTGCCTAAATTTTGTGTTGTTGTGGAAGACTCTTCTCATCAATATATTATTTCTTGAATGCCTGTAAGGCTCTTGATATCTATTAAGGTTGGTTTTTTTTTTTTTTTTTTTTTTTATTCCAGGTAAGTACTGAGCAATGGGCTGTGATAGTGAAAATCACTTAGGGCAATGAAGAACATGATGTTAGAGTAAAAATATGTGATGTCAGGAATGAGACTGTGAAGTAACGTTACTTCAGCATGTAGCTGTGGCAGAGGAGAAACAAAATCTTCCTTGTGATCTCAAATGGTAATTTTGAAAAATAAAAATACACATTTGTAATACATACAGACTTTAATTTCAGTTCTTTGTTGATGTTTTAATGTTATATCCTAACTGCGTTTGCTGTGGTGTTGTGTGAAACTTCTGTTCAAAAATGTTGGAAAACAGCAGCAATTATTTTTGCTTTTTTAAAAACATTGGTTTGGTTTTTTTGCTTGTTTGTTCTTACTAGAATGCTGCTGTTCTTGCCAGTGAAAGAGATGCTGTGGAAGAGGTACGAAACAGTATAGAAAATCAAGTCAAAAAGCTGACAGAGGCAAACACACAGTTGAAGAGAACAGTTGATGAACTAGAAACAAAAAATGAAGAGTTGCACAAACAATTTGATAATATGAAAGGAGAAGAAAATTCAATGAAGGAAAAATTAAAAAGATATAAGGTAAGGCAGCAAAACAAGCCACTAAAGTAGTCTCTTTTTTATTTGTGAAATATATGTTTTATAAGAACGAAAACTGACAAATAAGAGTGAACACGCTTTATAAATCAGTTTATCTGTGAGAGTTATCATGTAGAGAAGTAGGAATGAGAGGTATAAGACAGTTGGTGAATGTTGCTAAATATTTGCAGTTTTGTATGCACTTCTTAAGGAATTCTGGTGCTTTGTGGGTCTTCAGGTGTCAAACTGGAGGCTGTGCCTCTATTTCTAAATATATCGGATCATGTATTTTTAGGATGAAAATCAACAATTAGAAGAAGCTTTGAAATATGCTGAAAAAGAGGCAAAAGAATTGATGGCATTAAAAACATCTTTGGAAAACCAACTAGAAAATATGCAGGTAAGAAAAAGATCAATTAGGAATATTTAAATTTTAACTTTACTGTTTACCTGAGTCACCTTGCTTTCTACGGAGTAGCGTCTCATTCTTTTTGTCATCTTGCTTTCTACAGAGTAGCATCTCATTCTTTTTGAAGAACACTTTGTTTCTAAGTCCTAGAGTCGTTGCAAGTTGATGAAGTTAAAATACTTCATCAACCCCCCAGTATCATCTAATCATATTTATTCTCTTGCTAGATCTTTTTTATTATTAGTTTTTTTCTAGCAAAATTTCAGGAAGAAAAATCACAAAATAAACTATCAAGTTCTTGCAAATCTTTTTTAATATTTTGAATGATCATTCAGCTCTGGTTGCATGTAGATATTTACAGGTAAAAGTTGTACATGGATATAAGTAAAACTATTTGTAGGAGATAAAGATAAGGAATCCAGCCTCTCGTTTTTTATAAACTTGTCTTATTTGCGCATGTTGCATGGAACTGATGTAGTTCATCACAACATCAGAGAAATTTAACAAAGACTAGGAATTGGAGCCCCTAGAACTGCATATGAAGTCCTCTTAGGACCTTCCTCCTTATTCTACACTGCATCCAGTAAAAGACCTTTCTCCTAGATTAGCCTGAAGGATTGGAGAATGGATCTATTGCAGAGCAGTGGAGAGTCATAGTGACAGTATCATGTATTGATTAGTTAAGGAGATGAATGGGAATGAATCTTAAAACTCTTTTCTTTGGCAACATATTTTGTATCAGAAAGAGTTGTAAATCAGATCTTTGTTCCTTGTAGTTCACCTTCTACATGCACTGAAGAACCATCTATTACTCCTGTATCTGCTAGTTTCAAATTCCTCATCTAAAAGCAAAGTTTGTAAGTGACTCTGTCAAGTTAAGTCAAACTCAAAACGTAAGGTACATGTATGTTAAGAGGAACCCTGTTTTTAATTGAAAATGGTTTTTTCCTTCTTGTTTTCAACACAAATTCTACTTTATTGTGAAAATGAAACTCATCTGAGTTGTAAGTCAGGGGAGGGTTGTTCTGTCTAAAATGTTTTCATGTTTAGTTAACTATAGTAAAAAGAAAAAAATGAAAGCAAGAAAATATTTCTATGTCTTTAAAATGGAATGTGCTTCAAGAATGTAAGGCTTTAACAGTGCATACACGGAAGTAAGTTCTGTTAAGCTGGTGTTCCTTTTTACTAAATTGTGAATTGGAATCACATTTCATCTATTTTTTTTTGTTTTAAAATTTGTTATCTGTTCTACTTCACTGATTCTCCAGATTGGCTTGTATGTATTACTGATAGTCTGCACAATTGCAATAGATGGCCCATTGCTCATCATCAGCTTGCATTTAGCGCTTTGCTCTGTCGCAGTCTGGCTGTAGTAGAAGTCACATTGTGAACCAGTACACCATATATAACTCCTGCATGAAAAAAAGTATTATTTTCTGTTGACTTATCCTCTAGGGCATCATGCTAAAGAATGCTTCCTCAGGCTGGGTCTCCAAATTAACATTTAGGAAAGCTGATATCAAAGTCTGTTTTGTCATTTTATTAACAATTTATGTCTCATTTCTGGCATAACAGGATTAATGCTCTCCTTCTGATTCTATACTATACTTTTTGTTTAGAATAATTTTGCCTTTCTTTCCGTCTTTTACTTGTTTTCATGAGCAGTGTTCTGAAGTAGGCTGTTTTGGCCTTGCATTACCTTTGACAATTTAGGCAACAAACCTCGGCATGGTAATAATACTCATCACCATGGAAAGTTAATTCCTGACTGGCCTATCTTGTTTTTCACATAATACAAATTATTTTTAATGGTAGACTAGCATAACAAAGACAATAAAATATGAAAAGAACTGTAAACAGAAGTGAAGCATTCCTCCTCCATCCCAAATTTCTACTCAGAAAAGTTACAGCTGGAATATGCCTAACTATTATAGACAATTTGTTTTAACGCTTTTTTTTCCATAATCAACTTCAGTATACATTGCAATTTTCTTTATGGTTAGACAAATAGTAATTTTTAGTATTGTATTTTCTGTGTAAGAACATCAGTTTAGGGTAGTCTCCTCTATTTAGTCTGCTGTTTCAGGAAGTAAAATACATCTTAAAATCTCTGAAATGTTGTGAATGTTTTTGAAAGTTTCTTGAGAATTATGAACCTTAACCATAGCACATATGGTACTGCAGTATATTAAAAAATGTCAGCTGTACCAACATTATGATACATGCTATGGGATATCTCAGATTTCAACTGAAAAATGTAATTTACCAGAATGGGTGGCTGGAAGGTGGCAAGATCTTTACTAGATCCAGGAAATGCTTAGTCCTGTGATTCTTAGGATACACCAACTGGCTCAGCATACAGCGATGCATTACAAGAGAGATGTGTGCATGAGAGATTTTAACAGATGTGGGAAGATCAGAGCACAAAACTGAAATTTTTTCCTTGGAACGTATCTAGGATTACATTTTCTATTAGAGTAATTATGACTAGAACTTCACAAAGGTCTCTAATTTTTAGTAATGTTAGCATTTGTTTTCTCATCCTTCTCTGTAATAAACAGTGAAAATAAAAAAGAGGATGGAAATGAGAAGATACGATATGTGAAAAATACAAGTTCCTTTTCAGGACTATGACCCAGAGGAGAAAAAGCTAGATTTCATTCTCAGGGTTCTCTATCTACTACATATCTGAAATTCAAGCAAAAGTTAGCAAGACCTGAGGAAAATTAAGGTGACACGCTACTTGCATTAAGCCTACTCTTTTTATTATATAAATATTGTATTTATTCACATCTATTATTAAGTTGGTAATCGTCCTATTTAGTAGAATAAATTTCTTCTCGTGTTGGTAATTAATTTTTTTGTTGATAACTCTGAGCTAGAGAGTTGAACCAGCTTTTAGCTCTGATGCTCAATTGCCTTTTCAGTGTGCTACAAATGCAAAAACTTCCCACTGGCGACATTATTCTGCCATAGTATGTTTCACTTATCCATGTCTACCCAGTTTGTTTCTCAAGGATGTGTAAACAAACAGTAAAGGTAGATGATCTGTGAAAAGCTGTTGGGGAAGGGCACATAAGGTTTTTATAGCCTGCTCAAATATGGTGTGTTAGCAGGGTCCCAGGAATTCAGCAGCTTTTAGAACTGAAATGCTGAAGTTCAATCTTTTCGAGGTTCTAAAAATCCTTTGGTGCCATCACATAATTGTCACAGAATTAGGCTTTGCAAAATAACATCTATTAGCCCCCAGCATGTTTTAGGGTTATGTGTACACTCCTTATGCACCTGCCATTAACTCCTGTTTGTTTTAGAGATGTCTTTATTAATAGGTTATATAGGGATTTAGGGAAAGCTAATCTAAAGAAACCTGTTTTTAACAACTGATCTTATTTTTTTTCTCTTTTCTTGAAAGAATACAAATTTTATTAATGTATCTTTATGTTATAAGAATAGGAATTTTTTTGTGTTTCTAAATTACCTTGCTTAAAGAAACACAAATGTTTGCACATTTACAGCTTTTTGATGTGTAGTAAAGCATCAGCCTTATTAGATATTCAACATATCTTTAAATTCATAATAATGAAATTAAAATTTAAAACTATATTTAGCAATGCTTTTTTACATTTGATATTGATTTTAATTATTTACATTTTTCTGTTGGAGCAGCCTAAGCTGTCCATAATCTGTTGGTAGTCAGTTTAATGGTGCCTCTCAGACTTCATAAAAACAAATTCTTCCTTTATCTTGTAGTTTCTGTTTACAATAGGGCCATTAAGATATTTTACTATGAAGGAAGATGGAAGAAGTAAGGATTCCAACACAGAGATTTAAGATAACCTGCTTTTCTTTTATTAGAATGAACTAGTGATGCTCATTCTGCTGATAAGCAATATTTAGAAACTGGAGGGTGGTAAATTCTTAAACACACATCTGAATATGATAACAGAAATATATGGTCTGTTTGCATATGCTCCTGGTAGATGAGCATACAGTGTGGCTTTGCAGATCATTCAAAATGTAATCTAGATATGAAGGTCTGTTTTGAAGATTAATGCCAACTTTCTTCAGGAAGGGAATTTCTGTGCCAGATGCAGCAAAGTTCTGTTTGTGCGTCTGTCAAAATGAGACATCCTTTTGATGAGAGCTTGTAAGTGTTATAAAAGCACAGCAATGGAAAAAAACCCACAGTTATTATTTGTCACTCACAGTAGAACTGATGTATTTTATTTTATTATTTTATTATTTCATTTCCTAGGGAAACAAAGTTTGTTGTTGTGAATACTTTTAAGGGAGGCTTGAAGTGGAATGTATAGGAAAATTTGAAACCAGAAAGGAGTATTAAAACTCATGTAGGAGGTTGGACTTGCCAACATGCATGCAATTGCAGAAGAATGTGTGTTTGCATATAAAGGAACCATGAAAAGGGACTATGTTTTTTCCTGTGAGTGTTGCAGCAGTGTTCCAGAATACATAGCAATGAAAAAGCATCACTAAAATATTGTTTATCTTACACTGGCTAGCAAATTGTAACTCCATTAACTTTTTAAAAAACTATGTAATTTGTGTTAATTTCATAAAAACTGGTGGCATTGCTGCTGTGCAGGTGTACTATATAAAATATCTTTAAGTTGTAAGAAAAGAGGCTCAACATTTAATTATATGCGTCTTTTAATATACTGCAGGAGAACATCCGCTGTATTTCACAGGAGCGGCAGCAGTTAACCGAACAGTTAAAAGATGAAACTCTCCAGAAGGAACAGCTGGAGAAGATAAAGAATGAAATGGAAAATGAACGATGGCAGCTGAACAAGACGGTTGAAAAGTTACAGGAGGAGGTATGAGTTCACTCAAAAGAGGCTGCAGGGGGGCTCAAAATTTAATTGGCAGAAGCAAATGAGCTGCCGAATTGCAAACATTAAAAAAAAAAATTAACATGTAAAAATAAATGAAATGCAAACTTTACTTGCAGTTTCTTCCACTTAGAGACTATTAATACAAGCTCTCAGGGCTGGAACAGTAGTTGGAACACTGCTATCTCAGAATGCTTTTGTAAAATAGCTTTGTTAAAATAAAATCCTAGATTTGAGTTCAGTTCTAATTTACTGCAGACTGAAGCTGGTTCTTGGATCAGCTCTGTTTTGAAGACTGACAACTGATTTTCAAATTGCTGTTGCATTAGAGCCTTAGTTTGACATCTGTGTGTAAACGATACAATTTAATATTCCTATAATGAAGTGTTACTACATTTCACTGTAAATGTTTGATAAATTTGCTGTTTGGGAACACTGGTTTGAACACTGAAGCTTGAGACAAACATCTTTTGGTGTATTAATCATGACAAAACCTTTCGTAGCACTGTATTAGGGAGGAAAAATATCTTTCCATTTTTCCCAGATGGCTGAAATGGTGGAGGCCTCAAGAACATCAACTGTGGAGCTTCAGAACCAGCTTGATGAATACAAGGAGAAAAATCGCAGGGAACTTGCAGATATGCAAAGACAATTGAAAGAAAAAAACCTTGAGGTAGAAAAATCACGCCTGACAACCATGAGGATGCAGGATGAGGTAATGACTCGTAACTTCAGTGATTAATTTTAACCTTTGACCTAGAATTAAGTTCAGATAGTTTACCAATCAATGTATGTTGGCTACCACTCTTTGGTTTTCTTATTTCATCAGGAGAGACTGATCTCAATCAGTGTACTTTTGTGTTTCATTTTTCATTAGGATAATCAATGTAATACTGCCAGGGAAATGATTTCTTGGACAGATAGATAACTGCAGTGTTTCAGAAGTGAAGGTATCTAAGCGATATGACAAGGATTCCATTCATGACCTGCTGCTCTTTTAGTGTCTGCTGCTGAGTAAATTCAGAATGTAGAAATATTTTTGATTTAGGAAAAAAATCACAGCTATTTATAAAAAACAAAACAAAAAAACCAGAACCCAAGTCTGACTCTCTTTCAAATGAACTGAATTATGTTCTCCTCTTCCTTTATATGAGCCAAATTGCAGATTGGCTGACATAGGTGTGTATGCAAGCAGCCACCAAGTCTTGAAGTCTTTAGCTCTTAGCATGTAGATTTTGCTATAAAGTCAATCCAGTCTTTTAAAGATCTGCTTATACTTGTTCTGCAATTGCAAAAGCTGTGAGAGTAAACTGGTCACAAATTTCAGTTGTTTTCCCCCCCCATGTTCAGAGTATTTTAATAGTTTAATTTTTTTGTTTGTTTAAATACTTCTCTTGTATTGCACTTCCCCCTTAACAAACTTGCTTGAAATGGGATTATGAAGAATACTTCTGGTGTTTTCTGTTACAACTACAGGAACAAGTACAAAGGAAAAAGGTCACACAAAATTTATCCTTTGTTGTTTGATAGAAAGATAATCAAAACACCGAGAGAACAAAATACTTCTGATTGATGAGTTGTAAGCAAAAGGAATTATAACAGTTTCACCTAAACACCCTCTCACTACTTACATATTTTGAAGTATCATCAAGGTTTTAGACAATTTCATTGAGTACATGCTCTTTTTAGAGTAGGAAACTTTTCTCCTCAGCACCTAGCTGTAATACAAATAACATGTGGATATGTTAGCAATTGTGGCATCAGTATAATGCTGTCATCATGGTGCTTCATGAAGAACCAAGTACCTAACTATTTAAAAGCTGAGATATTGGCAGTCTAAAAAGGAAAGAAACAGTACTGCAAAAATGCCAAAGATATAAGCATTTACAAAACTGTAAAAACTTTGGCATGCTACAGTTGGATAAAATTAAATAAAATACAGCTGTGTGTAATTATAACTGTAAAACCTTTAGTTTGAAGCATATCTTTAGATGTGATACTTTAATCTGTGTTTATTTTCTTTGTGCCATCTTGTGGATAAATCAGAAATTACTGTGAAAAGCATATAACTTGATGCAATTATATTTATGCTTCCAAAACTCTTGTGATTGTAGTCAAGCTTTTTTAATCATATCTTCTGTACAGGAAGTGTAAAATAAAGTGTATTATTGTAATCTTTTTGTTTCAGATGCGTCTCCTGGAAGAAAACTTGAGGGACCACCAGAGAGCTCAAGATGAAGCAATAACAAAAACTCAGTTGTTAGAACAGACTGTGAAAGGCTTGGAGTATGAACTGGAGGCCAAAAACCACCTGAAAGACGACCGAGCAAGACAAATCAAATTAATGGAGGTAAAATACTTTATTAGAGTTTATTAAAATAATATTTTCATTTCATATGAATGTATGAAGGAACAAAATAACTTTGTTGTTGAAAATTTGTAAAATATTATTCATCAAGTATATGCTTTAGCTTTTTTCCAGAGACATTTTCCCTTTTCAAGCCTATTCTTTCAAACAGTTTGAGTCCCTGAAGTTTAAGGAGGAATTGCCAGGTAGCAATCCCAAAAAGGATGAAAGGATGGGAGAACCGTATGCTGAAAATAGTTTGTTTTTGTTTTTGTTTTTTGTTTTGTTCCATTTAGGACAAGTTATCTCACCTGGAACTTGAGCTTGATGAAGAAAAGAATAATTCGGATTTGTTGTCTGAGAGGATCAGTAGATGCAGAGAACAGGTACTCAGAGAACTTTATTTTGTTCAAGGTTTATAACCATGATTGAACGTACGCCTCCAAATCACCACAGACTATTTTTTTTTCCTATTTTCATAACTGGAAAAAATGAAACATAATTGAGTTGCTAATTGCCCAGGATTATCCACAAAAGTTATTTCATATCACAGACAGAACTCAAACTTTCCTCATTTCTGTTCTTGTAAATATTCATTTTCTGTACTTTCCTTGAGAAGGTAGCCTTTTACCCACGAAGTTTTTGGAATAGAGGTCAGCTAAAGTTATCATTTAGAGCATTGTAAACTAGAAGAAAAATATAAGTTGAGCCTGACAATTCTTGAAGTTCGAAACTTTATAGCTTGAAAAAATTCCTTTGGATTTCTAATAAATGTAGTTATAAAATGTGACTAATATGAGGAATTCTGATCTATACCCTGGCAACACATGTAGATGATTGTATGTTCTGTTAATCTCATATACTAGTTTCAAAAGACTGCAGTAACTGCAGTAATGAAGTAGGCCATCATATGAGAATCTTGATTGCAAAGAAGGCAGAGCTTTGGAAGTTAATTAGTAAAGTTAGCTGAACTGAAGATGCTGGCCAGTTTCAGCAGAGAAGAAGCTTTATTTTAATCCCAAGTGTAAAAACTGGTTAAGGTATACTGAAGAGAAGATGGGTAACAAAAGTTTTTTCCACATAAAAACACCAGTCATTAGTTTTAGAAATGTTATGTCAATAAATAAAGAACCCAAAAAGAGAGGAGAAAAGATTTATTAACACAGTTATGTCTCATGGGGCAGAGAAGTTAAAAATACTGTAAGATTTGCCAAGGTAAATTCAAACAAATGACAAAAAGGTTCTTGACTGCATAAAAAGAAGTTGTGGCAATTGTAAGTTGAAGTATCAATCAATATAAAAAGTAATCCAGATACACTCCCTGAGATTAATGAATATTTTGCCCACTTGTTTATTAAGTTCAGTGAATATGCAGGTGGGGGGAGGTGGAATGAGCTGACAGAAATGAGGCCATTGAACAGGATATCACCAAGTCTAAGAAGATTTAGAAGTTCATTATTCTGAAGGCCTTAATAATAACATTCAAGATTTCTGAATGATATAACATGAAATTATAGGTCCTGTAACAAAGATCTGTAATAAATCAGAAAAACGAAGTACTGCCTGATGACTGAAAAAGCAACTAGAGCATCTGCAGGTCCAGTAGTCAGTAGTATGCAAGTTTTCGTGTAGTTCACAGACAGGAATTTGTTCTTGAGGCTGTCTTAGGGTGTCGTGGTCTAGAAAAATGTTCACTGCCTTAGTTTTACATTCTGAAAAATATGAAACTGATTCACGATTCATTACAGCTTGTCTTCTACTATAGTTTTACATTAAGCATCAAATCTCATTAGTAATTTCCTAGAAGTCTGGGAGACAGTTTACTCTGAGGTTTACAACCCATGATTTTCTGCTCTAATTTCTCTACGAAAAAGATTTGCTGACATTCTTTAGAATAGCTTTAATTTCAGAGGGAGAACAGAAAATAAAATCATTTGTCTTAGTTTCAGCTGGGATTAAATTGTTTTCTTCAGAGTGTCTGGTATGATGCTATGTTTTAGTTTTAGGAGGAAAACAATGTTGGTAACACATGAATGTTTATAGTTGCTGCTAAGTAGAGTTATTTAGAGCTGAGGCCATTCTCAGCAAAGGGCCCAAGGAGCTGGGAGGGAACAGAATTAGGATAGCTGTCTTAAACTGGCCAAAGGGATATGCCATGCTATATGACATCATGCAGAAGGAGTTTTGAAGGGGATGGGTGTTCGTCTTTCTCTCTTGCACTGCTCAGGAGGCCAGCTGGACATTGGTGGGGGAAGGTGGTGAGCAATTGCTTGTGCGTCACTTGTTATATACATTTTTATATATGTATTTGTCATAATTATTATCCTTTTCCTTTTATCTATCGTAGTAAATTGTTTTATCTCAACCTACGACTTTTACTGGTTTTTTGTTCTCTCCCCATCCCACTGGGAAGGTGGAAGGAGTGAGCGAAGGCTGTGTGGTGCTTAGCCACGTGCTGGGTTAAATCACACCATAATTTTAAATAAGCGTGCTAGAGTTTGGCTTCCAATCCATGCCTCCTCAAAACACCAAGGCTCCAGTACTACTGCTTGGGACTCAAGTTACTGAGATTCTGTTTGTGGTATAGTCTTTTGCTGTTACTTTATTGATACTGTGCAGACTCTCAATGCATGAGGGAGTGAAACAGAATGTGAAGGACCCATAATAATCTGAGGTCATGCTATTGTTAAAGTAGGAAGCCTTTAATGCTGGAGTCTATGCCTGTGTATAAGCCTGGATTAAAAACAAACTTACTGGTAGCTGCACAAGTGAGTACTAATTTAATTTGCTAGCTAAATAGAAACCTAAAATATAGATGGGCGACAAAAAAATATATATATAAACAACAACAAAAAAGTTTATTTTGAGGTCTGAAGTTTCTCATTTCATGCATGAGTTACAGAGGTTGCTTTGTTTTGTTTTTATGCCAGAATGACTAAGTAGTCAAATTACCAAAGAGTATTTCAGGGTCTGCTAAGCATTTATAATGACATGAGAAATGATAATGGATTTGTTTTGGTAATATCTGTGTTTCTGTAACTTTTTATTATTATTTTAGGTGTGTTATTTTAATATACTGATATAGAAGTATAATATTCAAATTACTAGTAAAACCATATTGAAATTACTGCTTGTATTTTACATGAAGTTGAATGTTTGAATAATCACTGGCAAGGCTTATGGTTCACATTTCATTTACTGTGAAATGCTATTCCCTTTTTAACTTAAATACCCTTTTGAATCTGAGAATGGTAGCATGAGACATTCTCATCTTCCCTAACTCGTTCTCAAGAAATACCATGACGATATGGAAACTTTCATTTTTTGCTGGCTTTCTATTTAAAAAAAATTCTGTGAGCTTCACTTAAAATTAATCTGCTCTGAGTTTATCATACTGTCTTTCTGCTTTGCCACGCAACTTCTGAAACACAAAGAATCCCATTCTTCAGATATGATCTGTTTTAGTGTACATAGGTAGGAAATAGGTAGCGCTTGTGAGAAAGAGGTGGTTTCCATCTACCTTTGTAAATAAGTTCTACTAAAAATTCTCTGGAGTGAATGACAGTCACTTTGCAAACTTCCGCATAGATTTAGCTTGAAGGTGCACTTTGAAGTATCTTTATTCCTCTGTAGTGATACTTGTGAGTCACTAATTCCTAATTCCTGCTCCAATAGACTTGCTCAGTTGTCTTCATCCCAAATAGAGACAGAGGAGTCTTTAGCTTTGTTTATTTGAATAAAGGGAGAGTCCATGGAGACAGCTCCCCTGTAGTGGCTCTCACAGTATTGAGGGCACAGCACCCTTTTATCCTAACTTCAGGAACACATTGTCCCTCCTCCTCTCCTCATTGGCTGAAGTACTAGGAGATTACAGGCTTCCTGGTCCACCTAATACATGTTCTCCTTTCTATGTGACTTCTATCATACATCGCATGTACAATTAACCCCAACTTTATGCAGCCTAGGGCAGAGAAGTTAATATTAATTAGTCTATTAAGCCTGCTCAATAAGTCTGAAGTTCGTAAGTTCATGTTGTTAGCTTTGTAGAAGCTACAAAGCTGCCTTTGTAGCTTCTTCGGGTCTCAACTGGTTGTTCTTTCTGATAAACCTTATTTAGTGAGAGTTTCAATTGGTTTCTCTTTCCGATAAGCCCTTTTGGAGACAGTACAGTTATTCAAGTGGAGAGGAATTTGCATGCCTTTACAAAATTTGCAAGGACATTGGATGCCTGGTTCCCAAACCCAGTTTCTCTCACTAGTATATAAAAAGACTGCAAAGGCAGTAAAAATTCTTATCCTTGTCATCAATACTTCAGTGTCCTTTTAATTGCAAAACTCTTTATTTTTATCTTTAATATAGCCATTATATTTTGAAAAGATCATAACTGCAGAAACATAATCTTGATCCTCTGTTGCATTTTCATCAGCTTTGTAGAAGTTGGTTTTGACTTAATCATTGGAACTTTTCATAACTAATGAAAGCATTGGATCCAGGTTGGATGGGGCTTTGAGCAACCTGGTCTAGAGGGAGGTGTCCCTGCCTATAGCAGTAGGGTTGGAGCTAGGTGAGCTTAAAGGTCCCTTCCAATCCAAACCATTCTATGATTTTATGATTCCATGATCCTTTCTTTGCTGCTGGTCTGTGTTGTCTCTTCTACACAGCCTAGATCTTACTTAAAGTCACCTTTGCAAACTCCTTAATTCTCAACTATCTTGTACAAATGGGGTTGCTACTCTGTATGTACGTTGCTTCATCTTGTTCTGGTTTTCTGAGCAATGGCAATGCCTTGGATAAAGTATGTGATGATATATTTCTATATTGTACACTCAGACTTGCTTCTGGTTGATTTTTTTTGTTAATACCAGGATGGAGGATGATTTAATAACCTAAACTTTGTAATAGGTTTTTGGAATTGCTTTTTGTTTTCTGCATGTTTTCCTCAAATCATAGAATCATAAAATAGTTCACTTTGGAAGGGACCTTTATTGATTATCTAGTCCAGCCCTGCTACTATGCTCCATTAACTGCTATGAGAATTTTTAATCTCAGAAGTTTTCATGTTTTTGCTTGTTTCTTTGCGTACATACCCACTCTAATTACCAAAGAACCCAAGGGAAAGCGGGCAGACAAAACAAACAAACAAACAAAAACTAGCCCATACCCAGAGCTTGTGCTGAAACAGCTAAATCACTGTAAAGCGGAAATACCAATTACTCCTTAGCTGTGACTTGCAAAGATGAGGACTGTCATTCACAGTTTCTGAAAAAACAGAATTCTAAGATTATTAAAAAAAGGATGGATGGTATCTTATTGGATATTTTCATTGATAAGGTACTAGCGAGAGCACTCAGCTGCCTTTTGAGTGTGAAGGGAGCAAGGGCAGGAAGCATCTTAATACGTGATGTTTTTGTCCACAAACAGGTGAAATGAGATACCTCTTGCAATTTTGTTTTTTGTAAGCATATTTGAAATACACTTGAGATAACCACATCAATGTTTCTGTCCTGTGGAAATGCAAATGTGAGTCTGCTGACTTAAGTGTTTTTTTCTGGGAAGTTTTCATTGCAATTTTAAAATAAATACAGAAAGGTAAAGTTGCATTGATGGGTCATTCACTTTCTTTTAGTAAAGCATTCCAAATGGGGTAACTAGCTATTCATTTTATCTTTTTAGCTGATGTCAGGAGTGGAAAAGGCAAAGGAAAAGGCAAACAAATGAAATATGGAAACAAAGGTTGCTTTTCTCTTGTGAAAGATAAAGGGTTTTTTTTTTTCCAAGTTTGCTTGCTTTTATAGCTTCTTTTTTGGTTAAACATGTTTTATATATTTGAGAACTCTGTTTATACACTAGGTTTATTTTGCGTGTATGTATATACACATGCATACATGCTAAAATACATATATACACATGCCTGCATACACGTGTATATATGTGCATATATCTCACGTATGTATACATGTGCATACCTGTGCATGGAAAAATCAGTGATATGGAAAAAAGGTCTAATGCGAGTGATCACACAGAAGTGTGTTTGGGTATGCATATACAAAAAATGGAATCACTCGTGTAAAAGACAGCTGCACATACTCATTTAATTTTTCAGAACATGTCTGTGCTCAGTCTCTCCCAGAAGTGAAAAGCTGGATTGTATTGACACAACTCATAAAGGTTGAGGCTCTTTTTGAAATCCTTCTTTAAACTAAGTGGGCTTATGTTATTTGAAAGTTACTTGGTCCAGTAGTTGCCACTGTAAAGATATTCCCATGCAGCACAGGAGACAAAAGATTTAAGTAATCTCTCATTAAATAACTGGTGATTTTTAACTAATGTATTTAAAGAAAAAAAGAAGTCAGTGTTTGAAAGCTTCTATGCAACAAGGAAAGCTTTAAGGAAATTAACCAGCTGTTAGCAGAGCACAGCCATGTGCTCTCATTTGTAGTTCAGTAACTGGTATGACTTTAGTTTTCAGGAATGCATCCTACTGTTCTGAAAAGATTCTGTGACATAACATATGCAACTGCATGCATTACCATCACTGTTTGTATTCATATATTGCTTTGAAAGCTATAGAAACAAATTTCAGTTAATCACGTTTTAATAAATGTAAATACAGCTTTTAATACTACAGTGTGGTTTTAAAGAGAATGGCTTTAGGTAATGTTTTGTGTACTCTGTTTGTTCATCCTTCACATTTTCAGTGTTGCTTTGCTTTTTTTTTTAGCACAAGAATTGGAAGTGGTATAGTAATTGGCACTGATCTCTGCATTTCCCCGGTCATACTTACATAGCAGGCATTGTGCAGGGAATAGCACAAGTGCTTTGGTAACATCGGCTGTGCCCGCAAAGAAATCGGAAAAGATTTGAAGGCAGTCTCAGCATGAATGAGTGAGAAGAAATATATTTCAGTATTGCAGGCTTTTTCCTTTAGCCTAGAAGCTTCAGTAAGAGCTGTCAGGCAGTTGAGAGTTTCTCTCTGATCTTCAGAATATTTCTTTCAGTCAAGTAGTAAGAGAAAGCAAACAAGTGTATTCTTATGTTGTTCTATATGGAGCAGTTAGTTTTTCAGCATTTTACATATGGAGAATACATTCTCCTTGTGGTTATTGAATGTGCAACTGAAGTTTTTACAGAAGTTTTTACAGAAGTGCCTTTTAAAACGAACAAAAGTTAACCTCCAGATCCAGAAGTCACTGCCCTCTGCTGTATGCAAGACATAAAATTGACCATTTTCGTGGAGGGAAAGATGTTGATATCCAGTATACATCAAGACTTGTTGAAAAAGAGTTTTTATTTTTTTCACAAGCATAGAAAACTGTAACAGTCTGTGGGGTTTCTCTGCAGATGCCATTTTTATGTGCTTTAGTAAGGTCAAACTTTAAAGTAGACTATTCAGCAGCCTAAAGGTAAGGTGCTAGTTTAGCTTGTCAGACTTAGGTATGAGGAAAACAATTATAGAAGGTGTTTGAAGACTGATGTGACACTCTAGAATTCAGCTATTTACCTCATGACATATCTCTAATGTGATATTTTAAGAGTTCATTGCCCTGCTACAGAATAAATATGTGTATATATTTCAAAAGAGAAAATTTTGTACAAGATTGTAATTGTAAACTTCATTTGAAATTATGCATATGTCTTGAGTTCTAAGGAAGAGCAAATTTTTTCTCATTTTGTAGAAATAAGTACTTTATTTATGCACATGTATATATGTATGTACACATGTATATATATGTATGCACACAATATCATACAGACATATAAATCAAATCTTTAATTAAAATTCCTGTCTTTTATTTCTTCAATAGATTGAACAAATGAGAACAGAGCTACTTCAGGAAAGAGCTACAAAGCAAGATTTGGAATGTGACAAGATTTCTTTGGAAAGACAGGTAATTGCAGCTACCATACCATCATATTAACAAGATAACATGCCAGGTGACTGTTTTCAATAGGAAATTCTAATAAGCTTTTAAGGAATTCGGTATTCAGTAGCTAGCTCTATCCCACCAGAATGCACTGCTGGAAGTTTGTGTTACTAAGAACAGATTATAAACTATGAGTATCTTAATATTGATACTCAGAAGAAAATATTATAATATAGTATAATTATTATATTATAATCATGTAAATCCTTTGACTGCTTTGGAGGAGCTGTCCTTCAAAGTCTTTGACAGTACTAAAGAAACACTGTTGATCTTGAGCATTATTTTAAGCAATTACAACTTCGTGTACTTTTAAAGATACTCTTAAAGGTATCTTTTTAAAGGTACTCTTAAAGGTAAGAGTGAATAAGTGAAAAAGTAACGTCTTAAAGAAAAGATACAGATTTGACAGAAAACTTTTACTCTCTGTCTGGGAGGGAATACAGTTCATATGTTTCAATGGCTGTGGTTGAAAGTATATTAAAATTATTTTCTAGCTTTTAGCAATATGTTTATTCTGCAGCTCAGCAGTATTCAGAAGGAAGATCCTCATAGCCTCCAGCTAAAATAGAGAGGAAAGATATCTTAGTAAATGATAGTCTTACAGACAGTCTCAAGAACAGAAAACAGACTGTAATGGGAATTTAGAGAATATGTTTATACCAGATGCCAAATTTGATGGTTTTACTTCTGTGAATGTTAATGCCCTTTTGATTTATTAATTTATGAGAAGAAAGAATGCCACCTAGTGGTGTATCTTATGTATCCAACTTATATTGTTTTAAGGTTGTATTTGTTAATATGAGCATATATGTAGTAATCATGTGTGTCCAAATATAGAACAAGGACTTAAGGAGCCGAATCCTTCACCTGGAAGGTTCTTACCGATCCAGTAAAGAAGGACTTGTTGCTCAAATGGAGGCAAGGATCACAGAGCTAGAAGAACGACTTGAAAATGAAGAGAGGTAAAACTAGTTATGTTAAGCTTGAAACATGTATGTTTATATATGTCCTCTTGCTTATACTAAATATCTAATATAACAACTTGGTTTTTGATTATTTCTTTTCACAAGCACTGATTAAAGTGCTTACTGTTACATGTAAGTGTTGCAAATTTAATTTTGAACAAAATCATATAGGAAATTGCCTTGTATGTTTAAAACTGAGCACAGTGCTAACATAGTTACATACCTCATTATTTTAGCAATGTCTAGTATCGGTAACAGGCTTAGAAATACTAGCTGTAGTTGAACATTGTAGTTTTCATGTTCACTTCATTGTTTAAGCTTGAAGGAAATTTTATATAAATATTGCATGGGATCAGTAAATCAAAGCAGTTACTAGTATTTATTTAACTTTAAAATATGGCTAAGGAATTAGCAGGATTTGAAGTACTGTAGTTCCTTTTCTTACAGACTTGTCCTATGTTTGTTTTTCCAGGGATAGGGCTAATTTCCAACTAAGTAACCGCAGACTTGAGAGAAAAGTGAAGGAGTTAATGTTGCAAGTAGATGACGAACACCTCTCATTGACTGACCAGAAGGATCAGGTAGAGGAAAAAAAATAATGCACGAGTAATATTAATATCAGATATTTACATAAATCATCTCATGTACAAAACATTTCAAAGGAATGTAAGTAGGTACTGATCAGTCAGTTCTTCATCAAGTCTCATTTAATGAGATTTGCAGTTCCCATTGTTATCATGTTCTTTTGTTTGATAGTGAATTATTACCAATTTCTAAACTTATGAAAATGGAGCACTCATAGCAGCAATGCTGTGATTACAAAATAAAGCAAATAGCAGTCAGTATATGATCTATATATGGTATAATGCACCAAAAATAGCATATTCTATACTGTAACCATAAAATTTTATTTGAAGAAATTACTTATTGTTAAGGCAAGTGTTAAGCATATATTGATATTCTCATAGCAATGTGTTCTGCCATTTCTGTGGTCTTCGTTGATTCCTTGCTTAAAATATGTTTTATTTCAGTACGTGGTTCAATTAGTTAATATTCTGCCTAAAGAGTGAACAGTGAGTTTAAAAATTCAGACATCTATCATGGAAACAAATTCTCTTGGGTTAAACAAAAAAATACATATTTTATAGGATCTGTCAGTTAAAGTTGCTTAGCCTTCGTGCTGTCTTACTCTATCAAAGCTATTCTTTTTTTTCCTTAAAAAATTATCTTCCGTCTCTTTTCTCAAAGTTTAATGCTAGCTTTTGAATATTTGTGAAGCATAGTATTACAGTGTCATTATGTTGGCAAAGTTGTGTCTTTATTCTCCCTCTCATAGATGCTGGAAGAATAAAATTCCTTTATTAAAATACTCCTCTAATCAGCTGACATGTAAATATTTCAGTTGAGTTTGCGTTTGAAAGCAATGAAGCGTCAAGTTGAAGAAGCTGAGGAAGAAATAGACAGACTGGAAAGTGCTAAAAAGAAACTCCAGAGAGACCTAGAAGAGCAACTAGACATGAATGAACAATTGCAAGGACAGCTTAATGCTGCAAAAAAGGAATTAAGGTAGGATAACGTGTCAGACCTTAAAATTATGCGTCACTTGCCACTCACAGTGTTGATTACTTGCTCCTTTAGTCCCTCAGTTGGAGGCTTCCTGTAATAAACCAAAGTTTTGTCATAAGCGGACAGAGTTTGAGAGGCAGAGCTGTGAAACTCTTCATCGTTTCCTTCCTCCGTAGATTTTCTTCATCTTCTTTCAGAATGCTCTAGGTGCCCAAGTCTATTTTCTGTCTAGTGAATAATCACTGAAGCAGGGGATGAAAAATGGAAAGGAGTAGTAGAACTTGGAACTCATGTCATTTGTAGTGATTAAATTTTCTAGCTTATAACTGAACTAAACACAGGATAGCTGTTTCCTCCAACATCACTGATATTTCGGTGTCAAAGTCTTCATTCTCTTGCATGTTTCTTTTATGTAAGCTGTAGTCTATGATAAAAGCATGGATATCTGACATTCTTAAAAATGCAAATGCTGTTTGTGTTACAAGCTTTGCAAAAGTATTCTGTATATTAATGTGCAGTTTTAATCATACAAGTGTGTGTATTTTTGTTTCAGTAGACGAAAGAAGTCACCAAGTAAAGTGCTGACTGATTTTGATGATGATGACGATGATGATGAGTTCAGCACGGATGGCGATAGTCTCTGTGAAGCACCCTCAGGAAATAGCTTTTCAAAAGATAATGACACAATAATATAAAATAAGTATTGACTCTGTGTTTCCTTGAAAGTACTGGAAGAGTAACTTAAATTATAAAAAAACTGGATATTTTAGAAGCCAAATGCCATAAAGGGATGTAAGATCTGATAATTTGATGTTTCCATCCATACTGTGCCATTTTCTTATTTACATGTCTTCTGTTTATTATAGAAAAGAGAACTGTGTTGTAAAACAGCTATAAAACATGGTTATATATAACTGCTACTGAAAACACAGGAGATAATGTTTCGCCTTGGAATTGTGATTTTGTTAAAATTCTGTTTAAGTAAAGAGCCATTTGAAAGTAGTTCAAGTTGAGTTTGTAGTTATTAAAAGCTTTTCACTAAAATTAAGGAAGACACAATTATTTAATAATTGTAAGTACAGAAGAATGATATATAGATTGTAAATATTTTAAATCTGATCTTTTATTGACTACTTTAGTACTATTTTGTAAAGTTTTAAATATTATATACATCAGTTTCATATGTAGAATATCTAAATTTATACTGAATATTATATTTGGGTTTTAACTAAAAATAAAATACATTTTTTTGCATTACAGAGCAGATTCATACTTCCTGAGCCAGAAAGTACATTCCAATTTTCCAAGTTTTATTATATGTTGTTTAAGATGAAATGTAAATTCTGCCTGTTGACTTTAAAGGGACCATCACATCTGCACGATGAGTGAGGCTTGCCCACAGCTTTCTTGCAAATTTTGGTTGGGAAGCTTTATCTTTGTAGGAGGTAAGGATGATAATGAGATCAGAGATTACTCAGCATCTTCATTTCCTGAAGTGGACTCCAAACCACCAGGGGCACAGCACTGTAGGCCTACTCGTTTGAGGGCACTAGGACAGGCTTTTCTTAAAGTCTCTAAGGAGTCCCACTTGTTCCAGTAAAATTAATTATGGCTTATGGATTAAGTACATGCTTAAATCCATACATTATTTGATCCCAGAAAGTTATGTGCCTGGCAGGACGTTGCACCCTTGAAAAAAAAGCATGCAATCTAGTTATTCTGACCTGTTCTTCAGCATCTATTTGGAATATGTTGCAATGTATGGTATAATATATGCATATATTAGCATTCCAGATTATAGAAGTATCTGCATTTTGAGAAATTCATCTGTTAAACAAACTTTGTGGGAAATTAAAAAAGAAAAAAGGCATTGCAAATTCTATTTTAAAAGCATTTTCCATTTTATTACTAAAAATACTGTTTTGTTGTTTAGATTACACAGACCAGTTTATCATTTTTGCAAATCTAGACTTTTAAGGAAAGGTGCTACTGTATAATTTTGTAAACAAACCATAGCTAACTCCTCTGTGATTATTAGTATTTGTCCCCATTACATATAGCTGAGTACATCTTCATTGAATGGACCAAATACTACATTACTCTAAAAATACTTTAACTTGGAGTTGCTGGGAGCTTCCGTTACTCACATGACACCACAGGCTGATAGGCTTGGTTAAGGCAAAAGTCCTGACAATGGAGTATCCACTTTCATGATTATATGAAATGAAACTCCTGCCTTGCAGATCACAAATATATTCACACATAGCACATCGTAATACATTATAATACATAGCACTCTGTTGCCATATAATTCCCTTCAACTTGATTTTGGTGGTTTGAGATACATGGGAAATAGTATGAACTGCATAGTTGTAATAATCTGTGCCTGAATCTTGTACATCTTTTCAGATAGTTTTGGGTTTACGTTGTGTAATTTCTTTGCAGTACCGGTTTTACTGTTTTGTCAACACAGAAGCAGCCCATGCTCTAGGAAGATCTGCACTATGCTGTACTGACAATCATCTTACCTGTTGTGACTTAATTTTTGTTTCATTTGCATGTTTGTGTAGGCTTAACTTTAAACAACTGATTCCAATTTTCAGTTCTGTTCCTGCACTCTGTCATGATGTATATAAATAATTATTATTTCAAAGCACTGGGAGAAAATCACTTAATATTGCAGCTACCTCCAATTACACTAAACTGTAAATGTTAAAAATAAACATTTAAATCTTACAGTTCCACTTTGTATGGTGCATTTAGATTGATATGAGAACTGAACTTCATATGGAATATGCATATGTTTAAAATAGAACAAGAAAATAATTATCTGGGAAATAGTCATGCTGTAGAAGGGTTTCTATATTTTCTTCTCTCTGGAGTGCTACTTTCTTTGTAGCACTTGGTAGGCAGATGTAATATCTAGAAGACTTTTCTTTTTTGAACTTAGAATAAATTGGGAGAGTGATGCATTGTTGAGGCCTGTTAGGCCTTGCCCCTCCCTGTCATATCATCATCATCATTAGAACTGTCCTTAAGTGTTGTTTTTTCTTGTTTAGAGTTGGAAATGGCATTTTCTCTTGTGAATTCTCAAATAATATGACTAGATACTGAAAAGGGCGTTTCAACTCATTCACAAAACAATCTGTCGTGATTATGCTCTCAGAATTGGATCGTGTTGGTAATTTTGGCAAGTTTATTTACATTTCTTTTTCAAGAAAGTCACTGTATTATGTATTATGTTTTGGAAGTTATGCTGTGACACCTCAGTTTTTTAAATAACTCTTTTTTACTTGTCAGATTATTAGTAAAATGCAACTACTGTTATCCATTCACTGACACACATTTTGTGAATGATACATATTTTAGCTATGATGATAGGGTCTAGATCTTGTTTGCTACAAAAAGCGCTGATAGTAGTTTAAGGAAGTCTTAGTTTAAGGAAGTTTAGTTCATCTCATGGCAGTTTTTGATCAAAACTCAAATTAGAGTTAAGTTTAGAAAACTCTGACTGACATTTGCATACAATTTTTAAATGTACCTCTGAATTTTGTGGGAAGCGAGGCTCTTGGGCTGTAAAAGCAGGCAATATGAGAATATGTGAAGAAGTGTGGATTAGAGACAACCAGTCTCAAAGATTTTACAAACATCAGTTTTTGGTGTATTACAAAAACATCTGTAGAGACGTTCCATTTTCTTTGATACCATAAGATCTTAGAAACAAACAGACCTAGGCCCAATCACTTTTGATACAAGGTGTATTACCTGATTCCTGGTACAGTGGATTCTTCTCTTTGAATATGAGTATCTTTGATGAACATTGTGTCCTTTTTGGAATTAATGGCCTTTAATATCCTACTGAGATTTTGATTTTGAAAAATATTTGTGTTGCACTCTAACAGAGCCTCTTGCTTTTCTAGGCCTATTTTTGTAGACAGGTGAATACAAGTTAACTTGTACAGGAGTGTTTTGATGTTTTAGATCAATAACATTTAACAAATGCTCCAGGATTTTTCAATGGCAATTACTATACAATCTGAAATGTAAATGTAAAACCAAACAAATGAACAAAATCTTTCTGTCCTTCATGAACTCTTCACTCACTATCCAAATAATAAATCAAGGATATTCTTCATGATTTTAATGCCTTTGACTTTGGAAGGCATTGTTTTCATAAAACCGTTAAGGTTTTTCAGAGATCCTCTCTCTTTTACTTGCAAAAAGAAAAAGTAATTGTCTTCCTGCAGTCTCCTGCACCTACTTTCCTGTGCCTCACTTGATATAAGGAAAATGCTATATAAATACTTTCTTACATCAACATTGTTGGTTACTTTTTATTGTTCAGTCATCAGGCAGATTTTTGTCCCCCCTCAGTGTAGCTTCCTGGTGATGAGACTATTACTTTGTGACTAACCTGCCAATTTCTCTGATTTATACTTGTCTGTTTCAATTTCCTTTTGCCTAGTTAATGAGTTAAATAATCTGTTCTTATTTATAACTGATTTTCTAAACTATTTCTTGTGCATTCTTCATTTTTACAGCCCAGCTGTATACTTTGCTGAGTGAGCTACACAGTGCAATAGTTCCAGCTTTTTGGTCTTTTCTGCATCACACAGCATATTTCAGAAATTAAATGTTGATGCTTGTTGGAGCTTCTGATCCTGTGAGTGAATCTACATGTTTCAGCTGCTTAATTTCTACCAACTGCAGTTATCAAGTAACGCTGTAAAACATTCAAAAGCTTTGCTGAAAGAGCAACATTCCATAAAAATTGTCAGGGTTTATAACACATTTAATTTGTTCTTGTTTGCATAAGGGGCTGATTAGGTCATATTCTTAACCTGTTGACCCCACTGTGTTATACTGGGGGAAATCTGATTATTTCAACTTATCCCAGTTCACAGGAATATCAAGAAGATGGTATAGAAGTAAATAGACATGTTTTTAATAATATATGGTTTTTTTCTTAACATTTTAAGGAAAGAAGCACTTATGAGAATAGAGGGAGTAATGTTCTACAGAAAAGTTCAAGGGTAGTAGTAAATTGGACTTACCTACCTCCATAGAAGTGTGACAGCTCTTTTGAAGTTAGCAAGTTAGTACCAGTGAACCTCCTGTGAGTTCAGCAGTGACCGTATGCTTTGTGTAAGAGGAAACATCGAGTCTTTTCTCTACTTATAACAACAATTTGCTGTTTCACTCAGATTCTGAAGGTTCATGCCATTAGCAGAAAAACAGGCAAGAAAAATATTGAGTTAAATTCTGAGCACAGGTGGATGATGAAAGTTTAAGCTCTCCAAGTTGCCAGCGGGAAACTGTAAGAACACTTCTATGTGAGCACAGAGAAGGGACTCAATACAGGTAACTTGGGTTTTTTTCTGTGCTTTCTGTTTATTACTGTTTCTCCAACAGAATAAGCTTTTTGACCAATGATTTATACATTTGAAAACTACATTCATCAGTGTCAAGAAGTTACTTTGTGTTAACATGCATTCTGGTTAGGATGAAACCTACCAACAGTATAATGTGAAACAAGGGATAAAATATAGACAGTAAGGAAGATCATTGCAGGATCCAGTTCTGGTCTGTTGGATTTTGACTGTTCAACCATCCCTCTTAAATAGCCCAATACCAAAAATCACCTATGCCATCGTAAGCACAGATACCTAAATGCATGTGGCTGTGCAGTGTGGGTAGTTTTGTTTTGCAGAAGAGTCTTCAGCTCCTTCAAACCTTGAAATACTCAAGATGCCTGCCAGTATTACTCTGTTTTTATGCCTCTCTTTGTATCTTATCCTTTTTCCAGAAAGAAATAGTGTGTGTAATTCTTTGCTTTCTCTTGTCTTTGGCTTTTGGTTGAAGATGTGATTACTGCTGTGTTTTTCTGGGCAAGATAAAGATGTTGCCACCCTTGGAAGAGGAAAGAGAGAGGAGACTGTTTGGGACTCAGCCCTGCAAAATTGTTTATATCAGAAATGAATGTTACTTTTTTCTAAAAAGCAGTTCCATTGCATATGAGAGCTGAGCTGTTGAGTGAAAGGTTGCTTTTCTAGAGTTAACTATTCTCAGCCTTTTTTTTGGGGGGGAAGGGTAAGGACTTGAAGGAAAAAGGACTCTCTGGATGTATATGTTTGTGACTGGAGCATGGAAGAGCAAAAGCATGCATGCGCACTGAAGGCAGAGGGCTTGGCGTACATCTTTGCAAGCACCTTATCAGTTGATTGGGTGCTTGTTTGAAAATATAATCCCATCTACTTAAAATGAATATAAGAAATTAAGTGGCTTTTGTCACGCTGGTTACTGTAAGTCCTTCCCAGCGAAGAGCACCTTCACCAGAGTTCAGGCATTTTCTTGGATATTGTGTATGTAAAAGCACTTTTTGACGCAAAGACCCAACAGTTATCTTAGTTTGTCTTTTAAACATTTATCAAAAGGAAAAGAAGCTGAACCATCTAGAAAAGACAGAGTGTCCAGCAGTTGGAAGTGAAGCTCTAAGAGCCAGAAGGATTCTGACTTCTAATCCTTTTGAGCTGCTGGTTCACTGTTTGACCTCATATCTCTCAACATGCCTAGAAAATGAAGCACTACACTAGACTTCACTGAGAACTTCTTAGTGTGTCTGGGTTGAAGCTTTCCAGAGAAAAATATTGGGAAGTAAAGCCAAGAGTCTTATTTTTCACTGAAACTGATTTTTCAGCATATCTGCTTGCTGTGCTGTGTTTCACCCTTTGCTCTGCAGACTCCTATACTGGAGTGTTTTGCAAGTGTGGTGGAGCTATCTTATCTGCCACACATCTGAGATTGAAGATCATCTTGTGCTGGCTGTGCAAGAACCAGCAGATTCTATGGAGTGCCTTTGCTGCAGAGGTACAGCCGTAAGTCTTGATTTCCTTGCTTTAGGGGCAGTTCAAAGTTTGTTTTTCTTCAAACAATAATAAAATGGTTTACTGTGTTACAGGCAAAATGGTTATGAAAATTGGGAAGGAAAAAATAAATCTGATAAAACTATGCAAAAACTATAACATCAGCCAACAAAGCAAGGAAACTTCCTGAATCAAGCTATGTTTACTCTAAATACAGCTCACTCTGCCTTGTCATTTCAGTACACATTGTGTGGTATCCAGCTATTTTAAAGATAAGATCAGATCCACAATTCAGATCAAACTGTCTCTCCCAGCTGTGAACTTCTTAAGCACTGCTAAGAGTCACAATGGAAGACCACAATCTGTGCAGTGAGTGCTGTGACAGTGTATAAGTATTTGTCAGGATGCACACAGGCAATCTGAGCCAGAAAACAATGACATGAGTAAGGAGTGACTGTCAACTGAGGGATACTTCTCTCTGGAAACAGAGTTCTTATGAAAGTCAGGTGAAAAGACATGATCAAATTTTTGATTGCAACTCTATACATTCCATTTGAAAATTCAAGTAATGTATTTATGTTAATTGAAAATGGAGTTGCAAATAAACCAAAAAATTGATTTTCTCTGCAGTCTTGAAACCTATTCTCAAATTTCTTTATCTAAACAGAAAGCAGGGCTGCATATTTTTGCTGTTTACAGGGCTGTGGTTAGCCAGTGTATCAAAATCCGTAAACTTATTTGCCATAACTTGAGCTGGCACTGCTCTGTGCCCTTTGCCCTGGTTTCAGCCCAAATGGGGTTAATAGTGCACCGATGTTGGGCTGGTGCTGAGGGGCTGGGCAGGGCCAGGCTGTAGCAGGCTGTGGTTGGACATGCCTGGCTTAGCTTTTGTCTGCAAGTAAAGTGAAGAAGCAGGCCACGTCTGCGTGCTGCTAGTTCAGGCTGTGTCCTGAATGCACGGTGGGAGTGACTTTAAGAACCCATCATTCATTGTATTTGAGGATAACAATGAGCTTTTTCTACTGGTGGAACTGCCGCTTACAAAGCCTCTTGTTGCAATATGTTTGTATTCACCTGGAGGGGTTTTACTGCAGAGCTTTACAGTGCTGTTGCCAGGATGGCAGGTGCTTATGGGACAAGGCTCGGGAGCCTGTACATGAACTGGAGCTTCTGTAGATCTCAATGTACCATCAAATGAATGACATTAGCAGTTGTATCAAAAGGATAATGCAGGTGGCAGGAGGGAAGTGAGCACCAGTGAGGCAAGGAGTCTGCTTAGATTTGTTCTGTACAGTGTCAAGCCTACCAAACAGGATGAATAACTCCTGGATAGAGTACGTCTCTACACTGAGCAGTTAAATAGACTTCTATCTCCTAAACCTGCCAAGCTTAGAATATCAGATTGATTCCACAAACTTGTATACAAGTCTTGTAATTTTAGCCTCTCAAGATTGTAAGGATATCAGCCAGCCATGGGACCGATGGGTGATACCTACTGCACAAACTGCAGTTGCACTTTCCCAAAGCATCCAGGCAGTGATGTGCTGCTGATACAACTGGTGCTTTGACCCATTAACTTTACTGCTACTTCCTCTGAAAACCTGTGCTGAGCAAAAATAGATGTTTCTGGCTCTTGAGAAAAATAAAACACCACAAAATGAGGAAAGCTTCAATGCAAGTTTTCTAGGTAGAGAAGGACTTTTATTTCCAAGGGAAACTTTTGAAAATCTTAAACGTGGGAATCAGGATTGCAGGTATATCATCCCCAGGGTAAAGCGAAGGGCCATAAACCTCAGAGGACAGGAAGCCGAGTGCCGGGGCGAGTGCGGCAGCGTGCCCCGCAGGTGGCAGCAGAGAGCAGGCGGCAGCACCCTACGGGCTGTGCCCTGCCTTAATCCCAGGGGTCCTCGCAGGGCTGAACCCCGGTTTGCAGGTATCTTTTAATACATCATTAATTGTGTTTAGTGACATAATGCCTTCTGTACTGCAGTCACTACATGTGACTGTACTTACCTGTGACTGTAGTTATTTGCCACAATGCAGGGTTTTGTTGCAATGAATCTCACAATTGGATTTGCAAAGCTGGTGACTGCTGCCTGTGGCAGTCATAAATTGCCCTGTGGCAGGCACTGCTGTCATGTTTTGTTGTTGGCATCCTTCAGTATGATGAGAGTGGTAAAATTCATCTCTTAACAGTGCTAAGCAGCCAGGACTCCTGCTGTGGCTGGCACTGCAGCTGAGGTATTGCACCCGTTCTGCTGAATTGTTGACTTGTGCTAATTCTTGTCTAATAGTACACCTTTTGCTTGCTTTCCCAGGGAGCAACTGGTGTGGAGCCAATTGTGATACTCCATCTAAAAAGAGAGATCATATATAAGCCAACCTAAGAGAGGTCTTGAGAAGCTAAAGTATATCTTGAAGCTTGGTTAACTTGAGGTTGAGCTCCAGCTCGAGCACAGGTTTCTTAAAAAATGGGCAAAACTATTTAATCCTCCTTGTGTATGAATTCTCCAGCAATGAAACACAGCACAGAATAAAGCCAGATTGCCATTCTGAGAAGTATTCTGTACAGAAAGTGATCAGTTGCTCAAGAAAGATCCTTTTCAGTATAAAACTACAGTCAAAATAGCATTTAAGAAATTGAAGTGAATGAAGTAACTGATGTGCACTACTTTGTTTAATAGTGAGTTGTGATGTTTTCTTTATAAAATGCTGCTGCTGTAAGAAGCACTCAGAAATACTATTGCATGACCAGAACAGATTCACAGAAACCTGGTGATGATCCTGGGTCTGGGGAAATTAATTTGAAGAAGAACTGGAAATACTGAACTTGCTTTGAAGTTTATGTTATGTGGTAAAGGACAGAAAGAGCACTGATCAGCATCTGCTCTTTCCCTTGTCTTGTAACCCTGTGACAAGGAGATGATCACCAGAATGGAGCAAGGAGAATCAAAGCTTGTACTTTTTTACAGCATGATCAGAGTTTGTAACTCGCTGGTTGTGACAATTTAGCATGAGAGAAGTTTCAAAACTACTAAGAATACTCATTATTCATGAAAATCTGTCAGCAGAGTTTAACTAAACCTATTGTTCAGGAAGTAAGTCAGTCTTTAATGATTAGGGATCCAGGGAGATATTTAGAGGGAGTGGGAGGATAATTAATGTCTGTCTCTTGTGGAGTTCTTCTACCTCTCTCTGAAACAGGAAATCCTGGCCAGTGACAAACAAGGTAGACAGCAACTCTGATATTGTCTTGGCATCTGTTATGCTCTGCATAAAAGCAAGTGACTGTCTGGGAAGCAAAATGAGGTAGCAGCTGTGGCTGGACTATAACATGAGAGAGAGAATTTCTCAGACACCAAGTTGTCTTTTGCTTCAACACTTAAAGGTACTCTCAAAGAAATGATTTCCAACATCTTTTAAATCTGATCTCTTTCCACCTATCTTTAGGCACTGACCAAGAAAAGTGTCAGCAGGGTAAGAAAAGTATAAGCATGTGTGTTTGAACATTTCTAAAAGGACTGAACTGTGTACACACTGTGTTGTGGTCTTTCTCAGAAATTCCTCTCCCCTTTTTTTCATCTGACATGACTCCATCTTAGCATCTCTCCTTTTTATGGAAACTAGTGAATTTTGAGCAGTTGCAATTTCACAGCCTACCCTGAGAATTACTTCACTTTTCCAGAATTCACATGGGATAGTAATGAACTGTGGTGAACTGAGTGTGTTTTTATTTACTGGATGCCCACATGAGCCATATCATCAGGAATCTGTCATGTTTTATAGGCTAACAAGACCACAATTTCTATTTGAGCAGATCCCCTCTATTTGTATTCATAGAATCATAGAATCCTTGAGTTGGAAGGGACCTCTGAGGGCCATCTAATTCAACTCCCCTGCAACGAACAGGGACACCACAGCTAGATCAGGTTGTCCAGGGCCTTGTCCAGCCTCGCCTTGAAAGCCTCCAGGGACAGGGCATCAACCACAACACTATGTAAGCTGTTCCAGTGCCTGACCACCCTCACTGTAAAAGATTTTTTCCTTATATCTAACCTAATCTCCCCTCCCTGAGCTTGAAGCCATTTCCTCTTGTTTTATAGTCTGTCCCCTTCTTTCCTGTAGCTCCCCTTTAGATACCGCTCTCAGGTCACCTCACAGCCTTCTCCAGGCTGCGTAGCCCCAGCTTTCTCAGCCTGTCCTCACAGGAGAGGTATTCCATTCCATGGATCATTTTTGTGGCCCTTCTCTGGAAAGCGTTCCAACAGTTCCACGTCTCACCTGTACTGGGGACTCCACATCTTTATACAGTACTCCAGGTGAGGCCTCACCAGTGCAGAGCAGAAGGCCTCCCTTGCCCTGCTGTTCACGCTTCTTTTGATGCAGCCCAAGATATGGTTGGCTTTCTGGGCTGTGAGGGCACATTACTGGCTCATGTCCAGCTTGCCATGCCTCAGTACCCCCAGGTCTTTTTCAGAGGGCTGCTCTCAATCCTTTCATGCCCCAGTTTGTATTGGTAATGGGGGTTTCCTCGACCCAGGTGCAAGACCTTGCACTTGGATTTGTTGAACCACATGAGGTTCACCTGGGCCCACTGCTCAAGCCTGTCTAGGTCCCTCTGTATTACCAAGCTCTGTACAAAATCATTCTATTCTTGTCCAAGGGAAACCTCAGAATTTCCACAAAGGTAAAAGTTCATCTTTTTTTTTTTTTGAAGATTTTATATTAATATGATCAGATGGTTTTGACCAGAAAAGACGGCTAAAAATTCAGCCTCAGCTTTTATAAGCATCTGGACTGTATGTGGCTACAGAAACACTGGAATTCCAAGTCATATCTGCATAATGGGGTAAGTCAGTGCATTTTAACTTTTGTGTTGCTGTGGCAAAGTTGTTGCTGGTACCTAAATATGCTAACTTAAAGGTAGCCAACGAATCTAATCTTTGTACAGCAGCTATTTCTGGTGCTGTCAGACAAAGAGCAATCTAAACAGGAGCTGAAAAGTTTCCTGAGTATCTGATGGGATGTATGGAAAATACATTGTCTCCTTAAGGACAGAGGCAGAAGTACTTAGTTGGCGTACAGTTCTGGAAGACATTTCAAATATTTTTATCTTCAGTTTTGAATTCTATAGAATCTTTCTATTTAAATATATTCATCAGAATATCAAACGTAGTAACACAGGAGAACCCCAAAATTCATAGAGATACTGTAACTCCAGTAATATGGGAAGTTGGAAATGTACCAAAATTCTTTCTTAACAGCTTTTTAGCCTGTCTGCAGTCAGAATATTTTGATGATTGTATACTAGTATTTCAACAAAAGCACAGCATGTGTCATAAAACAGCTGGTTGATGAAGATTTCTGAAGTCTTTGCTACCACTCTAAATTATTTACTAAAATAAACCAAGCTAGAAAGTGAACAGACACGAGATGTTTCCTATGTAGTGCATGCAATTAATGTATTAATATAGCCTCTGACTAACATCTGTAGAAATTACTGGGAATTTTACTATTGATTTTAGAGGCAGGAGGATTGAGCCTTGGGTTGCTATTAGTCATTTGTTATAAGTTAGGATACAGAAATCTCCAAGGGCAGAGTGATGGTCTAACATGCTGTTTTCAGCTGAGTTCAATTCCCAGTGGCCCACAGGAAGACAAATCCCCTCCTCTCCTTCCCACCATGATCTCTTGTGTCAGAGGAGATTACTGTCAGTCCCTCTAATCATGCTAGCCTTGTGGGTAAACCTGATTGATAGCTCTGGCAGAATTCATGATAACTAGCTCATCCAAACCTGGTCCTTTATGCATAAATATAATGCATCTCTTCCTTCAGTACTAGCAACTTCTTTGTTCAGTGACCTGCGGCGGCAGTAAATCTTCAGGTTAATTATGAAAAGCAATATGATAGTTTCTTTGTACTATTTTAATTCTATTAACCCACTTTAATATCCAGAGCACCTCCTTTTGTTTCTTGGTTATTATTGGGCAAATACCAAAAGTAGGGCAATTGTCTTTTAGTAATAATTTGCCCTTTTCTATCCTTGTAGGGGAGAACAGGCATTCCAGGCTGGTCTGTCTTGAGCATTCATTTCTCTCCATACCCCTCATACCTCTGCTCTCTCTGCTAACATTGCATTGTTGCAGTTCTACAATCAGCAAGATTAAATTGTACTAACTAAAATATGTTGTTGTATTTAAAAAAAAAAATCTGTGTGAGTTAGACCAAGTTAATGGGAAAAGGACACTCCTTGCTGAAGCTGCATTTTGATTATAAATGCAGCAGGCCTATAGTACTAGCTTTCCATGCTGAAATACTTAGGCAGAAAACAAGCCTGCAACTGAAGATGATGAGATTCTGCCCAAATAAATCTATAGACCACCTCAAGAAGGCCTGATAGAATTTCTTGTGTTATTCAGTCCAGCCAATCTGGAAGCTCGTGAAGTTTTCTGGAAGATTTCCAGAGGTAGGGATTTGAAGAGTTGAAGAAGTAATGTGGATAGGCCAGAAGTGGAACAAAAGGCCTGAGCTGTGAGAAAGGACAGCAGTTGATCATTTGTGGCAGTACAGTAAATGCTAACTACTCCTTTTTTTTTTTTTTTCTTTTTTTTTTTTTTAAATAAATTACTAAAATTAGTATGGAGAACTTAAAGACTTTCTCAGCAGAGATAGTTTGAAATCTCTTCACAAACGCATGGCGGAAGCACTACAGACAGGGCTCAGGCATCTGAAGAGAAAGAGTAAGATAAAGTGGAGCTGAGTGATGTAGAAGAGAAGTGGCCTTCCCTGGAGCCTGTGAAGAGTTTGTCACACCGTAGAGCTGTTTGCTGTGCCCTGCTTTCTCTGTAATTTTTTTCAGCATTTCCCTTGGATACAAGTAGAGGTAAATTGTAGACCCATTTTGAAACTTTTTTTTTTTTTTTTTGAGACTTCTTCCTTCTAAATCTCCCTTGGAGTAAATTTACAGAGTAAATAAAAATTCAATAGGAATGAGTGGGTCTTTCAAGTCATTGCAAAGGTTTTTTGATAGAGTGCTCACTATGCTTTATGCTTCCCGATAGGAATAGTTCCACAGTGGAAAGAGTTTAATATCAGAATAGAAACTTTAATTTCTAAGTTAGAAGTGATCTTGCAAACTGGTTAACTTCCTTTTGTAGACAAGCTTGTGTCATCCAAAAGCCACACATTTCTTTCAATTTCACATTGTCATAAAGCAGGCAGAATATTAGGCTGCTGTCAAGACACTGTTACTGGTTTCATCCATTTCAAAGACTGTCATATTTCTTGAAGGTGACTTCCTGGAATAGCTTGTATATATCTCTTGCTCTGTGATCAGGACCCAGAACAATGCTCATTCTCAGCTGCATTCTTGCTAACTGGATGAGACACCATATGCAGCTGGAGGAAAAAAATTCTGGGCTGAGGAGGTCTGAAGGATGATATGCGAGAAATCTGAGGAGTGGCCATCCAGATTCATGGATACAGTGTATGACCAAATGTGTAAGTGATTCGGTGGTGAATCCATTTCCTTCCTAGGACTGGGACTCTTGTTAGTGGGGCATCTCCCTAAGTAATATTTAGTCACTATGACTGAGCTATTAGTAAGTGCCCTTAACTATTTAATCTCCCTACAATCCCTCCTAATTACTTTACCTTAGTTAGGCCCAATAGTATCTTCTGCACTGATTATAACTTTACTTCCTTATTGATGATTATAATGGCTTGGTACGGGAGAGAGGAGACTGTTGATAAGATTAAAAAAAACTCTTTACACTTTAAATACAGATAGGTCCTCTAGAATGGTTTTTTTAGGACTGGAAGGAGCAAAGCTTTCCTGATGAAAGTCCCCTGATAGAGTCAGTATGATCTGGTTTTTTATGATTTAAAATACCTCCCTTTCCACCTTACTTTCCTTTTATACGACTTCTAATTAACTTTTTTCTTAATAGTATAAAGAATGGAAAGAGAATGAGATCTTCTACTAGTACTTCACAGATTTTATGCATAGCTGTCTATGCCGTCTATGGGTGTGAGCAGTCAGTGTGCTGGGAGAGTCATTGAAAACTACTGAAGTTCTATGAGCAACATTCTGAAATGGGGAACATGGAAGAACAGGGCCTAAAGCAGGTCTAAAGCCAGACACAACTGGACAACCAAGGACTTTTGGTTCAGATGCTCTGGACAAGTGCCCGTTTTTTTTTTAACACAAAAAATATTCCATCACACTCCACCCTGACGTAGGACTGAAATCCACTAGTTGTTATTCCAGTCTTCCATCGTAAAATACAGCAGAATGTAGTTTTTACCCTTTTTCCTCATCTGTTTCCTTCCTATAGTGAAATTAAGGCAAAATCTTCCCTTTTGTGAGCTAGAATTGAAATGCATGAATTGATTTTTTTTGTCTAATTAATAATTAATGCTGTCACTCCTTGAAATGTGTCCATTCCTTTTTCCTATAGAAGAACTTGTACTGTGCAGCTTATTTCTGCCTCTAAAACTTACTTGTTTCCTGCAAGAATAACAATATTGAAATAATAGCCTTTTGGAAGAGATCTCTCTTTTGGTATTATCTCCCAGGAGTGAAATATAGTTTTAAATGCAAGCACCTAGCAATATACCTGTGGTGCAAATGGTGGGTGTGCCTGTTCTCTGCTCTCCTACTTACCTTAACCAGTTCAATTATATGGCCTGGCCAAGTCACACCCCTTGATGAGCAATTCTGCTACTCCTGTGCTGCATTATTTTTAAATGACATTTATGTTGAACCATCCTTCTTGCGTGGCATGGACTGACTAAAATAAAGCCTACTGCCAAAGAAAGAATGATAGACCTAGAATTGCACATCTATCTCAAGCCACGTTGCTGTAGGCTGTGACTGGCTGCTAGCTGAGCAGGAGATTTACATGAAGGAGGAAATGGTGAAGGTGAATCAAGGGGTGGTATTTTTTTTGCTGAATCAGAACTGGACTGATGCCTTATATGCTTCAACATAATGTGAGGTGATGCTATCTAGAGCCCTAAGAATTGGTGACTGAAAAATGACAGAACTATTCTCTTCCATTCATAGGCAGCTGTGTGTTCATGATAAACTCTCCTCAATTTGTCTTTATACCTTTCATATCTGTTGTAACAGTTGATTTTAGTGAAGTACAAGCTTTTACTTTGATAAAATGAAGTCCATGGATATAACTATGTAAATATTATGCCTTGTAGACATGCTCAGTCAAAACCCCTTCCACATAAAGCTGAGAATGCGTCCTTCTAGGGCTTTGCATCTTTCTTTTAAATCTTAGCTATGATTTTAGTTTTACTATAAGTTGCATTTTAGCAATCTGAGACTGCAATTCTTAGCTGCTCAGTGTAATCTGCATTGTTCTGACTAGCTATGAGGTGCACAAACAGCATGAAATACACCAAGATACATACGTATGCATAAAGGTATATGGCAGAATCCTGTTGCTGTTATCATTACCTGATTAACTTTGGTGGACTACTCTATGTTCTTGTCCAGATATGACTTTGAGAGACTAACCCTCTCTGTCTTGTTCTTTCTGTCTCTTCCACAGGAAATGATACTGCCTTGTATTATTTATTTACTGAGCTATCTAGAATTAGTTCAGAACTATTCTCAGAACCTCAGCGCAAAGAGGGACTTTTAAGTAGGAAGTGAGACAACAATTACAAGCAGAAAACATTAGAAGAAAATCTGTTATTGCAATAATAGTCTGTGATTCTACATTACCAGTAAAGGTGGAATCGAGCTGCTATTGCAGGTAACTCCAGGAATTTCCTTTTTGATTTAATTAAACCAGAAGTGAAATAATCACATAAAATGAGTATTGAGAGCTTTGCAAAACAAAGTATTTATTCTGCATTTTAAACTCCTGATATGGGCATTCCTAAATATAGATTGCCTATGTGAGATCAGCAGGGGAGGCTCTGAGTTTCTGTAGTTATCCTATATTAGCTGTATACTGAGAGTGTTAAGTGACAGAAAACAGTTATGTCAATAGGTTTGAGAAGTGATTTGATGCTGGTAGCTAAACCAAGCTGGATATTCAGATAGTTGTGTTATGTCCCTTCAAAAGGCCAGCTGTAAACCAGACTAGCTCCAAATGTAGCTAACGGTGTACTTGCCAGCGTAAGAGGAAAATATTGCTCAAGATAAGAACTGTACAGTATTATGTGTTGGTTTGTATAGTGCATATAAGGTGACCTATGGCTGCTGAATTTGGAGACTCAATTTCAGATGCTCATCCCCTAACAAGCTGTTTTGTGATTGTTAACAAGACAACATTTTCATGTTAGCTGTAATGCCCAAAAAAGATTGTTTGAGGGTTAGTTACATGATGCTGAGCTAAATGCATGTCTGTGGAATACAAATGTGAATGCTAGCAAGAAAAATAAACAATTTTGAAGAAAAATAGGTGATCAAGGCCACAGGTCTTACCAAGTCTGGTTCTGAAGTATTTCACATGCGTCTGTCCATTTGACAGTCTTTGCTATAAATGGGCTTCATGCTTTGGGGATGATAAAGACAGAGTGGATTTTAATCCCACTGGAAAGTGAAGGCTATTAGAAGTTAATTATAACACTTCATTTTTGTAACAATCCAACTGGGATTTTATAACCTTAATGACCACTTGTGTGAGTTCTTGCACAATCTGTAACTCAGCAATTCCCAAATCTCACGGGGCTAACATTCCAGCTGATGAGGTGTTACTAGGACTTTACCCCTTCCTCTGGATTCTGTCAGCTCTTAGTCTGATGATGGAGAATCAGCCTTTTAACACAGTCATAATGAGGAAATTTGTCAAGGTGAGGCCAGGCTGCCCATTCCTGCAGTACTGCCTTTGTGATTTGCTGTTTTGTGAGAGGAGACATATTTTCCATTCCATGTATTTTATGCTCTGTTATTCATCTTGTGACCACAGGCTTTTAATATAAAGGCCTGTTGTTTCTATGACATTGTTTCATTTCTTCCATAGCATAATTGTCTTTGGTTTTCCTGGACCTGTGATGCTGGTGGTGGCAAAAAGGATAGTTGGGGAGGAGGGAAAGGTACAAACATTCCCAACATTTCAGATTTGCTGCAGATTTTGTGTAATCTTATTAGCTGTTTCACAACAACTATTGCCCCAGATATTCACTTTATAGTGTCATCTTATAATTAACCTGCTGTTCCTTTGTATCATTACATTCACAAAAGCACTGGCAGGTTTTGAACTAAAAGCTCATCCTGGTCAGATTATTATCTGCCACCACATTCTGTATAGTCTGTGAGCAATCTATATGACTGTATATACATTTTGTGCAGTCTGTACAACTGTAAAGATCGGTATTGTTTTAGTCCAACTAATCAAGTGTGATTTACTTTCCATTCTCCCATCCTGTGCCTGTAAGTTAGCGCCATGTCCAACACAAAGACAGCAAGAGATGTTTGTAGAAGGATGCTATGCTCCTTCAGGGAATAAGAGCTGTAAATCCCAACAAATCTAGTTCAGATGGTATCAGAGCCAGACAGGTAGGGTCATAGGTCCAAGCTAAAACCCAGCAGATATTTATCCCTAATCTCTCAGGGAATGAAAGAGGAAGTGGATTGTCTATGGATTGTTACTTCTTGGCTTAAATCTCCATTGAGAGTGAGAGAGAAAGCAAGCCCACAACTTAAGGACCTCCTGAGTCGGTAGTTCTGTGCATACCTTTGTGATTTACAGTTTTTGTAGCTCCTTTCATTAGTTTATTCCTTTCATTAGTTTATTAGTTTATTAGTTTATTCATTAGTTTATTCTTTTTGAGAGCATATATACCTTTCATAATCATAGTATTCTCTGCCATAATTTAATTTTACACATAGATGTGGTGCCTGGTTCATTTCAAATCCATTGTTCCCAAGGGTAGGAAGTAGTGAATAGCTATTCCACCCTCACATACCAGTCACGAACTTCTAAGCCTCTATTGCCTTCTTCATACCCCTGTTTTTGTCTGTTCTGTCTTCATCCAGAAATAATTCAGCAACTTTGAGCTTTTTTGCAGCCCATCTATGTATGTCTCATATTTCTGCAACGTCTTTTATTGAGCATCTTACTTTATAGCTGGGGGTACAATTCAAAACCAGCAGCTCCATCCATAATCTCTGTAATTATGGGGAGGGAGAAAAAATTATTATTCCAAATGTTCATACAGAGAGGGGTTTTTCTGTTGTTTGGTTGGTTTCATGGTTTTTTGTTGTTGGTTGGTTGGTTCTGGGGTTTTGTGTTTTGTTTTGTTTTTGAGTCTTTCTTTTACACAGTCTTTTCAGCCTTGGCAGAGCTTAGAGATTATGAGGCATTTTCAGATGTTTACTATGCACATAGAACCTCAGAGCCTGCAGAAGAGTTGAAGAAACTTTAAGTGTGTACATGGGATTCACAGCCAACTTGCAAAGTGGAAAGCAAATTGAACTCTGCAGTTTGCTGACTAGGGGAAAGGAAAGGAGATGGTTTATAGAGTAGACAAAAATAAACAAACAAAAAACAATAGAAAAAACAGACTACTTTGTGTGCTTACGGGTTATTCCTTCTAGGACAATTTTAATTTGAGGAAGTGCCCAGAAGTAGATGTTTCTGTTGAGACTGCTGTATCAGGTAGGCATGTCTTGCCATTATATTCCAAGAAATGAGGAGGGCTCTTAGTAATACAGACAAAACCGAGAAAATCACATTTGTTGTGGTTATGTTTGCATTACTTATTGACAGGCGTTTCCTCCATCCACGCACGAAAAAAGATTTCCATCAAATTTATCGTAATTCTCAAACTCAGTGCAGACCGTGCAAATTCTCGCAGAGACCCAATTATTGTACCTGACTTTGTCATACTGTAGGCTGTGGAATGGAGGTCCTTTACCAGAGTGTGATGCAAGTTTGGTTTCTGTGCCTGCTCTTGGAAAAGCAGTTCTTCTGTCCGTGCCTTGCAGTGACTACAGCCCTTTGTGCATACCTTTCCCCAGAGAAGAGAAAAGTCCTGAAGGCACAGCTTCTTGCTAACCATGAGAATCTCACACGTATGTGATCTTGCCAGCTGAAACCACACAAAGGCTGTATACTAGCATCTAAGCTGAGACGTTTCTGCTCACCAGAAGGACCAGGAACAAGTAATGATCACTGCTGAGGCACAGCCCAACAGTTAAGTGACATATGAGGGAGCATATCCCTGTTGTTGAATATAAACCTACTCCGCACCAGGAAATCCCCTCTGAAAGCAGGATTACTGCCATGAGTTGAGATGATGGATGATTCATACGGAAATTTGACTGTGGGCTCAGGACATCTTCGCACAGAACAGCAGGCATAACACGCAGTCAATCTTGAGAGAAGGCCAAATATAAGTGGTTGCTCTGTCTCATTTGCCTTGGGCTATGTACCTTCCTCAAGTGGAGAAGAGAACAGAAGCTGGGAAAACAGCAGAAAGGACTGAACAGTAATGCAGACCAGCCCTTCTTTCTCTCCTCCAGGCCTGGGCAATGTTTTCTTCCTCTCTTCCTCAGATCCATGTCATGTTGATAGCTCAGCATCTTGCCCTGACGGCTCAGTATCTTGCTCTAGGGACAGGGAACCGAGAAGCGGAAGAGAACAGACACTTTACACAGAGGGTGAGGCACCAGTCCCTCAGTAGGTAGCAAATTATTTCCTCTTTAGCATTCTCTAAACCAGGAATCAGCTCCTAGCCACAGCAGTATGCTCGTTAACATCGTAATGGGCAAGGACATCATGTAGCTATAACTGTGTTCTCTCATGGTCTTAATTATTTCAAGGTATTTACATGGAGACAAAGGATACGTATTTCTTCTGCAATTTGTTTTGTGCTTAAGCATTTCTTTTGGTTATAGCTCCTCTGGTTTACCAAGGAATGTGCTGCTTTCTCATGAAGGATGAGCACAGGGCTGCAGATGAACGTGGTGTGTGCCTATCCAGGCCTGCACAGCGGTGTAGGGTTACAGCGTTCCCTTCAGCCACGTCCTGAAGAGACAAGCATCTGCTTAAGGAAATGTTGAAGTCTAAACCTGCAATCTAAGAATGTGTGCTCAGTGCCAGCTATCTCCAGCACCAGCCGCGCCTCCTTGCTGGACCTTCAGCACCAAGGCTTGTGCCACCACCTGAGTTGCATACTGAGTCGCCCCGGCCTGGTGCCTCGCACCTGAGGCTGCCTGCAGTTGGGGTGTTTCTGCCCAGCCTGCTGAGTGTTCTTGGAGCACGGCTAACAAGCTGACAGGCCTGAGTGGCTCAGGAACTGCAGCAAGAGGGGAGGACGGTGCCCAGCTCTATCCCGTTAGAGCACTCAGAAGTGTGTACCAGAGAGGCCTCCTCTGAGCCCCGGCTCCTTTTTTCCAAGCCCAGAAGGTGGCTGGGTACCACGCGCACCCTCTCGGCTCTCTTCTCCAAGCCCCGTTCCCAATCTGCACCGAAATCGCGGCAGCACAGGGACCGCGGAGTCCCAAGGGCAAATTCCTCGGGAGCCGCGCGCCCCCAGTGACTTTGCCCGGCTGCACCCGTCGCCAAGCTCTCGGTCGTCTTCGCGGCACGGTCGCCGGGCTCCCCCCTCGCCGGCCCGCCCCGCCGGGGCAGCCGCTGCGCAGCCCGGCCCCTGCGGCCGCCCGCGGTGTGTGCGCGGGGGCGGAGCGGCGCCGCCGGCCAGAGGGAGCCGCAGTCAGCGCCAGCGCGGCGGCCCGCGGGGATGCTGCGCTACAGCTCGGGGCTCACGGTCACCGCCACCACCCCCAGGAGGACGGCCGGCGACGGCGGCCGCGCCCGGCGGAAGGTTCGCGGGGCAGCAGGGGGGGGGTGGCGGGGAGGTCCCGCGGGCCGCGCCGTGGGGCGGTGTGACCCCTCTCGTTCAGTTTGCCGGCGGAGCGCGTTTGGGCTTGCTTATTTTTGGTGTTTTCAGGTGAAGTGTGCGGTGTGTGAAAACATCTCTTTGAACCTCTGTAGTAGGTCTGTGGTAGGTGCTGGGAGAGGCAGAGCTTTGGGGTGCCCTGCAGGGCTTTTGTTAGTGCTACTTCCTGGCTGCTCTCCTGGACAGCCGTGAGGAAGCTGTGCTGTGGTGGAGACTTTTTCCCGATATGTACAATGGAGAACTTCCCCTGAGACTCTTTCCCTCATGGGGAAGCTTACCATAATGGCTTACATGGTAGTGATAACTTCTTTTAAAATACAGATGTACAATTACAATTTACTGACCTCTTAAACTTTTTAATTTTCATAGATAAGCCATTCTATATTAATACATTGGAAAACATGCCTTAAAAGTTGTTAGAACTCTGGCAGGTATGACAGCAATGTCTACAGCCACCTTGATTGAAAGAGCCCTTATGTGCTGCAGTGGCCATGTTGTTATCACTGGGGGGGCATGTTTTACGTGAAGAAATAAATCAACACAATCAAATGCTTAGATCACCCATACAAAGAAATACACTTGTGTGATCATGACAAATCTGGAAATATTTAGGGATAGGTCGGTCAATCCAAACTTTTGAGCTTATCAGTTGCAGTAAAACCAGTGAAGAATGTTAAATTAACACATGTTGTACACGGTAACGTGCAACTTGTTCTCTCCCACAGAAAAAAGAAGTTCTTGTCATTCATATGATAAGTTTGGTAATGATAATCCTTAATTTTGGTTTAGGAAATATTGGAAATATCCAAAATTTTGGATTCATAATAAAGTGAAATCGTCATTTCTGTGGAAAAATTAGAGTGATTGGAAATCATACTTCTTATGTGCAGTACAGCATCTACCCTGTTCCCACTGAATTTTCTTGTCTTAGTATTTCTTTCAAAAGTTAAAGTTAGGAGAGTTTGTGTTCAGGTGTTAATGTTCTTATTTTTATCCCCACGGTCAGTGTAAAATGAACTTTATTTTAAAAGTTCTTCTAAGTAAATGGGTAAGATCTAATTTGCAAATAAAACCTCTTGGGAAGCTGCTGTTCCTTTTGTAGTGAGATGCGAGTCTCTTGCTGTGAGCTGTCAGAAGAGAGGAGGAAGACAGAGTAACTGCAGAATAAATGGAAGATGTGCGTCACGTTCCTGTGTGCCTGTGGTCATGGGAAAAGTGCCCTTTAATTGTGGTGGTGTGGGGAATCTCATAGCGGGGATTTCATAAATGAAGAAGACCAGCCAGATAAACGACCAAAGAAAGTACTTTCTTCTTTGCATGTTTAGGGGTGACTGAAATTAAAACCTGCTTCATTTTTGCCCTCACCTTCAAAACTTGGAAAATAACATCTGGTCTTGGGCAGAGGGAGCAATTCTTGGCCATTGAGCTGTTTGGATAGCAGGTAGTTACTCAACAAACACGTTATCCCAAACTGTTTAATTGTGAGGCATTGGAAAGTTTAGAAAAATTAGATTCTGTTTTTGTTAACTCCAAAGTAGATTTGAATTTAGATCAAAACTGAACCATATCTTCCCTGTGAAGGACTTAAAAATCTTAGACTGAGGCTGGTTGCTGGTAGGACAGCTTGTATTTTTCTACCGCTATGCTGGTAACCTTGGTTATTCTATCAAACCCTTGCTCATTATTTTAATATTAGCTCTGCAGTCACTTCAGTACATAGTTAGCTGCAGTCAATCCCTTACTGGATGTTTCTTGTTTTTAGAAAGGAGGAATAAGAGTCTGAAGAACATTACTCAAACTGAATCTGTCATCTGTTTTTGTCTTAAGTTGCACCCTAGTGATTTGAGTAGGATGGTAAACATGAATGTGGATTGTGGATCTGGGCCATAAATTCTTAACATTTTTAACTAACCTAGGTTGCTTTTTTCTTAACTACTGTATTGCAGTAGCTCTCAGTTATGCTGTTCCTTTTGCCTCTTAGAAATTTGGTAGAAGAGCTTGTCTTCATCTGCCAATTTCCATTGCAGTCAGCAAACTTTTCTGTCTAGTGTTGTGGAGGGTGAACCTATCAGCCTTTGTTTTCCTGTCAGCATAATCATTCTACAAATGATGTCAGATGAGCTCTGGAAATACTGCTTGTGGGTTGTTGGTGTCAAAACCTAGGAGCGAGCATAAAATGTTGGCACGAAGAAAGTTATGTCTATTGTTGGCTTGTCAAAGCTATAGTTGCTGCAAACCAAAATAAAATCTGATAGCATAGAAAACTTAATACCTGCACGCCTATTTCTTTTTAAGAGTTATACTCATGAAGTCACAATTTTGGTGACATAAAAGTATGGTGGAAGCCATATCTGTCCCTCTGTTTTTCATCACATGTTCTTACTGTCAGTCACCAACTGAAGGAAATTGAATTGTATTCTTTTCCCTGCTTGTGGAATTCTCTTTCATTCCCCTCCTGGGTTTCTCCCTACAAAACCCAATTGTTTCTGGAAATTACTTCTTCATCCTCAGTTGCACATTATTCTGCCACTGTTTGGCAGCGAGTTGAGATTCTTCCTGTTATGATTTCATTTCCATGCTAAGGCATCACTACAGCCATGTTTTGCTGTTGGAAGAGGGCTGGCTGTGGTTTCTGTATGAGCCTGCTCATTCATTTGGTCAAGTGAGCTTGGCGACAAATGGTTGGGACAGCTGTTTCTTTAGGAAGCACTACATAGTAAAAACAGTATAGACACAGCATCAATAATTGCTTCTGGTTATAGGGAAAGTGGTGCCTGTTGTTTTATCCTTCTAATCTCTATAGCGTTTGTGAATTTCAACTTATTGGCATGTAGTCCTGTCCTTAGGTAGCATGCATCATCTGTGGTCCAGGAAGAATGGGAGTGAGTGGCTACATTATACATTTTCTGCTGTTTCCCCAGGGATGCTACGGAAGTGCAATTGTTATAAACAATGGTAGGAGTACAGCCTGTGTAAGGTTGTCCCAGCAAGGAATTCAAAACTGGGTGGCTCTTTGCCTCTGTGATACAAGCCTCCCTGGGTGTGACTTTAAGGCTGGAATTGTCAGATGACTGCTCATGCCACCCTCTGAATGGCATTTATGTGAGGCAGGCAGCAAAGTGAAGCATTACGTCTTCATTTTTTGTCAGAAATACTGCTGAAAATATGGTTGTGATTTGAAGTGTCTCAGTAGTTAGGAGCTAACTTGGAAACAAGGAAGTGGAAAAGAAATTAAAGTGTGATTTAGGGAGGTAATAGAGAAGACAGTGTAAAAAGAATAAATAATAAAAAGGCAAGAAAAATAGTTTAAATGTTAGTCTCAACAAATTACTGTTACTGATTTGTATTTCCAAGCTAGTTGTTACAACTTCCCTGCCTTCCCTCTGGGTTTCTTCGATTTTTCTTCATAGTAACCTTGTAACACATGCATTGCTGTAATGTGACAGGCAGTCATGATTCACTAGCGGGTGTACACATACAGGGATAATCACTTATTTACAATCACTGCACCATGAACCTATAAATGTGTTGGCTGTAATTAGTCCTTTGCTGACTGTCAGGCAAATCATTTGCCAGCTTCAGAAAAACTTACACAACTCCATTTCACCTGACGTTGAGTTGCCATTCAGTATGCGTTTCTATTTCTTTGAGGTGTTTGTCATGTTTTCTCCTAAGAATCTTTTTATTTGATTTAACTTAATTTTCTTTCATTTGAAACCCCTGTAAGAAAAAGTTGGCCTCATCTGTCACTTCCTGCACAGCACAAACTCAGTACTATTTCCTATTTACGCGTCTGGTCTTTCTTTGTTTGACTACATGGATGAATGCCAGTATCTCTTTCCTCTTTTGTTGTAAACACCCTTGTTTTAGAGGAAAGAGCCTTGCTAAACCAATGAGAAGAAAGAGCGGGGGGGAAATAGAAATTAAATAGGCAATAAAGCATAGAATTAATTGCTTTATGAATCAGTGAGCTCTAACACTGAGGAATTTATTATTAATATATCTTGATAACTTGTAAGCAAGGAAGGACTGACAGTTTCTGCAGCGTAAGGGATTAGTCTGGTGTTCTCAGAAGAACACAGATAGCTCTCAATCAGTGTCTAAAGCCAATGTGCAAGGACCCATCTTTTTCAAACTTGTTTCATTGTTTCAGAATTATCTAGGAAATATTAAAATATAACCCACTTTTGTGCTGAACTTACTTTCTTCTATCACTTTCTCTGTGGCTTCTTGTTCTTTTGTTGATAGTGTATGGCTGAATGATGAAATAACAGTGAAGAGCTTGTTTCACAGAAAGTACCTTCCACAGATGTATCTAAATAGCAGGTTGTATTTTAGCTTGATCTTGTTATGCACATTTTTTCCACTTTTTATAATACAAATATGGATCACACATTTTACATAAACATTATCTCAGAACATTTTTCTTATTGATAGAAGGCATTGCAGACCAAAGAGGCCTAAAAGAAGATGGAAGGCAGCAGAAAGTGGCATTTTTTAATATAGTCGATGTTATACCAGTGTTGATTGGTCATCTTGATGGGATTTAAAGAAAGTCTGGAGTTGACACAGATATTTGCAGATAGTTCTTCTAATCACTTTTGCTTGGGAAGAAGAAAAAAAGAATGCTTCTTGTTTTAAAATTTGAAAAGGGTCAATTGTTTGGAAGCAGGGAGAATGAGAATCTCTGTTGTAGAGATTATGAATAGTGGTGCTATGGGGAGATTGCATTTTGAAGAGCCTTGAAAGTGAAGTGAAGACTTATTTGATATGAGAGACTAGTTGAAGAACTGGATGTTGAAATGGTGAAATTTGGGGTCTATGAGTAGTACTTTGCCGCTATGCTGTGAATACCTGCAAGTAGACCATGATTGCTGAATTTTGAAGCAAAAGGAAATGCTATAATGATCAAGACATGAGCTGTGATCTTTCTTGGACAAGAGAATCATAGAATCATGGAATGGCCTGGGTTGAAAAGGACCACAATGATCATCTAGTTTCAACCCCCCTGCTATGTGCAGGGCCGCCAACCACCAGACCAGGCTGCCCAGAGCCACATCCAGTCTTGCCTTGAATGTCTCCAGGGATGGGGCATCCACAACCTCCTTGGGCAACCTGTTCCAGTGTGTCACCACTCTCTGCGTGTAAAACTACCTCCTAATATTTAACCTAAACCTGCCCTGTCTCAGTTTAAAACCATTCCCCCTTGTTCTATCACTATCCACCCTCGTAAACAGCCGTTCCCCTTCCTATTTATATGCTCCCTTCAAGTACTGAAGGCCACAATGAGGTCTCCCCAGAGCCTTCTCTTCTCCAAACTAAACAATCCCAATTCCCTCAACCTTTCCTCAGAGGAGAGGTGCTCCAGCCCTCTGATCATCTTAGTGGCCCTCCTCTGGAGCAATGGAAAGCTGTACTTCAGAGAGCAAGTACACATTCAAGGCCTTTGGCATGATTCCACACCATATCCTTATCTCTAAATGAGAAATATGGATTTGAAAGCTGGACTATTCAGTAGAGTTGGTTGAATGGTCGCAGCCAGAGAGTTGAGGTCAATGGCTCTATGGCCAGGTGAAGGATGGACACGAGTGGTGTCCCCCAGAGGTCTGTCTTGGGACAGGTGCTCTTCAATATCTTTATCAATAACATAGACAGTGGGATCAAGTGCACCCTCAGCAAGCTTGTAGGTGACACCAAGCTGAGTGGTGCAGTTGACACAGTAGAAGGAAGGGATGCCATCCAGAGGGACCTGGGCAGGCTTGAAAGGTGGGTCCATGTGAAGCTAGTGAGATTCAACAAAGCCAAGTGCAAGATGCTGCACTTGGGTCAGGGCAATCCCAGATATGTGTATAGACTGGGAGAAGAACTTATTGAGAGAAGCCCTGCGGAGAAGGACTTGGCGATCCTGGTGGAAGAAAAGCTGGACATGAGCCAGCAGTGTGCACTTGCAGCTTGGAAGGACGACTGTAACCCAGGCTGCATCAAGACATGACTAACCAGCAGGAAGAGGGAGTTGATTGTTCCTGTCTACTCTGGCCTTGTGAGGCCCCATCTGGAGTACTGCATCCAGGCCTGAGGCACCCAGTGTGAGAAAGATGTGGAGCTGTTGGAGTGGAAGGGCCACCAAGGTGATCAGAGGGCTGGAGCACCTGTCCTGTGAAGAAAGGTTGAGGGACTTGGACTTGTTTAGCTTGGAGAAGAGAAGGCTCAGGGGAGACGACGTTGCAACCTTGCAGTACGTGAAAGGAACTTATAAACAGGAGGAGGACCAAATTTTCACATGGCCAGATAGTGATAGGATAAAGGGGAATGGTTTTAAAATAAAAGAGGGGAAATTTAGGTTAGATGTTAGGAATAAATTCCTTACTCAGAGAGTGGTGAGGCAGTGGAACAGAAGTTGTTGATGCTCCATCCATGGCAACATTCAAGGCCAGGTTGGATGGGGCCCTGGGCAGCCTGATGATCCTAGTGGGTGGCAACTCTGCACACGACAGAGAGGTTGGAACTAGCCTGTAAGGTCCCTTCCAGCCCAAGCCATTCTATGATTCTGCATGGCTGGATGTAAGGAGTTAGGAGAAACTAAAGACATCTGGGTCTGATAAGACACTGGACTATACAACACTGGTGATGGCCCACAGTAACCACAAAAGAGGTGCTTTAGACATTTTGAAGAACAGCTTAGCGTCGTTTTTGTCAACAGGTAGCTGAGATTTCATAGGAAGATTCTGTGAAGCTTTGAATTTAGACAGAAGAAATTCTCATTTCATCATTTGCTCTGCTTAGGACTTAGGATTGTTTTCTACAAAGAAGTCTCATGTATACAGCTAAGACTAATGTTTGTAACCAAGTTTCTTGTATGAGAAATGATGCTTTAAAAATATTGTTACAGCAAAGATCTCAGCCAAAAGCATGGCCAGGAGTGATAGAGGGTAAAGAGGTATCAGTCCTCCCAGCCTGTTTCTTAAATTTTCTGTGAAGAATTCTGAGGCTTTGCTTATACACTGTATATAACATTTCAGTAATATTTCTGTTAGAATTTAGTGGAATTTCTGTACTCTTGGATCAAATACTGAACAAAAAAGTGACATTCACTCCAGAATATCTTTTGTGTTTCTAAATAATCCCTTTTGAAGATTAAAAGTACGCCAAATCTGCAAACAAAACTGAGAAACTAGGAAATTATGTTCATTGTTCTGATATCCGAGCTCTCAATGTCATTTATGAGTACAAAAGAACATGTTGTTAATTGAAAAGGTTTTTTGTTGTTTTTTTTTTTTTTTTTTTTTTTTGCTATTTCAGGTATGTAATTACGGATGCCCTTGAATTATTTCTTGCCAGCTAAAAAACCCTCTAGCCTTTTACGAATAGCTTACTTTTTTTGTTAGCTGATTGGAAGAAAGTAGAAAATAATAAATGGAAACTTGAATGTTAGCACAGTTCATCTTGCAAAGCAAGTTATTAAAATTAATTTTTGTAACGCTTACATCTAAAAGCAGACTTCTGTTTTTCTTTCAGATGAATGTTTGCAGACTACGTTTAACAGTACCACCTGATGAAGTCTCACAGCCTGAACAGGGAGCAAAAGAACCTGAAAGAAAGAAACACGTAAGTTTTAGCAATCGCAGTTAAATGCTGTACAAACAAGGAGTAAATATTGACATCCGTGGAAGCTGATTTTAGTTGTTTTGGTAATTGGATCATCTTGGAAGACTGAAGAGCGTGTGGATGCTGAGCAAGTCAGCTGTAAACTTCGAGCCTGAGCTCTGGTGTTGGGAACAGCAAAACTTCATACAAAGTGGAAGGATAGTAGGAGATAAATGTCACAGAGATTGACAGTGATGTGTGACTGAAGTATTCTTAGAACTTGATTATTTAATATTTACATGCTGGATTGCTGTAAGCAGCAGTGTCTTTCATTAAGCAAAGTCTCAATCTTCACCTGAAGAGGGGAATTTTGCGTTTCATATAGGCTTAAGTGTGTGAGAAATGAGCCTTTACTGTATGTGTGAGCTGGACTGCCTGAGACTTGGATGTTTTTCTGCATCACCTGATTTTTGGGGCCAGTAGATTGTAATAATTAATTGTGTACAGAAAGTATTTAGTTGTAGCAATCAAAGTATTTTCACCCACCACTTAGAGTTCTGTCAGTTTGTATCTGACTGCAGAAATCCCCAGTCTAGTTGAATCGTGTGGGCCCGGTGCCCTAAGAGTAATATAAGTTTGTTTTTGAGGAGGACAGGTACTGACTCATGGCTTACTCATTTTACTGTGCTGAGTAGTGTAATAATGAGAAAGAAGTGTCAGTGAGTAGATCCTCTTGGTCACTTCCTTATGCGACTTCTTTTTCTCTGCCAGACTCTGTATTTAATGAGAGCTATATTGTACTCTTTTAGGAAGTGTATATAAAATCTTCAGAAGTGGTTGGGCTCTAATTGATCAGTGTCTTGGCAATTAAAAAAAACCACAGAGTAATTGTGTCATTTACTTGTTTTTTGCATTTTTTGTGTAATTCAAAAAAATACACTGAACATGAAGCAGCTACCAAAAAATAAATCACTGAGCATGAACTGTTTATTCCTCATGCCTCTAAAACAAGAGAGGAATTTATTACCTGTAGATTTGTCTACATTGTCTATGTAATACATTGCTTTGTATATTTGAATTAGTTACACAGTAACTTATAGTGCACACAAGATCCTTGACTAGTCATACTCTGATAGTTTTACTGTAAGCTTCAAAAACCAAACCAAAAACAAAAAAGCCCACACCAAATAATTCTTCTGAGAGCAGTGACTGGATATCTCTGCTGATCACCCATGTTCAGCTCACTCAGTGATAATGAAATTCCTTACATCACACTGAGAATAAGCAATTTTACAAATGTTAGATAATTCCCATAAGGACCTATAAAAACTATGTTATATAGGGGATAATGCTAATAGAGAGAAATTAGAGAAGTGCTCACCTTTCTGCCTTACACTTTGCAATTTAATGCTTCACCAAGAATCAAATGCAACAGCAGGACTTGGAAGTTAGATTTCTGTGCTGTCTTTAATGTTGGGTGCAAAGAAAAGCATTGGAAAAATATTTTTAATATTTAAGTAGTACAACTGTTGACTTACACAAAAAAACTGCGAGGGTAACCAGAGGGTTTGTGCAGTGTTTGCTAAGAGTTGCAAGAGAGATTGGGTGATCTGAGCATGGCTGCTTGCTGTCTCCTCTTTGGGCAGACAAGAGGTGAGGGAGGAGAGCACAGACCTTGCTGTGTCAAAGGGAATGCCAGAAAACTATAAATACACCATGGTGTGACATTTAGTTGTAATCTCCTCTTTCTAATCTTTCATTAGAAGGAGGTGATTTTGAGCTGCCCTAATGTGACATTGCGATGGCTTGATGGTTATTTCTTTATTTTCTGTATTCTCTGGAACTGGGTACTATTAGAAAGTGTAGCAGCTGCAAAATCAGCTGTACAGGAGCTCTTGCTAGCACTGAACCTGCCAGCCCCTTGCTTTGGAGCTCACTGTCAGTTCAGAACTGATGCTTTATTGGTTATGTCAATAGATGTTAGCTTAGCTTTTTTCGTTGCAGTCCAAGTGTAGCAGAAAATATAGACTGTATTTCATTAAATCTGTATCAGTGCATTGTGTTTCTAGGTTGATTAATTTATTGCCATTCTGATATGAAATAAAAATGAGCCAGTGTGAAAAATAGAACAAAGTGGCAGAGCTGGGCAGTTTTGTTACAACAGAACTACTGCAGACATTAGGGGCAGGAGGATGGCCTCTGCCTGTCTCTTGTAAAAGATGGTACCAGTTGGATGGTGATTTCAAAAATGGAAGGGAGAGAGCTTGTGCTGTGCGTGTCAGGATGAATGTCTGTATTCCTGTTTAGTCTGTGATGCCTTGAGAGAAACATGCGAGAACTGAAGTCACAAGTACAAGTTGGTTGGGTGGTTTACTTTTTATTGGCAAAAAGCTAAATATCTGAATTGTGAGCACTTCAGGCTGAGAGTGTATGGAACTGCCATAATTTTGTTCCACTGTTTCTTTACTGATAGGCAATAGATGAAAGTAGTATGAGGCTGTTTACTTCACCATGAGGTACAAAGGATTATTGTGCTGGTCAGATCGTATGCAATATCTGTGTGTTCTGAAGCCTGCCTCGTCCTGCATGATAAAATGCTACTGAACAATAGTATTGTCTCTGTTTGGGCTAGTATTGTCTCTGTTTTATCAATCAGTCAGTCCCTTTCTTCACTGTCATGGCTAAATTTGGAAGCGTCATTGGAGGCTGCAGCTGGATATTTGAGGGCAGAATATTGAGATATATACAGAGATTTTTTCTTTTTTTCCTGTGAGCATGTGGACAAGAGAATGAAAATGAGATAAAGCTTTATAAACTTGTCTTACTTTACTGGTTTTGTAGCTTTCAATAGAGTTTGAACAGCATTTAGTCTTAACCTTTAACCAATACTTGGGCTTTGTATATCCTCTAACTCTTAAATTTACATTTTAAATTATTCACATCCTAGAGGCGAAATCCTTATTGCTTCCTGAGCAGAAATACAAAAGAGTTTTTCCCCCAGCAAAAATGTAGGCTGCACAGAAGCCAGAGGAGGAATTTTCTCCAGCGTATGGTGCAGAGAATCAAGAGAAACTCGTGTCAGACCTGGATCAAGGAATATGAGTGCAATGAATATGAGGCTGTTGTGCACTTTGAATCTAGGACAGTGCCTATTTTCCCTGCTGATCTGTGGCTGCCAGCCCACTCCCACCAGCATAGCAGTTGTGACATAACAAATGTGGTTCACCTGCTACAGGTGGCTGATGTTACTGTTTCTCAGCCTCTCCAGCACTAATTCTGTTTTTTTATGTGCTATTAAAGCAACTCTTTATTAAAACCAGCACTAGATGAAAACCACAGAAATAATTCCACTGGTAGCTACCTCTGGTAGCTAATGTGTTTGTCTTATCTTACTTTCTTAATGCATAAACAGTTTTATTTGGTTAGATATTGTACCTAAATTCTACAATATTTCAAGTGGAAATGTGTTAAGTGATGCTTCTTATTTAGTGTCATGAGTTTAAGAACACTTGTGTCTATGTCGTAGCATATTTCCACGTTTTAGTACTTTTTATATATGAAACATCCCTAAATGTAATGTGAGTTTCACAGACTGTAGGAGAATATGAGGAAATATAGCTGCCTTTTGTAAGAGCAGATAACTTTGCTTGGTGGACTTAATATTATAAAATTGCCATTCTACTGGACAGGAATTAAGCAACCTAAGTAACAGTGTGAATGTTTTTGTTTTTTACATAAATAGTGAGCACACAAAAGACAGCTGGCTATTTCTGAATTGTCTGAAATGTAGCAATTGAGGAAAAGATAAAGCCTCACTTAGCTGATTTGGCCATATGTTCTGAAATTGTGCTAATCATTAAATCCAATGCTCCTTTTCCTTAAAATAAGATACCTCTTTTGCTACCAAACTTTCGACAAAGTATGAAACATGTATTTATCAGACCTTCATTTAAAAAAATGATGGAAATGGATTCAGAGGTAAGTCACTCCTTAGTGTTATTTACATAATGCTGGTAAACCATGGGCAGTATGAAAAGCAGCTCACAAATCACATTTAAATACGAGTTTGTACTCCTTTCAGAGTTTATACTGGCTTCAGATGTTGCTTGTGCTACTTACTTGGACAGATATAAACAGGATGCATGGCAGTTATTAAGACTTTTGCAACCTTGGGGTGTCGGCTTCTGTATTAAATATTTATTAACTAAGTAAACATAGTCTGCTTTTCTTTAGGATATGTAGTGTGATCACACCAACTGCAACATGACTGTTGCTACAACTCAGATGAAGCGCGTTCCTGGAAGCTGCCTTCGTGTACATCAGCATAATGTGTTGTTGTGGTTGACTTGAGTTGTCAAATAACTGACTATAGCCACAAAGAAATATTCATGAGTTTCTTGAGGTTAGTCAGCCTTTTCAGATAAGGGGTTTCAAGAACATTTTGCAGCAACAAATTGCAAAGGTATTGAAAGGTATTGTTCCAGTGCTGGAAGTGCATAGGCAGATGGGGAGTGAAAAAAATGCTGTAGATTTGGCTGATATTTTGACCTTAAAAGCAATGGTTGACTAATCTAAAGAAACCTTCCAGCTTCACCTACTCTTCTGGTTAGTTTTATAGTATTTACTTATTCTGTTATCATCACTGAGATGCCTCAGAAAGGAGAGGGGTGAGAATCTTGTCAGAAAATTGAATTATGAGAGAGGATATATATGGAAGACAGAGCAAAACAATGAGAAGTAAAAGCAGTATCCTGTATTGTAAGTAGCACATGGCAGGACTGGAACTCTCAACAGATGATGGACATTCTTTTAATCTTCTGAAAGAAGTGACAAAGAAATCTTGGGAGGCTTGTACAAATATAGATGACAGACAATTGTGTCACCACTGCTGGAGAAGTGTGACCAGTCTGGCTTTATGCATACTTATGATACTCATTACGTCCCTATTATGATGTAAATTTAAATCTGTTCATCTGTGAAATATTTAAGTGTCATGGATGATTGATTCTCTTGCTGCAAACCTAGTGGTCTGAATCTATCTTCCTTTGCTAGAGAGAGAAGAGTCTTTTAAAGCATTCCTTAGAAATGTGTCTGTAATGTTCTAAAAATAAGGAACTCGATCACAATCTTCGTACAGAATTCTGCAGACAGAACTTTAAACAATTCTGCTAATGTTTCAGAGGCACAAAGGATCTTAGTAGTTGCTAGTATTCAGCTGTTCACCTCATAAAATATGAATTAGAGTGGGTAAAGGTTATGGATTTATGAATTCAATGTCTGGGGCCTTAGTAACCTCTAAACAATCAAAGCGATTATTCATCTTGTTATCTGGAAGATGGAAACTTGTATTTAATCCCTTCATCCAGATGCAGGGGAGGAGCTGAAATGAAACTACCAAAGCAACTGTTCAACCCTGGAAGTAAACAGATATAAAAGTTTTGAGTCATATCCCCATCTAGTTCCTGTATTTATTCTCAAATAATCAGGTGTAAGATTTTTGTCTGTATGCATGCAAAGAGGAAAACAAACAAATCATAATTATGTAACTTTTGGTTATCAGGATACGAAGCCCTGTGTATGGTGTTTTCAACATGCAAAATAACATCTGGTATAGATAGGTCTAGGCGACCAGTATTTTTCTATTGAATGGTTGAAACTGTCTTTATCAGGTGTCTACTGCAGGATTGTTCCCCTCCCAGCCCTGCATGCACACAGAGCTTCAGCAAAATGATTAAGCCAGTAATGATACAGTAAAGGCATTTCAGTTGAGAAAATCAGTCAATGCCAATGCAGAAGGGACACAAATTTATTTTATTCTGTACTACATACAACAAATTTCCATTTTTACCCATTACTTTTAATACAAATAGATTATCCTGTTCATTTTCACCCTACCTTAAGAAATATTTATTCTTATGTTGTCACTGTGGTTACGTTAGTTTGGCTGCTAAAAACAGAAAGAGCGATTGCATTAGACTACAGTTACTGCCATCACCCTGTCATGGTAAGAACTGGAGACTTGCTGGGATACAGTTGCATGTGGATACCAAATAATAAGTTTCATCTCCTTCTGCCTCTGTTTGGTATCCAGGAGAGTATTTAGATACCGTTCAGACTTCTGATTTACTATAGAGTCTCAAAAGTCTGTGAGTTTCCATACTGTGTCATTACTGAATAACAAAACAAACTCAAATGTTTTCAAAAGCCAATGTTGTAAATATTCTCATATCTATTGACATCCTGGTAAATTTGGTGTGCAAAAGGAAGTTCAGTGAAGTTACCTGTGAGTGAAGTAACAGCTGTTTTTTTCAAGACTATGTCTTTCTAACTTTATGTTCACAAATAGTTGTTCATTTTAGGTTCTCAGTTTGCAGATATTCAAAGTTAAATGAGATGAATTCTTTTTCTCATTTTAAAAGTCATAGCATGGACGTCTGTCTGAGCTAGTTGCTCAAATTCTTTGTAATCAGGAATATAAATTAGTACTTCTGAAGTCTGATTCACTTCAGGTAATTGCTGCAGAAGTCTGTTTCTCTGGGTTTATCAGAAGGGAGGCCAGGTGAGTGGTCAGTGTGGGTGGCTACATCTGACCTTGCAGATATTTATATATTGAGGGAAATGATTCCTACTGTTTGTATAAATATTTTTCTTACAAGCCATACTGATGAGATGATTAAGTGGAGTGTGTTACATAGAGCACCTTAAAATAAGACATACGTTTATTACAAATATGTTTCTACTAATTTCTGCAGATCACTAAAATACCAAACACAAGCACTTTAAAGCTGCCGCTTTACTTTCCTATCAACACCTCCTATAATAGTTCATAACACTGAAACACTCACATGCTGTTTCATAGCATTGCTTTGGCTCTTATAACATCAGTTCTACATGTTCTATAAGATAATTACGGACTGAAATGGATCTTTGATTGTTTTGGAGGTGTTTAGCTTAAAATGGAAACCAAAATTATAGATTATAGACAGGTTTATCTACAAGATAAAATGATATTTTCTGAACTCTCTTGTAGAGCTTTGAAGTTTCAGTTTCATTTTCTTCTGAGAACTGTCTAAATATTTAGATTAAACTTGTGAATTTTGATGTTTTACACAGCATGGACTTTGCAAGGGGCAGGATGGAGGAATTTTTGTGTTTGCAAGAATTTAGAAGGAAACTGTAAGAGCAAACAGTCCTCCAGAAGAATGCAGAAAAGTACCACATAAGCCAGAAGAACTTTCTCATGTGTCTCTCTCCTTGCAATAATCCCATCTGTTGCTCTTGGCTGTACACATACCATTTCCATTAAAGCTAGTGAAAAACTGACATCTAAACTGATTATAAACTATTCATTGATCATCCCAAAATACAAAGGTTGACAATTTGGCCCCCACGCATGTGGGATCTAGTGTTCTTAAGTACTGCTGTGCTTTCACTATAGTTGCTTGTCTTGTGTTACTGCCTTTGTTTAATTTTTAAATTATTCTAGAACTTGCTTGAAAATAAAATATGATTTGTTTTTAAGGAGCTCTACCATGTCCCAAATGGCATGTCTCCGGGGAAGCTCTCTCATGGAATGGTGTATGGCGTTGTGCACCGGACTGACAACAACCATAAGAGAGAAATGGTGGTTTATGGCTGGTCAGCTGATCAGCTGAAAGAGGAGATGAATTACATTAAAGAAGTGAGTTATGCTTTTGCCTTCAGAATTTGCCAGATATCCCTTCCATATGTTTCTTTAGAGCTGTGAGTGTACATGGGATGACTGATGTCACACCAAATAACCCCAAATTTGAATAGAGAACCCACTCTGAAGCTAATGGTTTGCCTTGTTATTTCTTGAGTTGAAAAAAACTTAAGTGCCTAGAAGCTACGTGGTTGAAGCTCACATCCTCTGTGCCAGATGATATTCCATAATGCTTAGTGACTGGGGGGGGATACAGCTGGACAAGCAAGCTGCCTAACTGATCTTGAGGTTCTCGTCCTGAAGCCTTCATAATTTCAAATGTTATGCAGGATAAACTTTGTAAGCAGGCACCTAAAAGGATGAACTCTTTCTTATCTTCTGCTTTCCCCTCCTCCATCACAGTTTTGAAAAGACTCCCAAATTAGGTGATATAGTAAAATCACTTGGGTATGTTTTGGGGCAGCCTTAAAATAGTCAGCCTAATAAGATGACTTTGTACTACTTTCTTTGTGTATGCTCATTTAGCATAATTGGCAGAAACTGTACTGAAAGAAAAAAATGAATTTCTGATGCTGCTCATTTTTGTGCTTGAGACTCACCATCTCTTTTCCTGTCAGTCCTTGTCTCTCAGACTTTGGCAATAACCTTCTAATTAGCCCAGAGTGAATAATTTGACCTCTTTCCATCCTCCTTTGCCACCCAGGAAGCTATTGGTCAATGGTTATCATCTTACAATGATTCAAGTGCAGGAGAACTGTGTTGATATAAAAGGGAGGAACACTGCATCAAGCCAGCAGTCAAAGAGACTGTAATTATGTGTGCTCTTAGCATCTGCCTGGTTTCCAGCTATCAGCACTTGTTTTTCTCCTTTATTGCTCACAGATTTCAAGCTCCCAGTGTCTAACACTCTCCAGTACCTGCACTCGCCATTTAGGGTATGTTGCTACTGCTATGCAGGAAAGGAGCACGAGCTGCTGTTTTCCTGCCTGTGTAGTTTATCTGAAGTGCTGTCAGGGAATGGATGAATTGGTATGCAGCACAATGCAGCTCCTTAGGCTGCACTGCTTCTGGTACCTGATTCGGGTTGCTTGAACTGGGAGCATGTCCCTGTACTTCTCTGTTCTCTGTTGGCTTGTGGCAGAGAGGGAAATGTCAGGCCAGACTGATACCATGTCTTGCACTGGGTCTTGTGTACCAATTCTTTCAGAAAAAAATGGATAAAACCTTTGAAGAAGTGTAGGCTGTGAATCAGCTATGCTAGTTGTGAACTTTGGCCTGCCAGATAAGTTTCATCTTTAAAAGCAGAGCCCTCAGCTTGTGCCACCTATATGCTGACTTAGCCCAGAAATGGAAGGCCATGTTCTGAACTGCTGATGCTTCTTTTTCCTGTATTGATGTCAAACTTACACCTTGCAAGTGTGTGTGTGGGCAGGTGCATGTGTGTGGGTAGAGACAGGATGAGGAGTGCTTCCTTCCGTGTTTCTCATCCTAAAGGAAACATGCAGCCAGGGGTAGGCTTGTGCCCACTCCTTGTGTAGGTTTGGTGGCCAGTGTCCTCTTTCTGGGACTGCATATACTGCAGAGCTCCCGGAAACTTCCCCCTTTTAATGCTTTCCCCTTGTTCCTTCCCAAGCCCCACTTCAGCTATGCAGATGCAAGGTAAGCTGTCTGCCCTAGATAATCTGCAACCAGCGTGTGTTCAGCTGAGGGGAGGGGAAGAAAAAGAATTTGAACTACGTAGCTGGAAGATAAACAACAGGCAAACATTTAACGAGTGTTTACAATGTGTGCTCTTGAGAAAATTTGGTTCTTTGCATGTTTCTCAATGGCATGCAAACCCAAGCTGGCTTCTAACATACCTTTTTATTTTTCCTTTTTCCTTTCTTTTATTTTTTTTATTTTTTTTAGAAAGGCAAAGTATAATTTACATCCATAGTTATTAAACAAAATCAGATTGGGTACTCTATTCTTCAGATTTGTAATTACATTGGTAAATTTATGCTAATACACTGTTTAGCTAGATATGAGCCTAAAAGTCCAAATTCAGTGAAGCTAAAGGGTTTATTTTCAAAGGACACTTGGTGAAAACTTAATTAAACGCTGTAATAGAATTAACGTATATGAAATCCATATGTGGATGCTTTTCTTAGAAAGAAAATACTGTATGTTCAAGTTAATTTTAATCCCATTAGTAAGTGAAATAGGTTAGTCTTCTGGATAATTTAATTGAAAGTTGTTATTTCAATTATTAATTTACTAGTGTTTAAGTGTACAGAGAATTTTAGAATTGCTCAGATTTTTGTTTAGATCATCCCTAAGGGGGCAGCTCTTAAGACTTAAGTAAGTTCTTGTCTTAAGAGTAAACTACTGTTGACAAAAAGTTTGATTAATAATGGGCAATTCTAAAAGCAATAATAAAGAATACAGAAACAAAATACTGTGTCCCGGTATAAACAGTGTCATCAATAAGTCTGGTTGATAAAGGCATGTGATTTTTCTAACACCAGGTGAGAGCAACTCTGGAAAAAGTAAGAAAGAAAATGTATGGGGAGTATGATGAAATGAAACGAAAAATACAGCAGCTTACGAATGAACTGAAAGTAAGTATGCGTTCACTTGTAGGGAAAGCATATGACAATAACTGTCCCTGTACTATCTGTTTACCTTTTCCCTCCAGGAAGGTAAAGTAGGACAGGGATGCTTTTGTATATGGAATTAGTTGCCTGGTTATTGGAAATGAAAATAATCTTGATAGCACTGCCTGAGGTGCGTGTTCATTCTAGACAACCTGGGAATTGTTGGAGATCTTTGTAGCAGTAAGCTGCCGCATGAAATGAAAAAGAAATTGATTATATAATTAGGAGTAACCTGTGCTACTTAAAGTTGTAGTTTCAACAGACTGCTCTGATTTACTGACTGTAATGCTTAAATATGATAATAAAAGAAGTAGCAGTATCTAATGCATGACAGTCCTAAAATGACTTACCTTGTGGTTCTTAATGGAACCTTTTGGTGGTCATTTGATGAACTCTCTTTCTTTGTGCTTTTTCAGTAAGAGCTGCTGCAGTCTGTAGAAATACCATTCGTCTTAAACTGCTGAGTTCTTTGGTCCAACAAATTACTGACAACCTGCTGTGCATTTTATATTCAGTATTGTTATTCACAGCTTTGGTTCAGAGGAAGCTTTGATAATTAAATATATTCTAACTTCAAGGATCTGGGACTCTGACTTGTGTCTTTCTTACCTCCTCATTTGGAGACTGTCAGTTCCCTGCATGCTGTATTTATGTATAAAGATCAGAACACAGAACAAAATTCTGTGTCAAGTAGTATAAAAATAATTTAAAAAAAAAATCACCCCAACTTGAGAGGAGGGAGGGAAGAACTGAATTTCTGTGAAATGAATGAAATAGTCTTTGTGATGCTGACGATATGCAGCCCCCATCTAGTACCATGTAGGCAAATGCTGGCTCAGATGCAGCTTTGCCTTCTTTCTGGCTGTTCCTTCCTGAATTGCAATGATGATATTCTATGCTTTCAGATCCTCCACTTGGCCAGTAGAAGTCCTGCATGAGTCTGAAAATCTCTCTTAATAGTTTCTGACCACCTCTGATAGAATCTCTAATTCAGAAGCAAATAAACAGTTTATGAAGGATTCTTTCTGAAGTTAATGGCACACTGAGACATCCCCACTCACACACACACGCTTTCTTAATAATTGAGACTGCCTGAAAAAAGCACAGGTGTTCTAATAACATATGCTTTTAAAATTTGTTTGTTTCTGTTTGTTTTCTACATGACTGCCACCTTCCATGCTGTTTGAGGATCCTATTTAAAATCCTTTCTATACTCTTAGCTTCAGCTTTGAATCACTATGCTTTTTTTTCCCATCAATTTCCAGGACTACTTTTTGTTCATTAAGTTAGTTTGAAGTTTGCACTTCAAATACTCTACCTTGGGCAGTAAGTTTCTTCACACGAGTTCTTATCTTGTAACTTTTTTAATTTATCCAAAGCATTTCTGTTTTCATTTGTTTTTAACTGAGCACACATTTGTATGGAATTAGCAGTAACTACATAGCTTCTGCTCCCTGGGCTGACCTCATCTATTTATAACTTTGTTACTAAACACTAATTGATCTTCATATTGATCACTGGTGCTCTTATGCTTTAACAAGAAATGCATCTGTCTGGTCCATGACATAAATCCAAGTTGGGCTGGCTTCCATTAGTAAAAATATTCTTCTTTATTACTGAATGGTCCCTGATCACAGTTTGGGTTTCTGTCACCTCTTAAATGGTGTCATTTTATGCTTTTATTTCCTCAAGTTTTTAAGCATGCAAGTGTGTGTATGTGTGTGCACAACAAAAGAAGACAGATCTTCACACAACCTGCTTCGTATTGCTTCATCCTTTGGTCCTCTTGATGTTGCTTCTTTACGCATTCAATTGGTCACTTCCTTCTCAATTAAGGCTATTCTACCATTCACCCAAACCTTTCTAGATTTCTTCATTTCTTGCATTCTTCTGATTTACACCAGCAGCTTACCCACTCTGTGTATATAAGCTTTCTGAATAGACATTTGTCAAATGTCCTCTTATCCTTTCAGAAAAGGTTTTACGCTGATTACTGTTCAACAGCAGACAGACGCTTTCACTTTATTTCTGTTAGCATATTTGAATTATATATTTTGTTTGTTTGCTTTTGAGGAACAGGGATGTGGTTTGGGGCCTATATATTTTAAGCATCCTAGTACTGTGAAAATTAGCCGTGGGATCTATCTATTCTGTAGGTCCCTTTGAGAGAATAGGTAAATTTGATCATTATTCTATATAAAACTTCTTTTTTTTTCCTGCTCAGGTGACAAATGCTCATCAGGAATCCTTAGAGAATCATGTGCGAGTGCAGGCTGCAGCCTTAGATAGCTTTAGTGAAATGAACAGCTCCTTGACATCAGCATCAATAGACTTGCAGGTACATTTTAACAGCTGTTTCACAGCTGACAACTTCCTTTTCTGACATGGATTTAAAAGCGTATGTTAAACATGAATAACAAAAATAGTTTCTAACACTAAACAAGCCCATAAAGTATTGTCTTGGATATCTGAGGCAGCTAATTTGTGAAACTAAGGAAAAAAAATACAGCAACTGTTTTGTAACAAATATTAAAAGACTGTACAATCAAGAGATACTGATCTGATGCAGACTAATGCCACTAGTCATGTCTCTAGAAGATATCTTAAGGTGAAAATGTGATTTGTTGTGCGTTGTGCAAAACAGAGCACCTCCTGGCTCTCCTACCTTTACTATGTAATAGAAATGGAAGTGGCATGTGTGGATGCTAAACACCTGTTAGGCTTTACATACTTGTGAAATTTTGGGGGAGGGAGAATGTGGGGATGTATTTTTGTTTTAAAGGATTCCAAATTCCCATGTATCTAAACTTTGAGTTCCTTTTTTCTTGTATGTCATAGTTATTCTCACTTTAGTGTGTTTTATATGTATGGCCCTTGGAGAGAAGAAAGGAAGATTACTGGGAGTAATATTTGTGCTTAAATGTATACATATTCCTTCCTCTTTTTGTAGTGTTCCAGGACTTGATTTCAATGAGTACATTCCTCATGGAAACACCCTCTAGCAAACCAAACACAACAAAAAACAGAATTTTAAATGTTAAAACTTGCAAAACTGTTCACACTACGTTGACAAATCAGGATTCCCTTAAATGTTTGGGTTTTTTTTCTGTTCCACACTCTCTTGACTATGTTAGCTCACTGAATTATTTGTGAACCTTAATATGGGTTTTGCCTCTTTGTTTCAGAAAACTTTGGTGGATGTTACTTTGGAGAACACTGACATAAGGGAACAAATAAGGAATTTAAAACACACACATGAGCAATCTATGGAAAAGCTGAGAGAGAAGCAAAAACAACTGGAAACAGCACAAATTGAAAATCAGTTACTGAAATTAAAGGTGCAGTATATAAACGCCCCTGAAACTATTGCACAGTAAGAGCATTAGGAGTATATTAAATGAATTCTTTAGCTCTATTTGTAAAGGATTATTCATCCATCATGCCTTGCTCATTCCCTAGAGCTATTGTATTCCTGTGAGCTAATTCTGTTTTGATAACAAAGAATCTCAGCTGGCAACAGTCAGACTCCTCATAACATGGGATTACTATCCGGGCATGTTGTCAGGTGGTAGTTAAAACTGTTCAGTAGTAATCAATGTCCACTGATGTACGTTAAGAGATTTTATAACTTTGTACAGTGCCATAAGAATGTCTTGATGTTGAGCTTGTTTACATGGTATTGTCAAATTTTTAATAGGTAACCTCCTAAGTTTTATGACCATACAGTCAGTTGATATGTACTGTAACAGCAAGTTTTTTGGGAAAACAACTAAGCTACTTCTTTCAGAGAAATACAGATGAATAAATGCAAAAAATAGTTTTATATGGCAGAAAGCTTGCCCATTTTCTTCTCTCATCTCCTTGTCTGCCAAAAGCGTTCCTTTAATCTTCTTTAAATGAAAGAAAAGCATTCTTCTGTAAACCTTTTTCTCTCTGGTTTACTCATGTCTAATTTGTTCAGAGGAGATGTTTCTTTTTGGCTCTCTAGCGACCCGCATTTATGCTTAATGATGAATGATCAATAACATTAGTTTATTTCAACTTACAATTCATTTTCTAGTTTCCTTTCATAATGAAGCTTTAGAGGCTGTATAAGTAGTCCCTCTCAAAAAGTGTAAATTACTACCTCTGTCCCTGTTTCTGTTTGGGTGAGGTGCCCAGGGGGAAATTGCAGTACAAGTGGAATCCTTCAGAGCTTAGTCCCTTTGCAAGGGATGAAATATGCTGTTGTTATCCTACAGGGCAGTAGGACACTTGTTCCTACCATGCAAGATAAACACGAGGGTTTAATAAAACCTTCTGTCCTTGAAGTGAAGAAGAAAAAAACAAAATACAAAAACCCCACACAAACAAAACCTGGAAATCGGAACTAGGTATTTTGTGGTTGTGTGATCAGCAGGGATCACTTCATTCTTCTCCCACTGTAGCTCCCACAGCATTTTAGTATAACCTTCTCTGATTTATAGTATCTCTAGTAAGAGAACTAAGTCCTGGAGAAGCTGTTCTGCTTTGCTTTTACTGCAGTTTACATAGTAAATGGACTTAAGCTGCAAATGTCCTATCTAGCGTTTAATCGCTGAGGGTGTGTTTTAGTGAGTGTTTTGAACCACCCTAAGGGGGAAATCCTGTCTCTGAATTGCCATTCTTGCCCTTTTCCTTGTTGCAGTAGTGGAGTTGCTCGTCCTATGGTTAAAAATTAACCATATCCAACCCCTGGGTCTATTAATTTTCAGCCTGGCTTGTTCTCTGATGAACTTTCTCCATGTTCACCCTGTTTCTTGTACTTGCACAAAGAGCAGTACATGAAAAAGCAAGAGAGAGGAGAGTGCAGCTGTGTCTTCTGGTTAACAGCACATAAATTAGATTCAGCTAAAGGTAATCACTGCTTTAAGAGCTCATGGTCTTCTAGAAACAGGAGCTAAATCTATTCTCTCTAAAATGCACTTCTGTAAAATGGCAGGAGTCTCCAAGTGACTGGGACACTGTTATGGAAGGGCTCAGTAAAGAGTCATGACCTGGTCCTGGAGAAGCAATGATTGGTTAAATTCAGGCACCATGAAACTTGATGAAATAGTAACTTCCACAAATTTGAATGAGTTCTACATTGGCAGTGTTGTAAATGATCTTGACACAAATGAAAATCTGCTTCAATTATGTCAAATTTATAGCAAGATGAAGCTGAAATTCAAGGTGTTAGTTTCATATCATGCAAGTTTCATTTCTCCTGCAGACATCTGTGCTCTACTGATTAATGGGTCAACTATGACTTTCATCCTTTCCCCTGTTGTAGGTGGAATCATCACAAGAAGCCAATGCTGAAGTCATGAGAGAGATGACGAGAAAACTGTATAGTCAGTATGAGGAAAAAATGAGAGAAGAGGAGCAGAAACATAAAGCTGAGAAGGAAATCCTCCTAGTATGTATATTTGGTCTGTAAAAGTGGTGCTCAGCTTGGGTGTCATTTCTCAATCACCTGATAGTCCAGAGTGTGCAAATGCTTCTTTCTTTGTGACTAGTCAAACCACCACTACAAAGTTTTGGAAGCTATTGGTGTTGTAGGGCTGAGAAAAAAGTATGTTCAAACACAGCAGCAGCAGTAATGATTTTTTTAACTTCTGATCCTCTTTAAAAAAAAAAACCACAAACTTTTGTCCAATTTTAGTTATATTTTAAGAGGGAGAGGGAGGGAAAATTTCACTGGACACTAGTTAGACTGTAACTCTTCCTATCTCCTTGTCTCAGTCCACCCACAAGTAAAACCTTTTTTTGAACAGTTTGTTGTGTTCTTCTACCTGCTAAAGACAGATGACTGAGACTGAAGGTAGATTCCCTAGCCTGTTTCTATTCCTACTGTTTTATATGTAAGGAAAGTACACAGCTGAACAGGATAAAAGCTGTCAATTGAAATAGCATAGTTTCTCATGATGTTGCTTCACTGCATACTCAGAAGGGAGAACAAATATCTAAGAAATGGTGTTTTTCTCACTCTTTCATAATCACAGAATCACAGAATCACAGAATCACTAAGGTTGGAAAGGACCTATAAGATCATCTAGTCCAACCATCCACCTATCACCAATGGTTCTCGCTAAACCATATCCCTCATCACAGCATCCAAACGTTCCTTGAACACCTCCAGGGTCGGTGACTCCACCACCTCCCTGGGCAGCCCATTCCAGTGCCTGACCACTCTTTCAGAGAAGTAGTATTTCCTAATATCCAGCCTGAATCTTCCCTGGCACAGCTTGAAACCATTCTCTCTAGTCCTATCACCAGTTACACGAGAGAAGAGGCCGACCCCCAGCTCACTACAACCCCCCTTCAGGTAGTTATAGAGAGCAATAAGGTCTCCCCTGAGCCTCCTCTTCTCCAGACTGAATAATCCCAGCTCCCTCAGCCGCTCCTCATAAGGCCTGTGCTCCAGACCCCTCACCAGCTTTGTTGCCCTTCTTTGAACACGTTCCAGGGCCTCAATGTCTTTCTTGCAGTGAGGGGCCCAGAACTGGAATAATGGAATAATGATACTTTACAATACCTCTGTGCTTCAAAATGCCCCAGATCTTTTGTTCTACACACATTTGGGATTACAACATTTCCAGATTTCTAGGCAAGTGTAGTGAAAAGCTTTGAGCTTTACTTATAAACTGCTGTCCTGATTCTACAGTCTAAGAATGGTTTTATTTCTCATTAATGTACTGTATGGTGTCGTGACTGTAAATGTTCTTACGTGAAGGAGGAAACCAATCGGCTTCTGAAGGCTATTGAGGAGTCAAATAAGAAGATGCAGATTACAGAAACAAGTATACAGGAGAAAGACCGGAGAATTGGTGAGCTGGATCGGTTGATTGAACGCATGGAAGAGGTATGAGAGTTAGTTGCTTGCATATTTAAAGACAATGCAGAAGTACCTGAAGGGAATTTTATTTATTTTTTAGGTGCCTGTTGCTCAGTACTCTACTCAGTGATTTACCACCTCTCTTACTGCATCCATATAAATAAATGCACCTGGATTATCAAGGAGACACTGTGACTAAGTGATCCTTCTACTTTTTCGATGATTACAGTCAGAGCTGCTTTATGTAGTAAACCATCATTTTAAAAAACTGTTTTGTCTTCCTGCAGTGTCCCTGGTTTCCCAAGCCTAATGAATTAATCATAAATGACCCAAAAGCTCATAGAAATGTTGCTGGTAGGGCTACTAAAATGCATTTTAGTGAGATGTAGACATTGTTATTAAACTATTTATAGTTCTGATTGGAACTGCATCTCCAAATTTCTCCTCATTTGAATGCAGTGCTAAACTGAAGGCTTCAAACTAAAAAGTTCTGAATTTTCTTTGTGGATATGTAGCAGCCACTTCATTTTTCCATGTAGACTTCTAACTCATTTTGATAATGTCTCAGAATATTTTGGGAAGAAAAGATTGAGTAAAATGCTTTTCAATCTAAAATCTACCTTCTTCCTTTTCTGACAGTATTAAAAAAATATTTCTCCCCCTAGCTCAATAATCCTACTAAAATGTAATTGAGAACTGTTTCTTTGATGATTTCCTTTTAAATCTCTGAAAGCAGAAATGCTTTGAGACATTTATCTCTTGCTACACTGGCAGCACTACCATAAAACTAGTTTCAGCAGTTTTGTATTGTTTCTTTTTATTTCCCACCCTTCCTTCTCTTTTATGGATTTTGCTCCAGGACAAAATTTACAGTAGTATTCAGATGATTATTATTATAATGCATTATTATGTCTGTGAGTATCACAATACCTTTTTCTGCCTGGTATTTTTTATCTCAATCGCATTTGTTGGACCTTCTCAAATATCTGAAACTGCTTTATATATCCTCTGCCTCTAGTAGTTACAGTGAAATTTCTTCTTCATTTTCTAGTATCATTCACTGAACTAAGAATGAATGTTATTGTTTAATCCTTAGACTGTATAGTGTCACGCTAAAAGGGATAAGAGCAGCCCTTTTAAAAGCCTTCAGTACTCTAGGATGTACTTCGGTGTCTCTCATTTAATTAAATAGCAGGCATCTCATTATCTTTAGAGATCTGGGTCTTGCTATCTAGAATACAGAAACAGAGAATGTACTGGGAAATTCTAGTAAGTAAAGAGAATGTAATCTTCTGTTTTACAATTGAAATGTTTTTTCATCAACTTCAGTATAGATTTCAGCATAGTAAATATTTGCTACTGCTGAGGAATGTATTCTTAATAGCCAGTCTTGTTGGCTTAACTGGTTAGTCTGATGTGCATTTATATTGAGCCTCTTTTGTCTAATGCTTACAAGTCTTATTAGTAGAATTAAAGATTACTCTGAGGAATCATGTCAGCTTAACAGGCCACTTTAGCAGCTCCGTTAACTTCATCTGGGCTGCAGCCTATCGCTTATAAGTGTTATGGGATGAATAAAGGATTGTAATACTGTTCTTACAGTACAGATGAGTTTCTTTCCTTTAGTTATTTAATTTGGTCTCATCTACTTGATATTTGCAGAGTAAAACTGAATGGCTCTGTTAAATTCCCGTTAAACTGGATAGCAGATTCCTCTACTAATTTGTGTTCACTCAGTTCCCAAGTCCTCACGGATTTACACAAGCACTTTGTTTGTGGATGCCTGAAAAAGGACGTTTTTGGAGGGGAGAAATAGAGCAATAGCTTGTATCTCTGCCTGGAACTGAGAAATCTTTTTGGTAGAATAACATGGAAAATATGACAGTTATGTAGTTAAAGACTGTGATGATTCATCTCTTCACTCAAATATGTCAGTTTCAAGTATCACTATACATCTTCATATGGGTGATTGAAAAGTCTGATCTTATTTCAATGGATAGCTGGAATTTGATTTTATTATTTAATTCTGTGGTCCTCAGATATAGGAGATGCATGAATCCTCTATAACAGCTGTAAATTTGTTTAATTACTTTCTATTTTCATTTCACAAATGGTCTTTTGGATTGCAATGAAATATACTTAGTGAAGTCTTTACATTTTGACATATGGAAAACTGAGGGAGGCTATTGCATTTCTTGTTTAGGAACGTCACCAGCTGCAAAAACAATTGGAACTAAATGAAATACAACTATCCGGAGTAAAATCTGAAAGCAACTCTGACAGTGAGAGGTGAGATATGTCTTGTCTGTGGAACAGTGTTGCTAGATAACTTTAGGGGTTGTTGAGTTGGTTGGTTTGTTTTTGGACGTCTGAATTTTGTTTTCCCATCTTGAAATCTGCAATTTAGGAGACATTGTCCATCTGATAGTAAGTTCTTTGTTCAGATATAAAAAATATGAAGAGGATTAATTTTTGCAACAAATCACTTCCATACATTTGTCCTGAAAAGTTGTTTGCAAACATGCAGAATATGTTTTAGGTGCAACATAACATATTTAATGGATTGCATTTTTCTTAAATCTGCATTCCCAAATTCATTGTAGTATAATGCTAACTACAAACACTTCAGTCATCACCTTCTAGACTGTTCAATATAGTTCTAAAAGAAAATATATTCTGTATCAATATTAAGCCATAGGATAAAATAAGCTGTAGGATAAAAAAAAGTTCATCTTTGATAAGATGAACTCATGAAGAGAGCAAGAGTTTTGCATCTGACTGCCAACTTGTCTTTTGTATAAAAGAAGAACAGGGAATATGTTTGAAGTTTGGAGGAGCAGGTCTACAAATGTGGGAACATATGCACATGAACAAAATGAAGGCGTGGAAAAAATCTGCCATGTAGCATCACAGTGCAGAAATAGGTTGTGAAGTTATTTGAGGAAAGTGAGAGTGATGTTGTTGGCACTGAGACCTCTGTGAATGGTTGTTCTGGAAAGCATGAGGCAAAGAAGGGAGAGCCAATGGTGTGGTGGCACCTGGGTGTGCTGCTTCTGCCCAAGGATGGCTTGTGCATCCACTGCTACTTCTTTGAGACTGATGCAGCACCACAAGTAGGCAAAAGAAAGCTTAATGCAAAGCCAGAATTACAGTTTCAAGAGAAATCTATCCAGCACCAAGATAGCATAACTACCATTGGAGTGAGAATTTTATCCATCACTCTCAAATGTTTATATGACACTAGTAGAGTGGGTAAAGATGATTTATAAGCAAAGACTGAGCAATCATACTTGATTACTATTGATATTTCTGGGGACCTAGAAACTCAATTTTAAAGTTCTGGCATCCTATTCTTCTATATGAAGCACAAACACAAGAGGAAGTTCCTGCCCAGAGCACCTTATTGCCTAGTTGCATTGATCTGTGACCTCCTTATTGGCTTCAGGGAAGTAATGGCTTTTCATGTCAGTCTGTTAAAATAACATTTTGAAGTGTATGGATGTTCCGTGCAACATAGAATATGGAGATGAAAAATGATTTCCTTCTTTCCTTTACCACTGCTAACTGATACTCTTCCCACTTCAGTGAATCCTGCTCTGCCCACTCAGCATGAAAAGTTATGCTGCAGTAAAAAGGGTAAAGGAAAGACAGGAATTTGTGCAGTGCAGAGTAAGCAAGCATACGATTGCAATCTATGCAATGCATCAGTGAATCTGTATTCATAATGATGAGGTCTGTTCTTAAGTTCTCTTTACCTGTGTGTAACCACCATGACACTTGATCTCCACCTGAGGAATGTTATCTATTCTGTTTCTCCATTACTTGTAGTACTGTAATTTGGAATCTTTTAACGAGGCAAGATGTGTGTCACAGTTACTATCAAAATGAAAACCGCGGCTTTGTGAGACCTTACCATGCATGACTAAAAAACTTGCTGCAATGCCTTGATTTTTGAGTCCTTGTCCAAGTGCTGCGGTTACAGTTCCATAGAGTACTGTTAACAGAAGCTTTTTATGGAGGGAAAGCAGCATACAATTCAGACATTCAATAGAACCATGTCATACAGTTTGCCATCTGCTGCTTTTCCTTAAAACGGTTGTTCTGTTTGCAGCTTCAGCAGTTTCTTCTGCTGTGCACAGAGCAAGATTAAAAAATTCTTTTTGTTTGATTCCCCTCCTCCACTTCTCAAATCTGTCCTGAACCTAGGAGTACAGAAGCTTATTTTGCAAGCCACAGATTGCTCTTATTTAGGAATTTCAAGAACTGTATATTCAGATAAAAATGGAGGAGGTCATGACCAACATGCCAGTAGTATCTTAAATATTCCCTCCTGTTTCAGTTTTTGGTAGGAGTTCAAAGGATGTTCTATTTCTGTGCTAAATGGCTTTGAAGAAAAAGAGAAGGCTATAGATACAAACTTAAAACACAGCGACTCTTGCTGAGTGTTGATGACTTATTTCTACTCCAGTTAGCTTTCTGCTACTGTTGGCAGCTATGCCAAGTACTCGATTCACAGCTGCCCCGTAGTAGGAGAGCACTTAAAAGGACAGCTACAGATGTGCTTCCTTGGATTCTATTTAGTTTATATTTCCAAAAGATTTGCAGGCAATTTTAAGCCAGGATAAACGTGTCTTTCAGGTGATAAAGATCTAGTTGTCTAAATGTCTTTACTTCAAGGAAAAACAGATGTCTCAAGAAGATGAGCTTTGTTATAATGCTTAACTGTCAGCACTTTGGGCTATGAGTAAGTGTGCCAGAATGCCAGAGAGAGGTGAGTGAACTTGGGTGGAGACAGCTACTGAGACTACAAGACTACCATTAAAATGTACTTTAGATAAATAAAATACACATCTACCAGTGGAATTTGACTTGCCTGCCTCTGGACCTGATCTTCTTGGTTTGTGGTGAGATTGTGGTAGTTTATTCTTGTTTTGCTTGTGCTGCATACCTTCTCACTTACATGTTTAACTCTTCCATCTTTTGCTAGGTCACAGCATTTGGAGGAGGTAGCAGCTAGCCTAAGGGAGAGAATAAAGCATCTGGATGATATGGTCCACTGCCAACAGAAGAAAGTTAAGCACATGGTTGAGGAGGTGAGAACCAGTAAAACAATGTATTTTGAGTCTTCCGGAAATACTGATTCTTAGTACATACATAATCCAGAGAGCTGTGTTCTGTGTGCAGTTTCCTTATGCCACCTTACTTGCAGCGGAAGATAAGTTAAGCGTCTGGAACTAGTGAAGCAGAAAGGCACAATAAAAGCAGTTTAACCCCGTGGCTTTGGGTTATATACTTTAGGATGACTTTAATTCTGGAACTCTTTGTGTCAGTCCATGAAATAAACATACCATGTACGACTTAATTTGAAGCATTCAGATCAGTTAAGGGTCTTCTATATGTGAGTAGAAGGCAGACAGATAGCAGTATTATGCTAAGCCTTGCTACTTCACAGAGTAGAGGCATTCATGAAATACATATTTTTTTTTCTTTGGACATTACGTGTCCACAAAATCAAGTGTTTTAAAACTATTCTAATCTAAGGCATTCACAGTGTGCTGTTAGAGGTTATCTGATTAGACATGGAGTTTTCCTGTTTTTATCAAGATGGTATTATATATACCTCTATCTATATAATATTTGCCTATATTTTTCTTGGTTAGTATGTTGGTTACAAGATTCTGATGGAGTTCTGATGTATGATCACATGTGTGATACTAAGAGATCCTGTTTTACATACAGTGAGTAGAAAAGAAGTGGGATGGAAAATTGTATCTAGTTCAGCTTCCCATTTTTATTATTCTCAAGCATCACAGCAAGTAGTCGTTATACCACAGTATTCTATTAAGGAAAATATCTCTAATAATCTAATCTATCTACTTAAAGCATTACTGGAACAATTGTTATTATCCTGGAGTCTGTTTTAAATCTCAGTAAGCTAACCACCATATTGTTGTTTGTTTTTCTTCTAATCAAGAATACTATAGAACTTGACGCTTCATGATATAGGTGGCAATCCAGATGATTCTAGTAATACTGCATTATGTTACTTCTGAGTAGATTCTAAACTACTTCGTGTAACCAGACCTCTAGTGGGCTGTATTGGTATATTTTCAATTCCATTGTGTGTTTTGGCAAAAACATGTTTAAAGCTTGGACCAATAATAGTTATATCATAAATGCCAGTTTTAATTGGTGAGTTTAGCAATCTGAATCTTCGTAACATGTATTTACTAGCGTGTTCATCTACACAGAAAGCTCTCCAAGATCTTTTGGCCATCCTATTTAAAAGAGCAGAATGTTAGATGACTAACTCACTGCTTAGTTGTCAAATATATCTACTTTATCTGATGCCTGACTACCTGCTTGTCAAAATCAATTAAATGATCCTTTATTGCTATGTAGTCATAGAGATTTTTACTCTCTCTATTTCTTGTATGTTTTAGTTTTCCTTTTAATACAGTTTACTTGTGAGCTGCATGAATGCTTGCAACTGCATTGTGATTAGCGAACTAAGTAAAGATTTTTGGGGCAGATATTTGATCAGGTCAGATGGTGCCAAATACAGTAGGCATTTAGTGTTTTTAATTTGGTGGTGTCTGTGGTGTGTGTTTGTACTGTGTTTCAGTAAATATCTACCATATTGCTGGCATGCTGCTTTAATTAAAGGCTTAAAAATAGCAGCTATAACTGGGTGCAGAGAGTTATAGTTGTCCACCATCGGGAAGATAAGCACTGCAGATGTGCGTGCACTATGAAAAACAGAGCTTCCCATGCATGTAGTATTTTTTATACTTTTGTGTATACTTCTTAAAAGGTAGGATGTTGAAAGAGAATGCTGTCTGGAAAGACTCTTTTGGAGATCAGTTTAAACTTGTGAGCAGTAGCACTAAGACAGTCTTTCTAGGGCAAATAGCACAGTTACAAAATCTCTGCTATTTGAGACCTAGAGAATGTATTCATCAGAGTACACTTGAACACATATCTTCTCTGCATTACATTTAACAAAATGCAGAATGTAGTGGCTACCAAGGTCCAGAAAAATGTCACACAGATCTGCCACGTCTCTTGTTATTGAAATACTTTCTTGGCTGGTATCTATAAAATAAGAAGGTTTATGAGAATGTTATAATAACTTGTGTTTAAATAATATAATTGAGAAGTAACGACCTAAGAGCTGGGGAAGCATGATTTCTGAAATTTCATTTGTTTCGATGCATACGAACAGACTTAGCACAAGCTAACTTGTTAACCCAGAATAGAAATGGAAAGAAAGAAAATAGTCAAAATTATCAGCAGTACTTTTCTTAGAAGCTGAAAAAAAGGATACTCTATGAACTAGGCAAGAAAAACGGCTAAGTACTTGCTTGACTGCAGGATGAGCACATCACTTAGTAGTCAGTTTTTTAGTATTCATCCCGGTATATTCAGGTCTAGCTCCAAAGTGTAAATGGGGATTTATTCTTTCAGTGTAAACTACAAGGGATTTGTGCTGTTAGCATCTCCAATTTAGACAAAGTGCACCTACAGAAAGGAACACCCTTTCAAAGGGGTGCTGAGCAAACAAAATATGCTGCTTCAAATTCAGAGAACTGTCAGAATTGAAAAAGTACTGAGACAAATCTGATGGCTGAAAAATCACGAAATAGGTTGCTATTCAGTCCTTTTTAGGGAGAGATGATGGACCAAGCGCAATTGATAAATGGGAGGCTTTCTGTAAAAGAAGAGCAAGCATCTGAGGGAGAGTGAAAAAAAGCTTTAATAGTGGAGTTTTTAGATGCAACAGGCAGCTCTAACCCCTGCATTGCTCTTCTGATGGCATTTAAAACGTGTTAGAAGGCTGTGGTCAGTCCTAATCTAGGCCTGCAGGAAAGGAGACACTGACAGAAGAGCATCAGTTGAATACTCATTTCTTTCATACCTACTCCAAGTCTTCATTTCCACAGGAGCCGTCATGCTAGTACTGAATGCAGTAGTTATGCAACCTGCCTTTGGTGGAACTGAGCCCAAGCAGAGGACAGTCACGGTTCAGTGTACTTATGCTCCTTAGCCAAGAAATCGTTTGCTTCTGATTTTTCTCTCTGAAAATAAATCCTTCCATCTCAGGCATTAGGAGAAACCTCTTCAATCTGACCTAGACAGACTAGTCATAAATTAAGCAGGAGCATGGAAAACAACTTTGAGAAGAAAATAGAAGATAGAGAAAAAAAAAAAGCAACAAAAACACAAAACTTAAGATCACTCACACAACTGTTTTCAGCCTCATAGGGGTCCTCTGCTGTGAGAACCAAGATGAGAGCCCATTAGAGCAAGAGCTGATCTAAAAGTTATCCAGCATTGGCTTGAAGCCTGATGTTCTCATTGGACAGAAACTGCAAAAGATTTAAGGCTGATGGGTTTTTCCCAGTGTTGCACTTGTTTGTTAAATAAATGTTTTTTCCCAGCTTAGTGCAGATTTTAGGTGGAATGCTGGCTGCTGAAAGTGCAGGACTTGCATTTGGCAGGTGTGCAGAAACCCAGCTCCTATCTCTTCCTATTTGTATTTATGGCTGGGCAGAGAGAGGCTTTCAAAGGCAACCCAAGAAAAAGGCAGTTCTATCAGAGGCAGAATTTGCAGGTAGAGTCTCAGTACGGAAGTTGGAAGGATGCACACTTCAGACCCTTCCACTAAGGAGTCTTCAGTGCAGAGACTATTCTGGGCAGGCAGTTGCAGGCACAAGGGGCACTATGGGAAAGCAAGGGAAGGTGCAACCACATTGGTTTTTTTAAGGGCAGAAAAGTTCAGTGAGAAAGGTGAAAGCTTGCTCTTTTCAGTTATCCATTCTATATGGTCAGTCAGTTTATCCAATCTGTGCCAGTGTAGGAAATAGAAAGCAGTTTAGTTTAAGATAATAAAGCTAAAAATCTTCAAATGAAATGCGAAATTTAAATAAGCAACAAAAGCATTTATTGACACTATCTCCATTTCAAATGTGGTGAGATTAGGAGATCTTTTGATTTGATATCTGTGCAAATGAAATTGAAATGGTTTGCAGTTTCATGCCACAGAAAGCTTACTTTATGTGTAATACTATTACATTGTTAAGAAGAGAAAAGGGGAGAAAATAAGTATTTAGACTAGTAAGCGATGTGAATGGATTGGTGCAGATACAGGGAGCTGTTCTGAAGGGGACTGAAAAGAGAGAAGGATATTTGATTCCATGGCACAAAATTATCTACAGAACTCAGATTTCACATGGAATTCCCTAACTACTGAATTGAACTGTCTCTAGGTGATGGCCCATGAGCTGTTCTCCAGCTTTAGTCTCAGATTCGTTGGATAATAAAAGGTGACCAAGCACCAGAGGGAAGCCGTATCCTGTTCTGTTGTGGAAGATACTTGCATGAAAGGACAAAGTACTAATGAGCAAATGATGTTTTATGTTGCACAAATGGAGAATAAAGAAGAAATTTTCTCACTAAAGACTTAATAACCAGCTGAAAACTTCTCTATCAAGAACTCCAGACAAACTGAGAAATAGCCAACTTTAATATGGAAGTACAGTTTTAATTTTAGGTCAAGTAAAGGAAGCCACACAGAAGGATGAGAAGATGGAATTATCAGCCACAGACAGATGCCAGGTTATTATTAATCAAAATCTGCCTTATATATTACATATATTAAAACCAAAACAACAAATTCAAAAGTTAAAAAAAAAAAAGACACAAGAACAAATGCAGAAAGAAAGCCACCTTGGGAGCCTGGAAGAAGAAGATATATGGCAGAACATAAATAATACCCCCCTCCCTGCCCTGCTTTGTTCATGAGTTTGGCACGTCTCTGTGGACTTGAGCAATGCAGTACGTTGCTTGTCTACTGGCAAAAGAAGAAGCACGACTGTGTTTTGGTGAGAGTGTTTATATATGCATACCACCAGTGCTTTCAGTTAGGAACTGCCTGGCCAAATCTTTAATTAGGAGACTTATGCATTACTGAAGTAGTTCCTAAATAGTTGGGTTGAAGTGTTAGACAAGGTGTGGGTGTTTATAGTCCATTAGAACATCTTGGCCCTGTGGGCCTACTTTAGCAATAGATGCACATTAAAGACTGCTGTGATGTATTCATACAGCTGCCTAGTTTAGGACGAGGCAATAATTTGGATCAATCAGTTGTTACTTCTTCTTTATGTAAAATAGGAGTTTTAAAATTGCAAGAAGTATTGAGGAGTCACACAGCATAATTAAGGAGGATTGTTTTTTTTAAAGGTGCTCATGCCTATTTGCTGTATTACGTTCCCTGAACAAAATTTCAACACTAGACTCTGATAAATACTACTTAAGTTCTAGTGGAATTTTGGAATCTTGAGTAAAATCTTGCTTTTCTTATACAGCAACTGTCTCTGAGAGTTCAGGCTGACGTTTCAATGTCTTGTCTGTCTTGTCTTATATAATGTAATATGTGTTTGTCCTGTATTTAGTTATATTTATGACCAGTGTGTTAATTTCTCTATATCAGTGTTATAAGGAAAATACACTATACTTGAATAATATCCAACACTTAACTATAATAGCACTGTCATATTCTGATAAATATTTTAAATTGATTGGCAATATAAAGTGGTTAATGGTGAATTTATCTAACAGCTGGATCTGTTCTAATTCAATAATTCACTGCATATTTCAAGCCTCCAGTACTGTGACTAAGTATGTAGAATAAAATCAGATTTGCTATTTCAGACTTTATCAATGTTCTGTGATTGAACACTTGAATTCTCTCTTTCAGTACTTTTTCTTTATCCCTTAGTTGCTTCATAATTCTGTTGATTTCCTTTCTAATAACACTGCCTGCTTCTCCAGAATTTTCTTTCAAGTCTCATGAATCTCCTCTTGACTGTTCTTAGTTGTTCCACCCATGAATTCAATTTAATGCTGTTGGCTTGTACATCTAGCTTTCCATCTTTACTGAAGCAAAGTTGATTGATGGAGCAAGAGAAATTCATAAGTGCTGTTCATCCCAGAAAGTATTTACACTGTCCTTTCAAGTAGCATGACAAACTAATCTGGTATTTGAGGAGGCATACCGACAAACTTGTAGGTTCTAGAAATAAATATATCTTCATTGATAGGGTGGACAACAATAATTGGATTTTCTGGGAGATACTGCAAGAAAAGGTTACTGTCTGGAATCTGGGGGAGTTTGATCAATGTGATCTTGAGGTCTTAGAAGAAGGAGAATATATAGAGGTTGTAACAGCAGTAGCGCTATGACAAAGAGTGGGGGGGAGCTTGGAGAAAAAGTGCTGTGGCAATATTAATTCTCAGCTATTAGATACATTCAGCAACATTCACATTGCCCACATGGTCTTAATGTGCTGATTCAGATCACTGTAAATTGCACTGGATATGTGCAATGCGAGCTGTACACCTAACACAATCTGCATGGACTTTTATGGATCTGGCCATGACTGAGAGAGATCAGGTGCCCTTCTTTCCTGTGCCAAGTGTGGGGGAATTGAAGTGGGGTGGGCAAAGGGATTGCTGAAAAGCACATGGTGCCTCTCAGTCCTTGGAAGACCAGGTAAGTTACAATACTGTCATTTGGGCCTTGTTGCTGTTCCCTTCCCAATTTCTGGAATAGTCAGCAGTCACCCAACGTGAAAAGGAAAGGCAGGAGCAATAAATGCAGTTGAGTAGGTTTGCTAAAAGAGAATGAAGTGAAAGATCAAAGGTTGATGGTGTGTCCCAGGATTGCTAAATTCATAATTATACTGTTAGGACAATTGTCTCCAAAGGAATGGTTGAGTCATTAATACAAATTATGTCGTTAAAGAAATTTTGTTTGATTGCTTACTGTGAGTGTGAAGAAATACTGGTGGAGAATTGGAGGGAAAAGAATGGCTAGTGAATCTTGCAGTGCAAGGCAGGGAAGAACTGAGGGCTAGGGAAAAGTCTGAGCATTTGCAGGCAAGGTTGGAAGGAGAGAGGCTGAAGGATATGCTTCTGTAGTGCTTGTAGAAAATGATGGAGAAATCTGAGAGGGTAGTTTTGTAAAATCCAGATTTGGGAGCAAGTTGCTGAATTGGCAGAGAGCAGAAATGCTAAAGTCTGCAGTCACAGCAAGGATGAGGTGGATTGTAGGCTTTGGGTATTGCTCAAAGAAAACATAGGAAGATCTTGGTGATATTTTTGGACTGGAGTCAGTCCAGCAATGAGTCAGTCCAAGGAAGTTCAGAGTCTTTGACTTGTACTAATTTGTTTCTAATGCTAGACTGCACTGGCCACCACTTGGGCCCTTAGTTCAATATTGCGTTTGAACTATCATTTCCTTGTCCTTACCTTGTGTTCAATGATAAGTCAAAATCTATTGCTCTGTCATCTGTTAGTTTTTCTCTCACTTTACACCACTCCTTGGATCAGAGACCCTCTCAAGACTTGGTTTTGTGCAATATACGTTCATGGTGCTGTAAGCATTATTATCTTAAGTTTAGTTTGCTATAACTAACATTTTTTAATGGAAAAAAAAAACAAAATACCATTAGGTATTAAGTCATTAATATTATTTTTTAAGAACTTTTACCCAATGTCAGCATTATGAGCCACTGTTCTTGTTACATTTCTCTCTCGAAGGGAACTATCGCTCTTTTACTTTATGCAATGTGTCTTATTTAAATTAAATGAATTAAGACTTTATTTAATACAGTAATATATCAATATAATCCTCCAAACATATTCCTGCTTTTCTGTAAGTGAATGTCCACCCTGAAGGGTAATCAAATCTGGCTTGTTCACTCTTGGTCATCTCTATGCTAATGGTAGGATACAATGTGTGCTCATATTTCTATTCAGTAAATAAATTTTATAGTAAACTACTCTGGTGGGACGTGTCATCCATGCCAAGCCTGTGGGTAGGCCTGAAGGTGCTTCAAAAATTTGTTGGGAGTTGTTTTAGCCCTTGGTCAGCAGTAGCGCTGAGGCAACTAGTGCTGGGGCTGCAGCATGCCTGTGTGTAGAAGGGGTGCCCTGCAGTGTTCTTGCCTACATTCCTTCTGCAGTGGCCTCACAGAGTCACTCTGCTGCATCCGGGCAGGAGGCTGCAGTACTGCTCTTTTCCTGGCCCTGAAAGAGCCCCTCCAACTTTGACAACTGCTGAATTTATTTCTATGAAACATGTTTGATGACATAGATGATAACTGGGAATCAGAAAGACTGAAGTAAAGTTGATTTGGTGATTTTATAACTTTGGATTAATTTATGCATCTGTTTTGCTTCTTTGCTTTTCATTGCACTGTATAGATTTTTGGGAGGGAGGGTGAGAGTACTACTATTGTTTTAATTAATGTACTTCTGAGTGTTTTATAATTCTTTTTTTAGCAGGATGAGAATATTTTTACTAATCTTTGTTTCCAGATGCACTGAAAAGTTTGACACTGGTGGCTTTGAAGGTCTTTCTTAATGTGCTTTCACAAAATCTAAAAAAAGTTAGTGATTGGTGGGAGTACAGAGAAAATCTGACCCAGCATTTGGAAATGGTCAAACTGTCCTGTATGCCAGTGTAACATTATAGCTGCCAGATAAGAAGAGAAAACCAAAAAACTATTACGAGCTTTGCTTTATTTCAACTAGGCTATTCTATAAAGGATTTCATTTTAGTAAAATTCACTGAGTTTTTATTAAAAACATTTTTACTTTTTTCCTTAAGTTTGGGAAACTTGTAACCAATCAATAACCTGACAAAACAAAGCGAACTTATTTTCCAGGAGGTTTTATAAAAAATGAATGCCTGTTCTTTATTATGTATGAATCTTTTAATAGTTTTCTTGTTGTCATGCAAGGAGACCAACTTTGAGCCAGCAAGAAGGGATGATTGCCATGAACTCCAGGGCATACCCCATTTCCTTGGCCTTTCCTGCCTGTTCTGGTAGCAAGGACAGATTTAATGTCTTCTTGTGCCACTCACTGACTAGCAAAAATCCCAGAATATACTCTGGTCATCTTTTCTTCCATATAGAACTACACTAAGATGCAACACTTTTGGTGCAGCTAATTTTAATGTTAATGAGCATTTGTAAATAACTTCTTTCCTTTCCCTAGGTATAAAATGAAAATGCACTTTTTTTTCAATGAGTCTAGCATGCCAGAAAAAAAAATGAACAAATAAGACCTTCAAGAAACTATCAGATGTGCACCATATTTTTGGGTTTAGTTAAAATTGTCTAGAGCAAAGGTCATTAAATCAGAGATGGATTTTTCACGAGTTTGCTTTGTTACATGACAGTGTTTGAGTTTACATTTTGTTTCCAGCTAAATGCAGATAAAATCCATGTTAGTAAACATGTATGGTCTTTATATAAACAAACAACATTAATAAAGCTGTAATAAAATCAAACGTCTTTTCTTCCTGCAGTATCTAAGTCTTCTTCCTCCTTTTCCCAACCCCGTTAGACCAAATGTCTTTATTTTTCTTCGCAGATTGAAATGCTAAGAAAGAAAGTCAAAGAAAAGGAATTATTTATAATACAGCTTTTAGAAAAGATTTCTTTCTTAGAATGTGAGGTAAGGCATTATATAATTGTGATTTTCTGAAACCCAATAACATTGGAACTGGTGTCACCTGATGCTGCTTAAATGCTTGCTTACTTCATATATTTGCTATTCTTCAGTAAACAAAACTTTGCTGAAATTAAACACCTGTCACGAGATGAATGTATGTAATACAAAGTCTGGATACTTCCATTATAGACACAAAGTTTGTGCTGTTGTTTCTCAGCCTTCTGGGGCTGAGAGGGAAGTAGGTTCCAGCAAGCAGCAGGAGATAACAAGAAGGATGGGTATTATGTAGCCTGGGATTTTGGTGGTCATGAGGGTCACTATATTTCCACATCTGTGTTCCATGTGATGACTTTATCTGCCCAATGAATGGGGATAGATGTACAATTTCATGTTAGTTTTGCTATCATACAATTTTATAACAATATCATAAGTAAAACAGAAGCTGCTGGAAAAAGATGGTTGATTTAGTTTATTGTATTCCCCAGAAATAAGAACTGTTTATTTTCTCAGTGAATACTTTTACATTATTTCCTATGGAGAAAAGCCATATTGGAATTGTATTTTCTCATTTAATTAACATAACTAATTAACATAACTAAAATAAACTTGTGTTGAAAATCACTGTTTTCCAGAATAAAGAATTACAAGATAAATTGGACTATTTAATGGAAAATCAACCAAAGACCAATGTAGAAACCAGAGATGCTGGTGTAGGATGTGATCTTCCATCTAGGTATTTCAGTTTTCTTGTTTATAGCAAACTTCTTCACAACGTTCCTATCGGCACTGTTAGTACACTGTTAGCTTGGATTGTTGAGTTCTGCAAAATGTTCCTAATTTTCAAAGAGCACCTAGTAGATACAAGATGTAATGTACTTCAATGACTCGAACAGTTTTAGATGCAAATTTATTACAGACCCTTCCCTTGGGTAGTGCTTAGTTGCAGTAACGTGAAAAGCTAGAAGTAAAGAGATCTGACTTTGTGAAATGTGGAAAATATTGATGAATTGTGTCTGCTAGCACCATAGCAGGAGACAATGGACAGCACTGCCCTGAGCCTGTTCAGTGCTGGCTTCATGTATGCTTTGTTCTTTATATTCCACAAGATGCATCAAAGACCACTTTAAAGGGGAGATAACACCAACAGTAGCAGTCTAGAGCTGCAGAAATTTTTGGAACTGTCCTAGCTCTAAGTGGACTGCTGCCAAGTAAACAGCACAGATCATCACTTGCACACTGAGATGCCTTTCTCTGTTCTTTGACGATGGGTCAAGTTCAGGCCTCCCTTCTCCACCTCCCCTTCCTTAATTCCAAACACTGCAGTAGGGTCGCACTGAGCGCAGGTAGCGATGCTATCAACTTTGGCTTGAATCTCTCCCTAAGCAAATCACCACAAGGAAGGGCAGAACAGTAAGGTAAGGAGGATCATTGTATATTACTTCAACTACCAACAGGTAAACTAGTTCATCTCAACTGCCCTGCAAATTGAATCATTTTGTTTAATGTAAATTAGCATATGAAATCAGTAAGCTGCAATGCATACTAAAATTTTCCTTCCTAGTTTAAAAATACACTCATGTCAGTGTTCAGCCTAAAGCATATTGTAATGGCTCTGAAATGTCTCAGACTGTTGTTATTCACCCAGGATGCCAACATCTTTGTTGTCCCCTCTGGGTCCTTCTTTCACATAACCACAGCCCCACAGTTATCTGATGTTTTTCCTTGTTTTTATATTTATCTTTGACCTCTGTACTGTTTAGATTTTATGGTATTATACTTCACAGTTAATTGTGTTCTTAGATTTGATTTTACTGTCTTTAGGATCTTTAGGCCAAGCAGCTGTATTGCTGGATATTCCAGTATCAGCTCCAGTAGATACTTGCGTGGCCACGTTTTTAATCAAATATTATTTGCAGCATTAGATAAAATAAATATGGAACATACCAAACACATTGAATAGTTTAATTTCAGCCTATCAATACCAAGGCACAGGTTCATTGCAGTGTCACTCTCAGTCCAGTTGTCTGATGCTCTGACATTAACCCTGTAATTTTTCTTGTATCCTCAACAGTACAAGTAATGATAATGGAAGATCTCCGGAAAGCACAAGGCCAATGAGGACATACACCCCATTCAAGAGAGTGTTGGAGTATAGCACAAAGAACAGTACCTCTTGAGCGTTCAAGTCAATGTGCTTTCCAAATACAAACAAGTATTTTGCGCCTTTGCAGCTTGATTAGATAAATTTTTATCAANTGTTCAATGATAAGTCAAAATCTATTGCTCTGTCATCTGTTAGTTTTTCTCTCACTTTACACCACTCCTTGGATCAGAGACCCTCTCAAGACTTGGTTTTGTGCAATATACGTTCATGGTGCTGTAAGCATTATTATCTTAAGTTTAGTTTGCTATAACTAACATTTTTTAATGGAAAAAAAAAACAAAATACCATTAGGTATTAAGTCATTAATATTATTTTTTAAGAACTTTTACCCAATGTCAGCATTATGAGCCACTGTTCTTGTTGCATTTCTCTCTCGAAGGGAGCTATCGCTCTTTTACTTTATGCAATGTGTCTTATTTAAATTAATTGAATTAAGACTTTATTTAATACAGTAATATATCAATATAATCCTCCAAACATATTCCTGCTTTTCTGTAAGTGAATGTCCACCCTGAAGGGTAATCAAATCTGGCTTGTTCACTCTTGGTCATCTCTATGCTAATGGTAGGATACAATGTGTGCTCATATTTCTATTCAGTAAATAAATTTTATAGTAAACTACTCTGGTGGGATGTGTCATCCATGCCAAGCCTGTGGGTAGGCCTGAAGGTGCTTCAAAAATTTGTTGGGAGTTGTTTTAGCCCTTGGTCAGCAGTAGCGCTGAGGCAACTAGTGCTGGGGCTGCAGCATGCCTGTGTGTAGAAGGGGTGCCCTGCAGTGTTCTTGCCTTCATTCCTTCTGCAGTGGCCTCACAGAGTCACTCTGCTGCATCCGGGCAGGAGGCTGCAGTACTGCTCTTTTCCTGGCCCTGAAAGAGCCCCTCCAACTTTGACAACTGCTGAATTTATTTCTATGAAACATGTTTGATGACATAGATGATAACTGGGAATCAGAAAGACTGAAGTAAAGTTGATTTGGTGATTTTATAACTTTGGATTAATTTATGCATCTGTTTTGCTTCTTTGCTTTTCATTGCACTGTATAGATTTTTGGGAGGGAGGGTGAGAGTACTACTATTGTTTTAATTAATGTACTTCTGAGTGTTTTATAATTCTTTTTTTAGCAGGATGAGAATATTTTTACTAATCTTTGTTTCCAGATGCACTGAAAAGTTTGACACTGGTGGCTTTGAAGGTCTTTCTTAATGTGCTTTCACAAAATCTAAAAAAAGTTAGTGATTGGTGGGAGTACAGAGAAAATCTGACCCAGCATTTGGAAATGGTCAAACTGTCCTGTATGCCAGTGTAACATTATAGCTGCCAGATAAGAAGAGAAAACCAAAAAACTATTACGAGCTTTGCTTTATTTCAACTAGGCTATTCTATAAAGGATTTCATTTTAGTAAAATTCACTGAGTTTTTATTAAAAACATTTTTACTTTTTTCCTTAAGTTTGGGAAACTTGTAACCAATCAATAACCTGACAAAACAAAGCGAACTTATTTTCCAGGAGGTTTTATAAAAAATGAATGCCTGTTCTTTATTATGTATGAATCTTTTAATAGTTTTCTTGTTGTCATGCAAGGAGACCAACTTTGAGCCAGCAAGAAGGGATGATTGCCATGAACTCCAGGGCATACCCCATTTCCTTGGCCTTTCCTGCCTGTTCTGGTAGCAAGGACAGATTTAATGTCTTCTTGTGCCACTCACTGACTAGCAAAAATCCCAGAATATACTCTGGTCATCTTTTCTTCCATATAGAACTACACTAAGATGCAACACTTTTGGTGCAGCTAATTTTAATGTTAATGAGCATTTGTAAATAACTTCTTTCCTTTCCCTAGGTATAAAATGAAAATGCACTTTTTTTTCAATGAGTCTAGCATGCCAGAAAAAAAAATGAACAAATAAGACCTTCAAGAAACTATCAGATGTGCACCATATTTTTGGGTTTAGTTAAAATTGTCTAGAGCAAAGGCCATTAAATCAGAGATGGATTTTTCACGAGTTTGCTTTGTTACATGACAGTGTTTGAGTTTACATTTTGTTTCCAGCTAAATGCAGATAAAATCCATGTTAGTAAACATGTATGGTCTTTATATAAACAAACAACATTAATAAAGCTGTAATAAAATCAAACGTCTTTTCTTCCTGCAGTATCTAAGTCTTCTTCCTCCTTTTCCCAACCCCGTTAGACCAAATGTCTTTATTTTTCTTCGCAGATTGAAATGCTAAGAAAGAAAGTCAAAGAAAAGGAATTATTTATAATACAGCTTTTAGAAAAGATTTCTTTCTTAGAATGTGAGGTAAGGCATTATATAATTGTGATTTTCTGAAACCCAATAACATTGGAACTGGTGTCACCTGATGCTGCTTAAATGCATGCTTACTTCATATATTTGCTATTCTTCAGTAAACAAAACTTTGCTGAAATTAAACACCTGTCACGAGATGAATGTATGTAATACAAAGTCTGGATACTTCCATTATAGACACAAAGTTTGTGCTGTTGTTTCTCAGCCTCCTGGGGCTGAGAGGGAAGTAGGTTCCAGTAAGCAGCAGGAGATAACAAGAAGGATGGGTATTAGGTAGCCTGGGATTTTGGTGGTCATGAGGGTCACTATATTTCCACATCTGTGTTCCATGTGATGACTTTATCTGCCCAATGAATGGGGATAGATGTACAATTTCATGTTAGTTTTGCTATCATACAATTTTATAACAATATCATAAGTAAAACAGAAGCTGCTGGAAAAAGATGGTTGATTTAGTTTATTGTATTCCCCAGAAATAAGAACTGTTTATTTTCTCAGTGAATACTTTTACATTATTTCCTATGGAGAAAAGCCATATTGGAATTGTATTTTCTCATTTAATTAACATAACTAATTAACATAACTAAAATAAACTTGTGTTGAAAATCACTGTTTTCCAGAATAAAGAATTACAAGATAAATTGGACTATTTAATGGAAAATCAACCAAAGACCAATGTAGAAACCAGAGATGCTGGTGTAGGATGTGATCTTCCATCTAGGTATTTCAGTTTTCTTGTTTATAGCAAACTTCTTCACAACGTTCCTATCGGCACTGTTAGTACACTGTTAGCGTGGATTGTTGAGTTCTGCAAAATGTTCCTAATTTTCAAAGAGCACCTAGTAGATACAAGATGTAATGTACTTCAATGACTCGAACAGTTTTAGATGCAAATTTATTACAGACCCTTCCCTTGGGTAGTGCTTAGTTGCAGTAACGTGAAAAGCTAGAAGTAAAGAGATCTGACTTTGTGAAATGTGGAAAATATTGATGAATTGTGTCTGCTAGCACCACAGCAGGAGACAATGGACAGCACTGCCCTGAGCCTGTTCAGTGCTGGCTTCATGTATGCTTTGTTCTTTATATTCCACAAGATGCATCAAAGACCACTTTAAAGGGGAGATAACACCAACAGTAGCAGTCTAGAGCTGCAGAAATTTTTGGAACTGTCCTAGCTCTAAGTGGACTGCTGCCAAGTAAACAGCACAGATCATCACTTGCACACTGAGATGCCTTTCTCTGTTCTTTGACGATGGGTCAAGTTCAGGCCTCCCTTCTCCACCTCCCCTTCCTTAATTCCAAACACTGCAGTAGGGTCGCACTGAGCGCAGGTAGCGATGCTATCAACTTTGGCTTGAATCTCTCCCGAAGCAAATCACCACAAGGAAGGGCAGAACAGTAAGGTAAGGAGGATCATTGTATATTACTTCAACTACCAACAGGTAAACTAGTTCATCTCAACTGCCCTGCAAATTGAATCATTTTGTTTAATGTAAATTAGCATATGAAATCAGTAAGCTGCAATGCATACTAAAATTTTCCTTCCTAGTTTAAAAATACACTCATGTCAGTGTTCAGCCTAAAGCATATTGTAATGGCTCTGAAATGTCACAGACTGTTGTTATTCACCCAGGATGCCAACATCTTTGTTGTCCCCTCTGGGTCCTTCTTTCACATAACCACAGCCCCACAGTTATCTGATGCTTTTCCTTGTTTTTATATTTATCTTTGACCTCTGTACTGTTTAGATTTTATGGTATTATACTTCACAGTTAATTGTGTTCTTAGATTTGATTTTACTGTCTTTAGGATCTTTAGGCCAAGCAGCTGTATTGCTGGATATTCCAGTATCAGCTCCAGTAGATACTTGCGTGGCCACGTTTTTAATCAAATATTATTTGCAGCATTAGATAAAATAAATATGGAACATACCAAACACATTGAATAGTTTAATTTCAGCCTATCAATACCAAGGCACAGGTTCATTGCAGTGTCACTCTCAGTCCAGTTGTCTGATGCTCTGACATTAACCCTGTAATTTTTCTTGTATCCTCAACAGTACAAGTAATGATAATGGAAGATCTCCGGAAAGCACAAGGCCAATGAGGACATACACCCCATTCAAGAGAGTGTTGGAGTATAGCACAAAGAACAGTACCTCTTGAGCGTTCAAGTCAATGTGCTTTCCAAATACAAACAAGTATTTTGCGCCTTTGCAGCTTGATTAGATAAATTTTTATCAAGTCATAGAGAAGAACAGCAGCATGGAGTCTTGCTAAATTTATCCTGAAAGCAGCTTTTTAGTAGCTTCCTATCTGAAGTTACTACTGACATTAACTGTGAGGGAAATAGGCAAGAAGTGGGATGAATGAAACGGCAGTCTATATTGCTTCTTTAGAAGCTGTCTAGTGCAATGTGTCATTTCAAATACCTACAAGGAAGGGGTTGTATAGCTGTACAGATTTTCTTCAAATGTGTTCTAATTCCGTTTGTACAATGAATCTCTATTTTATTTTCAATACTACTAGAAACAGAATCTAAAACTACCTTGGCAGGGGGCATTAATCTCAAAGCTCCTCCTTTGTGCACATTGTGAGAGCTGTTCATACTTTCCATAGAGACCTGCAGTGACTGAGGGGCTCCATTCACACAGAACAGGTTGACTAGGAACCAGCATTCTCTTGCTGAGAGGGAGAAATGCAACTGGGATGTTCTCAGGAAATTCCCTCTACGCATGCAGAGGAATGTTGTGTTTGTTGCTCAAAATATTAAGCGATATAGCAGCTTTATGATGGATTTTGCTTTGTTGGATGAATATGTGGTTTGTACTTCCTAGTCACAGGGCAGAGTGACCATTGGTGATACATTCACTACTGATTGGGTAGGAAAATCCCCGTTGCTTTTTTAAAGTTACTTTTGCATTACAGGAAGGAATTGTCACTGAACAGCATTTTGCCTACAGTAACCTTCTGCGTTCCTGCCATTCCCACATCAGTAACTATCCTGAATGATTATTTTGATTTTGAATATGCTTTCATTCCCCTCAAACAATTAAAATGTTATCCCCAACTTTAGAGTATCAGCAGAACGACTGCATCTAACTACTGAATTTATTTATATAGTCTTAGTTTTTACATTTTATTTTCATCTCCCAGTTTTACTGAACTAAACAAGTTTAGTATCTTCTTGTAGTCCTGTTAACATCTATGTGTGGCAAGTTTTTTCTATTACAGCAACTGCTTTATAAAACAAACAAGTTGTTTTATATAATTCTTGTATTGAATGTGAACCCCAGGAGGTATTCACCTTGCCACAGGGCTGCATAAAGTGATTGCTTTTATCTCCAGTCTAATGCAAGTTAGACTAATTCAGTACTTTCTGTTCAGTTGATATACTCAAAGTTGTATTTAAAATAATAATATTTAACTCATAATCCCAATCTTATTTCTGCATTCTTTCATGGTTTTCTTAACTTGCTAGAAAACTTTGTTTATTCTGTAACTGTGCTGTTTAACTACTAAGTAAAGAAGCCTGTACTGGAGGATGGAGTGGAGGATGTTTGGATGCAGTACAAGTACCTCACAGAAACATACATTGCTTGGTGTAATCAAAGCAAAAGCAAAATAAAATGAGAAACTCAAACTTCTCCAGCTTCTATGCTTGGATCATCATCCATTTGCACGTAAGCTATTTTTTTCCCTTATGACCTGATCAACTCTTGAGAACTGAGAATGGTCATTCTTTCTAAAAAGCCAGACGCAGTATTGTGGATTATGTTATGAGTAGAATTAAAGAAATACTGCAGTCAAAGCCATTGGCAAAAATGTAATCTATCTACTGTTGAGGTAAGCCTGTAATCTTTATTGGGATAGAAGTCACAAACCTGAACAGTTGCTCAGTATTACTTTTAAAAAGAAAAATTCAAAATTTCACCAAGTTAACTTAATAGCTCTAAATGGAAACTCATGTTTAGTTTGCATGTGATGGAGTGAATAATATCTCCTAGATATCAAAAGGGAAAAGAAAACAGCTGTTGCCTTAGTGAACAGAAATTATAACACACATTTACTTAAGTTGCTTCTTCCAGAGGAGAGGTGCAATACCTCTTGAGTGGGAAAGGGCTTGAAAGGGAGGTCCCTGAGGATCAAGAATTCTGCTCCTATAAAAGGTCCTCCAGACAAAGCACCCTCATTGTGCAAAGCAGAGGAATACCAAATACTGGAATATCAAAGATGAGAAAACAGCTGACATGCGAGAAGCTGTAGCCTTAACCCCACATAGAGCGTTCTTGATTGAAGTTTTGATGATTGTGTTTGGGAGATTGAGATTAATAGTTTTGATCAATAACTAATGAATTAGGTTGTGTACAACGAAGATTTTGAAGTGGAACTCTAAATACAAAAACATTTTAAATGGAAGTGTTTACTGATGATCCCAAAAGATGATGGGTAATGTCTCTACCTGAATTTCAGGCACAAGTTTTGTATGTGTGTAATCATATCTCCCTCTAGTGGCCCACAGCAGCAAAAATTTTTAGCTGTTATTTGGACAATATGGTGTGAAGAGAAAAATACTGAAGACTACTCCCAGCTGGCCATGCTAATATCCATTATGGATGCAGCCTCAGTTCATTATCAGCCTGTTAGCGCTTTATGTGCCCAAACGGTCTGGTTTCTGGATTGTATTTATGAACTGTGATTGGTGAGTTATGTTCAAAATCAGATTAACTGATGAAGGTTTTATTTATAGGTAAAAGGAAATGCAAGTTGTTGTGATAGAAAGATATTAATCATAAAGTTTAATTAAGTAAAAATACTTCGTTGATCTGTCTGGTTTGAGCCAGAATTCAGAAAACAGAGTCTCATAGCTAAATGCTGTGACTGGAGTAATAGAGAGCAGGATGGAATATCAGAAGGTTTTGGTACAGGCTTCAAAAGGAACTTCATTCTGCTTCTAACATGTTTCTGAGAATACCTCTGAAAATACTTCAGCTTTGAGACTTGCAAAATGGTGATCATCTGCTCAAACTGCACCCAGACTGCAAAATATTTCCCGCACAAGTTTTCCAAGTAAATTCTATTTATGCTATATTGTATTTTGATATTCAGTGCTTTGGATGATCATTATTTGATTGAACTATTGGTCTAAATTTGGCAGCTGTGAAGAGCGGGAGAGGAACAGTATTTATTTAACTGTGTTACATGAAAATATAGAGCTTTCCAGTCAAATCAATAGCAATGTAAATTAGCAGAGATAATAACAAATCTGGCTGAAAAGACTTTAACACTTCAGTACAACTTTTGTCAAATTGAGATTGGAATGCTTAGTACTATAATATTAGAAACTAGTAAAATTTCTGTAAGCATTGATTAAAGCCATATAGGTAGGTCCCAGGAAGTGCATTAAATATAAGTCAATTATATTACTTCATTTGTACCATGGTAAGTGTTATTCTGTGATTTATTCCAGATCTCCTGGAAAGTATTTTGGGATACAGTTTTCATATATGCTGTGTAAATAGTGCAATTACATTGTATGCTTTCAAAACATCCTGTATGTAAGACTTGAAAAGGATAAAGTGTAATAAATATTGTATTTAAAATTTCTATTCCATTGTGTAAATATTCAGAAATAAACTTACCTTAAAACCTTGCAAGTTTTACTCTACATAACCTTGTTTGTTCAAAACATGCACGAATGCAAAAGTGGCTGCTCTGCAGCCTGGAATCCTTGTCAGTATTTCCTTTGGCAGATGTGCTCATGAGAACAGGAAGACACTCCCTAGCTAAAGACTAAAGGCTCTTCTCAAAGCCAAGTAACAAAAGTAGATGAACTCTTTTGTAGAATAAAGAACTATTGACTTGCAGAGGATAAACAAGACGTGGCAGTGTAACACTCTCACTTGCAAATAAATCAATAAAAGCAGTTCCCACAGATAACATCTGACTGCAGCTGGGATGTTGCCCTCCAGCTTTCAGATGAATGAAATTGGGATGAATGTGGCCCAGTGTTTCGTTGTTGTTGTTTTAAAGTTTATATCCACTCATTGATAATAGCAATTTATCTTCCACGTCAACTAATTACAAGGAGTTTTTCCAAACATTACAATTGCAGTGTTAATGGTTTGCAATACTCAGCCGTAGAATGTGAAGCTTTTACCTCATTAATCTTCCTGTGTATGTCTCTTCAGCAGAGACTGCCAGAAGTACATCACAAAACCATACTGGGATCATGCTCAGTGGTGGAGCTACAAAATAGGATTCTGTGAGTTGCATTCTCAAGTTTTTGAGAGAGGTTTTAAATCCTCATTTTGACATCTGGAGTCTTTTAGACATTGATAAATAAGCAAATAGGTAAGAAGTATTGTGTGAAGTGTGTAATTCTGTACAGAGAATACTTGCTCCACAGAATGGAGACACACACTGACAGTTTCATTCCACTTGTATCCTATTTCCTTCCTATTCAGCTTTTACACTTGTAAAAGAAGAGTCCTGGTGAGTCTAAGGCCCTTCCAACCCTAAGCTTCAGCGCTAGAACAGGGAAGAAATGCAGAAAAAGACCAGGTTGTGGCAGTCATCCACAACTGGAGGTATGTGAGAACTCCCCAGAGTAAAGGGACCTGGTGGGTTAAAAAAGTGTATAGAAGCGTGTAGGTTTTGTTTGTTTGCTGTGTTTTAGAGAAATAAGGTTACGGGAAGATAAGCTACTATAACGACATATCACAATGATTTATTGTTTTAAACGAAATGAAAACAAATCATTTTAGTCCTAAATATTCATACAATTTTTTTTCTTTTATTTCAGGAGTGGTTTATTTTGTACGCGTGGCTTGATTCCAGTTCGCCTGCCCCCAGTATTTCCACCTAGGAGCAGGGAGACAGAAAGTAGGTTTTCTCCCCTCAGAGCCTAATTTCTTAAGTCTCCTCTTCTTAGTGAAGAGAATAATTATCATCTATTTATTAAAATGGGAGATAGGAGAGAAGGACAATGGAAACGATACCCTTAACAGATAAGGTAACACTCTTGGTAGCGTTAGCTTTAATACCAGTTTTGGGTAGACCTGTGTATTTCTGACAGGAAGTTTTCCCACCTGTAAAAGAAGTCATGGCTGCCTCGCTCGAAATGCCATCTGGCTAGAATACCCATTTTGTGTTTTCTTCGCATAGTTTATTCTTTTCTTCATATCGTTGATTTTCTTCATTGCTATTCTAATAATTTAATTTTCTCATAGATGTAGCATTAAATTGCATACTAATTACAGGCATGCTATTGTAGAATAAATTCAATTCTAAGTATGTGACAGAAAACAGACTGTCTGAAAACAGTGCCTAATAAGAGCTCTTCAAATAATGTCCTAAGAACACACCATTACATAAGAAATAACTAAAAAACAACAAACACCACAGTTTTTTATATACTTAGCTCACATGAGTGTTGATCAACTGTTGGGATAAAAGAGACAAAATAAAGCCTTAAATCAAAAGGCCACATAAGGTCTAAAGAAAACAAAAAAATATTGCTGATACTGCAAATAGTGGCACTGTATCGGTTTCCCACAGGAAAAGGGTAAATTCCTAAGGCTATCTTGTACTAGCTTCTGCTGGATGGTGATTACTCATGTTCAGAGTGTGGCTAGTAAGGATTTTTTTTTCTCCAGGACAAACACGGCTAAAGTTTGTAATTTTTCCTCAGCTCTTCAAGAGCTCCATACTACTTCTCTTTGACTGAGAAAGCATCCATCTACTTTTCCTTCCTGGCATTTGTATCCAAATTGATGGTATCTAGATTGCATCTAGATGCTGCACCTTGTTTCATAAACAAGAAAACTTTTGTTCTAGCACCTGTCAAATGTTAGCCATTAGTTCATCATTATGGAACTGTGTGCCATCCAATAACAGATTATGGTATTCCAAAACTTAACTTTCATAAACTGTAAAGATGAACAATGTTACTTCCCAATGACCTGGGGCAAAAGAGGACTGCTGAATAGTGTTCCAAGTGAGGACACAGAACTATCAGTCATGACTCCCAGCAGTCATGTTATTAGAACACTTTATTCTCTTCATCTTTTGTTCCATTTTTCTGCGTTTGCACAGGTGAGGAGATAGTTGACACTCACCAGAATTACTTTTCTCCATATGTAGTTACAGCAGTTGTACTGAGATGAGCCATTATCACCTAAGTGCAGAGCAGCAGACTAGTGAGATCATTCCTTTTACACTCATTCACACAGAGGCAGAATCAGTTTCCAAGCCCAACCTTCTATTTTCTCTAATCTGCACAGGAGAAAGAGGCTAAAAGTTGAGTTACAGCATTCCTTCTTGTAAGGGGCAGATAGCACAAGACAGCATTACAATTCAGAAAACTTGTGTTTGACAACATTAAGTGATCTCCCAGCAACAGAAGTGTTTTCCTCTTTCCTGAACTCTTGAGAAAAGTTTCCTGAGGGATTTTCCATGGGAAATGATCCAAGCTGTATGTAACAGGCAGTGAGGTGGTCCCTGCAGCCAGGCACTTGGCTTTTCTCACCCCTCCATGGTATTCTTCCATGGCAGCTGCCCACCTGGCTCCTCTCACTTCCCTGGGCCCTCAGCCCTTCCGCACACCTCCCAGCTGCACAAACACAGGGGCACGCAGCCATCTCAACACGCTTCCTCCTGGGTCCCTGCGGGGCGGGCCAGCCGGCCGTCCTGCTCATACAGCAACTGCTTTAACAGCCCGAGAAATCCAGCTCTTCCCCATTCCGCGCACCAAGGGACCGGGATGCCCCAAAGGCTCCAGCTCCCCGCAGTGAGCACGCAGCTCGTGCTTTATTGCTGTCGGGCAGCGCTCAGCACCACGCTCAGCACTTGTGCGGCCACAAAGGCTGGAAGCAAGCGCGTCCACGCTGTGCTAAGGTCTGCATTCCTACAGTGTCTATTCAGCACATGTGAATAGAAGTGCGGTGTGAAAAAAGAAACTCTAACGAATCTCTGGAAAGCTGAACGCCGAGTCCTCAACAGGAATCTGGACTCTGCCAGAGGCCCCTCAGACACACGGCAATCACAGAACCGTTAAGGCTGGAGATGAGCACTGAGATCACAGCCCGACTGCAGCGCACCCCACCACGGCTGCTCAGCACGCCCTTCCGCGCCGCACCTGCAGGGCTGACCGCACCACCCCCGGGCAGTCCGCCGCAGCGCCCCCCCGCCGGGCCCGGCGGCCGCCGTCACTTCCGGTAAGATGGCGGCCCCCGCGGAGCTGCGGAAGCGGTGCCGGTGGCGCCGGGCCCGCGCGGCCGCGCCGCGGAGAGGCGGCTTGGGGCCGGGGCGGCATGGCGGCGGCGGGCTCCCTGCGGGGTCGGAGCCTTCCCGAGCTGCGGGAGATGCTGAGGCGGCAGGAGCGGCTGCTAGCGGACCGGTAAGAGCGGCTCCGCTCAAGGCCGTCTGCGTCACGCTCCGCGCGGGCGCCGGCGGCGAAAGCGCGCCCGCGTGTCCGCTGAGCGAGGGCCTGGGGCCGCGGGCTGCAGTGCCGGCAGGGCGGCTGTTCTTCGCCCTCTGTCCAGTCCGGCAGGGCAGGGCCGGCGCGGTTTTGCCACTGCGGGCGTTCGCTGTCACAGTGCGGAGTTGGTGCTGGGAGCGGGGACAGAGCCGTCCGCGTGCCACCCGCATGGAAACGCTGAGAGATGGCAGCTGCGTGCCTTAGAGCAGCGCGTGGGTGGGAAGAAGGGGGTAACTGCCTTATAGGTGTGAGTGGCCGGAGCTGTCAGTGCTTTGTGTCCGTCTTACCAGCGTTCAGAAGTCTTGTAGTACAGGAAGATGCTTGCTGGCAGAACTGAAGCCTGGGATAACGGCTCTGGTGGAACAGCTTTGTACACCAGAATGAAATAGGATTGCTCAGACACAGTCAAACAACTCGTGTTGTTATTTTTTTTAATTGTTTTTTATTATTTTAGGAAGTTCATTGATAAGCTCCCAGATAAGGGCAAGAAGATCTCCGATTTTGCCGACAAGCTGATGAGTGCCATCTCACAAGAGGAAGAGCTGGCACGGACTGCTGAGCTGTTGTCTGCGGTCAGGCTGGAGTTCCAGGCAGAACAGGACAAGGCTCGTACCGGCAAGCAGCACGTCGTCCTGAGCGAGCACACGCTGCACCAGAAGGACCCCTCAGTCCTCAGTGACAATTCTTGTGCTGAAGAAGTTCCTAAGATTGCTTCTCAAGGACAGGAGGGAGAATGTCTGGGGCAAGATCCCACAAGTACGGCTTTGGAAAATCAGAGGACTCGGAGCAAAAATGATGAAATAAAGACTGTTACAAAAGATCAGAATCTCTGCCGTGAAGCTATCTCTGAATCAGCCCCAAGCAGTCACCTGAACAGTGATCAGCAGATCTCTCGGGACAGTACTGAGGGTGGTACAGAAAGTGCTTCAGACAACTGCAAAGACACACTGGTTGATGCCTTTCAAAAAGTTACCATTGGAGATGGGGATAATAGTGAAAAAGTGTTGGAAAAAGAGCAGAATGTGTCAAAACATAAGGGCAATATTTTTGGAAGCCTGCACCCCAGGACACCACATTATATTGAAGTTCTGGAGTCCAGAGCAAAAAACCCTGTCATAAGAAAAAGCAAATTCAAAACAAATGCGTAAGTATTATGGAATAGAAGAATCTGTTCTAGATAGAAATAATCGGCTTGTTTAAGATTGGAAATGTTGCAGAACAAGCAAGGTGGGTTTATTTTCTTGTGGTGGATAAGGAGGTTTAAAGTCATATGGCATGCTGTGCTAATATATTGGCCCTTTAGTTAAGTGCTGTAGAACCTCAGTACTGAGTGGTGGTCCAGTTCCACCAGTTGGAAAAAAAAGTCATAAATCTTCATAAAATGTCATAGCTTAAGCTATAAAACTATTAAACAATCGGCAGAGCTTTCTTCTGGATTGATTCTAGAACTTGTAAGATTTCAACAGCAGGTGGCCCTTTGCTTTTCCTGCACCTCTGTGAATCTGCAATTCTCACTGTGAGTATTGGCAATAATAACAATATCTATTTCTCTTGACTCCCAAAGCATTGCTGTTCCGTGGTTGCCTATTAATTGGTGTTCATTTTTTGTCTGCTATTAGGAGTAATTGTGACGCTGTTTATGTGTAGAGAAGCTGTATACTACTAGGTGAGGAGAAGGTTAATGTTTCTAGTTTTCCCTGGAGGTGTTTAAGTAAAGGGTAGATGTAGTACTGAGGGACATGGTTTAGGGGGCAATGTTGGTAATAGGCGGGCAGTTGGACTAGATGGTCTTAGAGGTCATTTCCAACCTCTGTGATCCTATGCTTGTTTATTTGAGAATGGCATCATTACACTCCAGATGCTCTTTAAACTTTTGTACCTGTACGTGTTGAAAGTAAGTTTTAGGAAGTTCTGCGCCTTGTGTTTCAAATGTTGGCCACAACCTCTGTGTTTTATTGCTGGCAGATTATCAGGAGAGCAGAGCGGATCGTCGCGTGGTTCCTCACCCAGTCACTCACCTGGGGGGCCTGGTTCTCCAATTACTGCTGAAGAAAGAAGACTTAGAGATAAGAAACATTTGAATGACATCACAGCAGCTCGGCTACCACCGCTTCACCACTCCCCTGCTAAGCTGTTGTCCATAGAGGAGTCTATAGCAATTCAGATACAGCAAAAAGAAGCTTATGAGGTAAGAATTTATGATTTATCTGGAAAAGTAATTACTTAATTACTACAACCCTTACAAAAAAACCCACAAAAACAAGAAAGCATAAAGGCATCTTTTGATACTTTTGAATTTGGTAATAAAATTGAGATTGCCAGACTTTGAGAAGACTATATTTGAGTCTCTTAATGACGTGATCAAATAATGCACGAATCCCTTCTGAAATGGCTACTCCTGCATTAAACAAAATCTAGTGTTGTTCTCCGTGTGCAGTTATGTTAACTTCATTATGATCTCTTCACCTCTGACTAGAAATAAAAGTATGAACCTCGTGTATTAGCTTTTAATTCATTTTTTGGCCCTTCCATAAATGAACATTCAGTCTTCTTAAGATACACAAGTAGCTGCCTTTGGCTTAGTTTATTCTGTGCCTGAAGAATCCAAGCTGTGAAGTTCTTTAATTATAAGGAAATTGCTTGCTAAATTCTTTTGTAATGGATTTCCATTTTGACTTCCCAAATGATGCTGAGCTAATGTTTTAAACTAGGTGCTACTGTAAAAGCGTTTGTTGCTAATTACTATTTTACAAGCACTTGCTAACTTTGACACTTGAAGCTAATTTATTTGTAAAATGAAGGACTTTTTTGCTGGAGTTGCTGAGTGACGAGCATTGCTATTGGTTACGTACAAGGCTGATAGGTAGACTGATTTTGTTCTGGCAGAAGTGAGATGGGAACTGTCAGAAGGGGAATTTCAACTCAAAAAAACCACCTGTCTTCAAATACTGACAGAGCAGTTAAGTATTAAATGTAAAGAAATGTATCTTTTTTTTCGCTAGTCATTAGATATTTTAATTGAATCCAGTCTGGAGTTACTAATGTTACTGTGTCAAGTTTCTCCTTTGGTTGGTTGGGTTTTTTACAACCAGGATAAAAATGACAAAAACATTTTTTCTAACTTGTGTCTTTTTTTTAATAGGAAATGCAAGCCAAACTTGCAGCACAGAAGCTTGCAGAGAGGTTGAATATAAAAATGACCAGCTTTGAACCAGAGGGGGAGGCTGCAATGCAATACAGAGAAGTGAGAGATGAAGATTATTTTTCAGCAGAGGACTGAATTCAGGAATGGAAGTCTGAGGAGGAGCTTTATGCAATACTTCTTAAAACCCAAACGTGAATATTGAGAATTCTTGATCTAGTTAGTTGCTTCTGAAGATTCTAATATTACTGCTATGGGAAGGGTTCATAGTAACACATTTGTGAGGTTTATAAAGTGATAACCCCAGTGCTATTTGGAGACTGTCTTTGGAACACTTGTGGCATTTAATCCTTGTGGAAAGCCCAACAGTTTTCAACTACAGTAAAGTGAGCTCCTTAATGTGCTTTTCCAGGCTATGATGAATCATCTACAAGAGGTTTCTTTTGCAGAGAAATATGAGTGCAAAGAGCCTCATAATCTATGTCCATAAAGTTAGCTAAGGTGCCTATGAACTGCCGGGTGGAAACTCTATGAAATCTTTTCTTTGTATAAATGTGAGATGGTTCTATTGAGGCATAATCTATTAAGGTCATCTATCTTTTACCATATGGTGACAATACATGCCCAAATGACTACAATAAATTTGTGATCATTTTCTTCTTATCATGAGAACTTGTTTCCATGCCCGTAGCCTCAAGTAACACTTTCTGCCATTGTGCTGTAAATAGAAAGCAACATGAAGTTTTTACCTAACTCAATTCTGTCTGAGCTTTAAGGGATTCTGCTGTATTATGTTTGGAGACTACTGCAAAGCACATCAAGAGATTGAGTTAATCTGAACACTTCAGTATTTTTATTAAAGGTTTTGGTGTTTTTCCATATTTTTGTACAGTGCTTTCAAACTTTGGAATACTATTTTTTCATAGTCTGGTACTGTAAATTAAGAAATCTACCTCTGGTTTTCTTGGAGAAAATAAGTCCTGTGTATTTTACAGGCTTAGCTGTTCTTTGAAGATAAAAAACAGATCTTCCTTACAGTAACATTTTCTGGCTTTTATTATGAATTTTGAAAGGTACAGAACACAAATGAGAAGTATTTCACAATGATACTCCACTACTGACTAGTGTACTCAAACCCTGTTGTGAGTTTATTTTAGCTTTAAAAAACAAAGCTTAGATTCCCTGTGTAGCCTGGCATAACCTACCTGCTGAGGTGCTCCAGCAGCAGTGCATACAGGACAGCTGCGTCTGCAGGGCTTTCCCTGGATGTGTACATACTGCACAAGTGATGTTGCCATCACCAAGATGTGAGTCATTCAAAAAGCTGCACATTCAGAAAGAGGGCTGAAAGTCTGCCATTTATTGAGTGCAAAGCAGCTAATGCCACCAGCAGCACTTTAGTAGCAGGCGGATACTCTTTCCCTAATGCTCTGTGAGCTCTCAGATAATCTGTGTGGCACAGTCCATACCCTGGGAACGTGGTTTGACAGGCAGACCTGTTGCTAAGCTTATATGTGGCATCTTTTTAAATTATGTAATCTGTTCCTCATCTGTGACACCTCTTCCCCATACCCTTTCCTCTCTCTGGTTTCTTGTTCCAATTATTTATTGGCTTCTCACCAGCTGTGTGCTTTTTCCTTCTCATGACTCATCCACTCTCATAAGAACATGTTCATATTCTACATCTCTGTGCCACTCATTCCCTTCCGTATGTATTCCAGTGTCTGTATCAGATACTCCAGTGTCTGCATTTAACTTCTGCCATGTGCCTTGCAGCCTCCTGCCATTGTGGTCTCCTCTTGCTTTCTGCAACTCTATTTAAATACCAGCTGTGCACCTGGACACCTACGTATCTCACTCACTTTAATATCTTCAGGGACATGAATGTGTTTTTTTGCTGTAGCTACCCTCATAGCAAAGCTCAAACTGCATACTGTGCAGGTGTATGATGCTTTCATGCCTTGTATCTCTTTCTCCTTACCACTCCTATATCCTTACCTCTCCCATTGTGTGGTTTGTTTTGTTTTCCTTTTTTGTGCTCCTATTACTTCTTCCCAGCATCTCTCTTTGACCCATCTGTCCCCCCAGCTGCATATATTTCTCTCCTTAGCCTTCTTTGGTGTGGCTCTGGTTGCACAGGCCCGGGGAGCTTTCCTCTCTTGTGGATACAGTTCACCTCTCAGATCACCACTGCCCACGCTGCCATTCGTGCTGCTGCCTGTTGGCCCAGCTGAGTCTTGCCTTCAAGTCTCATTTCAGTCTGTTTTGCTGCTTAAGGACCAGAGGCCTCAGAAGCGTACCAGCTTTTCCTTTGTCTCTGCTTGAAGCATAGGTTGTTACCTTTCCAGGCCTGCTTGCATCTCTCTCACGCCTATTAAGATTGCCCCTCTCATCCCTGACTGCATTACTGCACCCTGTTATACTACAGTGTGTGGCTTTTCCATGCTGGCTTTCCAGTGTGTATGGGAACTGCTGAGTCATGGCCTGACCCACTGATTGAGCACCTGTGGAAAGGACCCGGTCAGCCCTGGTGGCACAGGTGAAGGCAATTCAGCTGTGTGACCAGAAGGGGTGGAGCCTGGCTGCACCTCTCTTAGACCTCATTTAAGGGCTGGCTGCTACTAGGGAAGGATCTCTTTTTGGAGATCTCTCCTTGGTGAAGCTTTCCTCTTTGATTCTAGAATCTTCTGATATGGGTAAGCAATCTTTTTCCTTCCTTTATAGTATTTTTCTGTCATGCTGAACCTTCCGTCATTGCACTTCTGTTGTAATGCCTTTCTCATTGTGCTGATCTGTCCAATTACTACGCTAAAGGAATTAAAGCTACACAGTGGAGAACTTGTTTTCTGGGTTACTGATGTCTAGTTCAATGTAGGCTTCTGCTGATCGCTCTTTCATGATAATGAAAATTACATTCTTGGGCTTTTATGGATTACTTTTGCTTTCTAAACTGTGAAGCAGGGGCAGTTTTTGATCTGTGTTTTGACAGCACTCAACATGTTGGGACTTGCTGAAGTGAATCCCTCAAATGGGTGAACTTTGCCTTTAAGAAAAAAAACTGCTGCAGTAACAGGTGAAGTGGATTGCCTGACTAACAGGTGCTCAGCGCTGTGCTGGGGGGTGCTGTGGAGGGGAGAGCTGTGTGAACACAGAACTGAGCTGGAGGTGTAAATTGTAAGTTGCTGCAAAATACGTGTACTTCTGTGGGGGGATGATCATCCTGGATTCTGAATACAAACGTGTTCTCTGTGCTGAGACTTTGTGGGTGGTCAAAGAGTCAGGTATGAAGAGAGTCCTCTGATGAAGAGGATGGGCAATCCAGAAGTCTGTAATAGGCTAGACAGTAAGAGGGTGAGTGATGAGATGATGTCATATTTAACTTTAAGTTTCTGATCAGGTGTGGTATTCTGTATTTCACTGCTCTCCAGTTCGGCACATTCCAAGACATACACTGGGAATTGAGGAGATTGCCCTGTTCTGTTGGAGTGAACTGTTAACCTGGCAGAAAATAAAGAGTCAGATGTGTGTGTTTGAAGTTCCTGGTGTGAATAACATGCTGTTTTGGCCATGTGAATTTTGCAGGCAAACCTGGGGGAAAATCAAGCACTTTTTCTTTGCTGCTTAGCAAGGAGAACGCTGGAGGTGGAGTTAGGGAACAGTTCTTATAAATGGAAAGAAAACTAAAGGGAATTTAAATTGATCTGCAAGACCTGAAGCTGGGCGATCGTGTTAGTCTGAAAGGTGGCACTGAGTGCTTAAATGGTGTGCTGCAAATCTGTAGCTACAGCATGTGAGAGGTGTCTGTGTGGCAGCACCTGCAGTCCCTTGGTTTTTGCATTGCCAGAGGTGTGGTAGGAGTCCTTGTTTGCCAGCTGCATGCAGGAGTGCCTCTTGGCTAATTTCTGTTCACAGGTGGAAGCTTTCCTGAGGGAGAGAAGGTGGAGTCTGGTTTGTCAGCTGTGGGGATAGCGTGATCTAGAGGATTTAGCAGCCTGAAAGATTAAGTATTTGAAAAATAGCATTTGGGACAATTAGTGCACAGTAGGGTTTAGATCTTTAGCTTTCTTTTTAAATATAAGAATACCTAAAGGCTAGAAAGGGTATAGAGGTTTACTCTATTTTGAAGAGTTAAGCCTAATTCAGCAGTTTTCAATCTGACGGCTTGTGGGCTGCTTCTATGGACTTTGAGATAAGTAAAAGTGTCTGTTTTGGGTTCCTGTATTGAGAGAATAGAGCCTGCAAACACGGAATGTGACAAGCACAGCTCTGTGCTATGATTTCTGAACGTGCTGCAGGGGCGCTGCAACAGCAGCTAGCGGGAGAATACCCAGACCCTACGAACTGATTGATTGGAACTTGTGTGGGAGCCACGGGAAAAGCTGTCATGTTCCACAGGCAGCCTCTGGGCAGTAGTTGGGGGTTTCTGTGTGGAACTCACAGGCAGTTCCCATGCGGTGGACGCACCACCAGCTGGCAGCCTTTAGCAGCCTTGCAGAGGATGCCCTGATGAGCCGGAGCTGTAGGCAGAGTATCCCTGGGCCAGGTGAATTGCAACAAATTCTTGACTTTTCTGTTCTTTTTTTTTGGGTGGGTTTTCTCTGTGTGTGTGCCTGGAGATCACCACTGAGATTTCCTAGTTTCCTACTGTTTGTTTTTGGGTTGTGAACTCCCAGATTCTAGGAGGGAAAGGGAAGTAGAAAAGACAGCTGTGTGAAAACAACATTTATTTTGCTCTGTGTGGTTGTTTCTTTTTTTTCCTCAAGTTGATGATTGGGTTTTATTCTCGCCCTTCTGCAGTGCTGTGTCACTGTTGACATTGTGGCCAGCAGATGTTAGCTGACCATAGTCCAAATATCTTTTACTCACATGGGCTTTCCATGGGATGCACACTGACTCCTTTGTAAATACTGTAATTGCTATTCCATATGTATGCAAAGCTTTGGAGGCATTGTTATCTTTTACTTAATGCAACTGTTTGATCGTTTTGTTAATAAGGTTTTACTAAGTGGGCCTTCAGTTTGTTGAAGCATGAAAGCATATACTGAAGTCAAGGCGTGATTCCTCTAGGAACATTTATATGCAAGTGCTCTGTTGAGCTGGGATATTGCCTCTGTGTTTTGTTTAATCTCTCTGTGCAAGGGAATATGTGAATAACAGTTGTTAAGCAATTACTGAATGTGAGGAAATGACACAAACACAGTTCAACAATTCTGGCAAGTTAAAAATCAATTTGCTTCCTATACACATTTCACTGAGTATTTTACTTTTCATCATCCAGATGTGAGTGAATGTGTCTTCCAGAAGTATGTATAGGAATTTTCTGACAGGGAAATTTAGAAGAATTTGTACTGTGACAGCTTCACTGCTTTTCTTTTGGCTGTGATACTGGGGAGCATAGCTGCATCGTGCACCAATGGGCACATCCTCACTGAAGTTGTGAGGAAGACGAGTGGAGCTGTGAGGCTTAATGAACATATTCATATTACTTCTCTCTATCCACACAGCTGATATTAATGTTGATGCTTGTCAGACTGAGGCAATGATATAGCATGGCAAGTAGTGGTAGTCTGAGCTTTTACTGAGTCTTTGAAGGTGAGCACTTGATAGGAGGTACTTTTTAATATGGTTCTGCTGAATAGGAGTTTCATATGCAAAGCTTTGTCTGTGTTTTTCTTCACTGTTTTCAAAACATTTTCCCTATTGTTACTTGTTGCCTGTGGTGTATATTTAATTAAAGATGAGTTAGATGGTGGTGAAAGTGGCCTGCTCTGGTTATAGCGTGGTCCCCTTCATCTCTGAACTGGGGCTATCATAGAATCATTATAGAATGGCTTGGGTTGGAAGTGACCTCAAGGATCACTTAGTTCCAACCCATATGCAGCAGGCAAGGTCGCCAGCCACTAAATCAGGCACTTGATCAGGTTGCTCAGGGCCTTATCCAACCTGGCCATGACCTGCAGGTTGTGTGCAGAGAGTGCTGGCTGTGTGTGGTTGTGTGACAAAACTTGCTTTCTACAGGAGCCATGGGATTTCTTTATTATGCACACAGAATTGCAGCTGAAACTGGAGGTGTGACGACAGTGTGTGCTGGGGGTCTCAGTTAGACAGACTGACTCAACTGTGTTGGGGACTTAGCTGCCAGGACATTACCTGGTAGGTGGAAACATTCTTCTCAAACCAACTTTGGAAGGTGTGATGTAAATTACAAGATCAATGAGACTTTTGGTTTGAAGTCATTTAGATGTTATCTGTTAATACTGTGAGGGGTCTGTTTGTACTGATCTGTTAGAACTAAAATGGGTGCCATTCCTCCCCAAGGGAGGAACCTGGTTTATTGGCTTCTGGCATGAAAACTTGAGATGGTGTTGGCAGTACTTTCCCAGGCATCTTGTATCTCTATTTCCACTTATTGAATTGGCATTGATTTTTTTCTTCTGTTTTCTTACAAATAGTAACAATAAATTTTTGATAACTTGCCTACAAATCAGATAAACCAACAAGGTTTGGGCAACAGATTTATATAAAAATGAGCTGTTAACCAACTGTTTACATTTGAATGTAGGAAGTCTTCATGAACTGTGTGATAAGCTCTTTCTGTTTAAGTCAGTTAGGAGTGTCCTGCATTGTCTCCTGGTTACTATAAAAGTCTCAGTGTAATTGTGGTTTCCAGAGCTACAGATCCATCAATTCCAGTTGTAATTATGTGTGAAATTACTTTGTCATTGGCCTTCTCCCTGCTTTTTCCTGAAAGGGAGTGGGGGGGNGGGGGGGGGGGCGCTGGGGAGAAGGTAACACAGATTCATAAAGTCTTCATTTCAAGTAATATTATTTTATTTACCGACACAATTGATTTGTTTCAGTTAAGTGTTCCTTCATTGGTTTCACATCTATTGGTTTGAGCTGCTTTAAATTGACATTGTACTGATTATAGTACTGCTTAAATGATGGCCAATGATAAATATTATCCTTGCACAGACATAGGGCATCATCATATGTCATGTCTGCAGACTAGGCTTTTTTTGCCTGCACAGCAGATTTTTGTGGCTGTGAGCCAGGAATTTTAATGAAAGAAAACATCAAAGATGCAGAAGAAATGAGAATATTAGTCAAGGAAGATACACAGTGATGCTCTCTGATAACCCCTGGTAATTGACATTAGAACTATGTGGGAGCAACTTAAATAAACATCTGGACACTGAGTTTAGACATTTCCAGTGACAAAACCCAGACAGATCTTCTGGACTTGCAATAATAAATATTTCAGCGCAGTCTACATGAATCAACTTAGAATCCTGTTTTCAATTATTCTAGTTTTATAAATATATCATAGTTAATTATTCAGGGATAGAATTTCTTTTGAAGATTAGGGAATTTGATGTTTGCTTCATTCATGTAAAGTTCCATTTTTTATTTATAGCAAATTTACTTCTGTTTGTACAAAAACAATAGTGCAAGCTTGCCAAGAGCCATTAAAGCAGAATGCAACTGAACTTTCCCGGGGTGGAAGGACCTTTTCTGGAAATCCTGACAGTGCGCTGTAATTCATTCCAGCTATGGAAACCACTTAAATTGTGCTGAAAAGAAAAGCTAAGTAATATTTTTTAGAAGTTGCTCTAAATATTTTTTTTAAAGATTCTTTCCTTAGATATGGTAGTGCTAAGGATATGGTAGTGCTAAGGATATGGTATCGCTTGCAGACATTGAAGAGATGTTTATATGTACTAAAACATTTAAGAGATAGCAATAAAGCTACAGGACAAAGTGAAACAGTGTTTGCAAGTCCAGATGTGATCCTGATATTAAAGCAGTGATGAGGGAACAGCTGGGAAAGGCACGCTCGTTCAGTTTTTGTGCAACTGCTGTATTCCTTATCAAAGCTTCTAATGTGAGCCGTGATTACGAAATCGCATTTTTTGGAAGGTGTTCTTGATGTTGAAGTGACCTCATCATGCATTTTTTTCCTCTTTTTATTTTGAGATGGTCTGTATCTTTGTTGCCAGTGGCCCTGGACAAACTGGGGGATTCTTCAGAAAATGATTTCAGAATAATCTTCATTACCGCTTTCAGCTTAATTTGTGCTTCTGCACAGCCCAAGCTATCAACACCAACACCTTCCCACTGTTTTCCACTCTGGATCTTGTTAGAAGGAGCCCAAGTGTAGCCTGGCTGCCACTGTTGTTAAGCTGCTGGTTGAGTTATGCTGTCCCAACAGGTTAAGATTGTAGGGACTGGTGATGTTAGCCTGACTTACACACCATCAACCTTTCTAGAGCTGGAAGAGGCAGAGTTGTGTTTGGGTGCAATTTAGAAAGTCCCTTCCATGCTAACTGTTAAAATCATTAAGTCATTAGTCCGGCCTGGGTTCCTAAGGTAGTTCTTGTTAGAAAGAGCCTCTGGAGTACTCATGCCCAATGTCCTGTGCAAAGCAGGCTCAGCTGTGAGGCCAGATGAAGTTGCTCAACCAAATGTGACTGTCCTCTGGGGAAAAAGCTTTCCCTTAAGGCAACTCTTGTTTCAGCTTATGCCTAGCTCTCTTTTTGAGGATCTCTGTGTAGGTACTGGAAGGTTGCTCTTAGATCCCCTCTAAGTCATCTTTGCTTCAGGCTGACCAGGCATGCTGCTGGCTCCTGCAGCTTACTCTCTATCAATACCCTTGGGATGTTTTTAGTGGAGCTGCTCCCCAGCTTGTTGGCATTTCTTGGCAAGTCATAGCCAAGCATATTGAGAAGTGGCAAGCTGACAAGTGTGTTGAATAGACTCTGATGGGGAATTTATTCAATGCTCTTAACAGCTCTTCCAGATCAATAAAATATGTTTTCTGCTTTCATGTTTTAGAAAAAAAGTAACCTAGCCTGGTTATCCTGCTCTGAGCCTATCTTAAATGTCCATGTTAATTAAAAAAAGGCAATTTGTGCTTTGTAGCTCTTTCTACATACCATAAAAATGATGGATAGGGAAGCATAGTGAAAGCTATAAATAAGCCTTGAGGTAGATAATCTAATAAGAGCATCTCTTCAGCAGTTTCACCTTTTGCTCACTGATCTATAACTTGGTAATTCATTTCCTCTATTTATAACCTTGTGTTTATTAGAACACCTAATACCTTATTGCTGAAAGTATGCACTGCAAATTCATAGTGTTACAGTTCCAACAATGTAATCTATTCATTGTTACAAGAACATAGAGAAGGAAGACAAATTATTTAATGGTTTATTACTCAAAGATGCATTTCAGGAAGACTTGGAATAAAGATGAATGGATGTAGCTAGGAGGAAAATGTGGGTTGTGACTATAAAGCTAAGGATCTTGTGAAAGAGGAATTATCTGTTTGCTGACCTCCTGTGGGATGTGATAGGCTCTCATCTGCGGGTCTGTAAAACTCCACTGGACAAAGAACTGATGGCAGAGGACAGCTCTGCATGGACTAAGTAAAGGAGTAATCAGGTTGGGCTGTTGTTTTCTGTGCTGCTCAATCTAATAATTGGAGCATATTCCTCTCTTACAAAGGCAGCCACTGTTTTCAGTTCTGTTGATGATTAAAACCTGACAGCATAGTTTGGCTGCCTTAACTCCTATGGAATTTAATGGTAATTGTTTATCAGATCTTGAAACTGAAGTACATCGACAGTTCTGGTTACCTCCTCCAGTTGTGTTTTCTGATCTTGCTGAAAGGATGGGGCAGTCTGGGTAATTTCTGTAGTCATCAGCTGTGCTGCATTCCAACTTTAATTACTTTTTCCCGAGATTGAAAAATGCAGATTGAAAACAGTAATAAAATTCACTTTGGATTATTTGTAGTAGATGTAAGTCCTGTTTATGCATTCTTGTTGTGCTTTGTTTGTGTAGAGGCAAAAGTGCTTAGACTTTGTCTTGACCCCTCCTTTGACTGAAACTGACCCACAATAGAGAGGAAGTGGATTTTATGGGTTTATTTTTAGTGGCTGTTGAGACACTTGACATACATACATATAGAATGTTATTTCGTTGCTCTATTTGGGTATTTTTATTTCCTAAATGGTTTTTAACGTTGTATAGAACCAAAGATAACAAAACTTTAAGTATATACATTAGAAGCTGACTTTTGTACTTCTGTGCTCTGTATCTACATTACAGGCTGAGAAAGCTTAAAAAAATTTCAATCAATACATGGTGAAGCTACAATTTGCCACTTTGTAGACAGCACTTTGTAAAATAAAGAATAAGAAGTACCTAGAACACAAACAGCATGTATTGTTACTAGGATGTCAGAATCCTCATGCAAAACAGAACGCAGGTTGGATATATTAGCCAGATGTTCAGAGGAGCTCTGTTCTCTATCTTAACCAGTAGCTGCTCAGGGTTATCAATTGTGTTTTGCCAATTCCCTTTATGCCAAAAGCCAAACGTTTCAGATTTCAGCCGTTATGACCCTCTTATGAGGTATCACGCTCATCTTCCTCACAGAAGGGGCTCTGCCTTTTATTTTGACCTAGAGAGAGATCAGACTGTGCTTTTATTGGTAGACTGAAGCTCTATGGGATACTGTCACCCAAACTGTGCATTTCCTTCCTTTTAAAAATGGAGATGAGAGTTAAAGTTTCATAGGTCTGGAGGGAGCAGCAGTTTGTCACGCAACCTGTCTGCGTGATCCCTAATTCTCTGGCATATCTGAGGAGGACAAAGCTCCAGAAAGTGCAGTGTGCTTTCTCTTTTGAGTGTTGGTGTATAAGAAAGGGTAACCCCCAAATATTTGGGAGCTTTGATACAGTGATGCAGGCATCAGCATGAAATCCTAGAATGCATTTTCCAGCCGTGTCAGGAAGAGGAGCATGCCATTCATCCTTAAGCCTAGGTTACACTTGATCCTATGTTCACTGCTAAATTGATGTCTAAGTAAATAGTTTTACTATTGGGACTATAGGAGACATGAGAGTCAGATTACACTTTATCATGGAATTTGATATGAAATCCATACTTTGTTGCTTGGACAGTGAGATGGATGTTTGTGGTAGTAATATAAGATGATGTTTGTAGGAGTGGTATATGTCACAGGGCTGCCCTGGGTCAAATGGCATTTTAAATACATTGCACATGGGCTTTTATCAAGGACCACCTGGCCATGTGTGGCCAGTAGAGGGCCAGGATACTTTCTGAAGGCCAACTTTCCACTTTACAGCCTGTCATTTCAGTAAGAAATGTTTTCCTATGTTGTGGTTTCACTATTAGTAGTAATACTGAGTAATACTGGATTGCCCAGCAGTACTAATTCCATGAGGGTGTCACACAGATTCACAGTTCACTTCTGTCTATTTAGCCAGTGCAGACAGTATGTTGGTTGATCTGCTTCTGTGTCTTTATGCCAACTGTGTAAGGACCAGAATTATTCAATGTGGCATACAGCCTACCAGGACACAAGTACTCTTCCATAGCAGTTAGAACAAACCTAAGCTTCCTGGGGTCATTTTTTGAACTACTGCAGCCATTTGCATTTTAGTGTGTGCTCGTGGTACAGAGTAGATGTTTAAAACCAGGCTTGCTGTCTGATTGAGCCATGACTTCAGCAAAATCCCAGTTTGTACTTCTGACTGGAGTTGTTTTCCCACTGGGATTTCACATTGCACAGCTGTGCCATGTAAGGCATTGTGTGTTTTTTTTGTTATAGTGCCATTGATTCAAGGCTGTCACAATAATCCTAAACCTTAAGGTAGAGAGAAAACTATTTGTTTATCCCTTTACCCCTCCCCCATGTGGCCTTGTTTAGAACTTGCTTTGGGGTTAGAAAAACTGCATTTATACATAATTAGCTGGTGTATTCCTGGTGTAATGCCATTAGGGACAGCGGTGTGGCACCAGGCAGCACCCGTCAGGCTGGCTTGTTGCACTGGAGGCAAGATAGTCTCATTAGCACCAAGCTCTGTCTGGTTTGCAGTAGCTGTGTTAATGAACCACATTGTTCTAGGTAGCCATACCCTTGTGTCAGTAGGATAAGCAACTAAACTTAATTTTGAATAGTTTTTTTTTAAGGTTTGATATTTTTACTGGAGAAATACAAGTGTTTGTGGCCTTGCCTGATGCTGTTTCTGTTTCCACTGCTCAAAGAATGCAACCGGTCTGTTTGCAATTTCTGCTTCAGCTTAAAACCAACATGAACACATTTTTGAGGATTTATGATGCTGTGTTAAGCTAGGCTATCTGACATAATCACGTAATTAAATATCTAGTTCTTTCATGGAGCTGTAATTAAATATCGGGCCTCCCTGAGGAGCCAGAAGAGAAGGAAAACACGGAAGGGGAGTAATTGCCAGTGAGTCACCCCTGAGGGGGGGAAATCCAGGCCCCAAGTCTTAGCCCAGGGATTTCTCACAGGGCTGGTGAGGGGGTGGGAAGACTTGGGGTGACAAGGTTAGGCAGGTGGCTGCAGGGTGATGTGGGCCTTGGGGAGCCTAGGCAGGTGAGGGCTGGCTCCCAGCCACACAGTGCCAGGTGGGTGACAGCACAGCCTCCCCTGAGCTGAGAGAAATGCTCGGGGAGAGCTGAGGAGAAACTTGAAATGGGCTGTAGCCTGAAGATATTATACTCTCCCTGGCTAACAGCCTCAGTCTGGACATCGGCCAGGGGGGATGAGAATGGGGCCCTTGGGGTCCAAAGATATTAGCAAAATAAATAACCCCGACCGCAGCCCCCCTCCCTCTCCCCTCAACACATTCCGTGCAGGAGCCAGGAGCACCCTTCCTCTCCCACCTCCTCCTGAGGTAAATCAGGCACACTGCGTCTGCTTTGTATTATTAGGAAAGGGAAATGAAAAAAACAATGTAAACACTCTTACAATTGCTGCGGAAACTAGATATAACCAGGTTATTCAAAGGGAAAAAAATCAGCCATCCATATATGCCAAGTTTGCTTTCACATCTGTTAATTGTAAGGGATGATTGTAAAATGGGCAGTTGTGGTTGAGGGCCTGGTTTGGCACAGAGGCAGCTGCTGTGGCAGCCAGGACTGGTGCTCAGCGGCTGTGCCCTGCAGAGCTGTGAGGCTTTAAACCATGAGATGAAATGAGCAGTGTTTTAAAATCTTTAAAGAACAGAAAATGTTGCTGGCATTCCTGTTATGACATTGGATCTGGAGGTGTTAGCTGACAGGCTGAGCGTGGGCCAGCAGGGTGCCCAGGTGGCACTGGGGGTCGTGATCTGGAGTGGTCACAGGCATGGCTTGCTGGTTGGACAAGGTGATATTAGTGGTCTTTCCAACCTTAGTGATTCTGTGATTGTATTGCATTGCTATAATGCCTTTATGTTACTATTGTATCATCCTCCATTTAAGTCCTTTTAATGTCAAGCAGCTGGTCTTTTGCTTCTGAAAACCTTTGTTATTTTAGTATGCATGCAACCTTTAGCTTAAAATCAAGACAAGTCTTGTTTTGATCTGCTTCCTCAAGTGAATGTCAGATCATGACAAACTGTATAGAGCTGTCATCCCCTTCTTACTGAAGTGGTGATTTTGGTAGGAAATCAAAACCTCAGTCATTAATTCAAAATACTATGTTCAAGTTTCTTGATTGTAGGCTTCAAATAACATCATCTCATAAGAAATACAGTATTGTCATTGCCTGTTATTATATTAGGAGTTTTACAATATTCAAAACTTGTATATTTGTGGGTTTTTAATTTCTTAATTTTTATTGTATTTAATTTTCAATGTTCTACCCCCTGAATCTATGATATGTGGTGCTTCTGGCTATTTGTAAGGTGATCTTTCTGTGCCTGAAATCTCTAAACATCTAGAGGTAAAAACCTTTTCTTCTGACAACTAAAAAGAAGCCTTGGCTTCTTAAGGAGGAAAAAAATCTGCCAATCCCCATGATTTTCTGTTTGGAAGCTGTTTTCATTTTTACTGCTTTGAGTTGTCAATATTGAAAATAACTAGAGCAGAAGATGAAAGCATGTTCTGTGCCTGCTCAAATAAACTCTCAAGATATTTAGGTTTTCTAAGTGGTTTTTTTATTTTAGACAATAGGCTCTTTTTATGTGATGAGTACTTTCAGTAAGTTGTATAGATGCTTTTCTAGTAGGAGCTTTTTCTGTGAACTTCGTCAGTAGAATAATAATTAAAATGTAAATACTCAATGAGAAGACCTTGCGTGCTTTCTCTGTAACAGAATATGGCAGTTTAAATAAGAAACAGTAAAAAGTAGCCTTTAACATTTTCTTGAACTGTTATGCTCTAAATTTTAATGTGCAAGGCCATTATCAAATTATGACTCAATCCTCCTTCTTAATATCTTTCAGTATACATATCTTAAGCAAGTTTACATACATGTAAGGCATTTGGCAGCATTTGAATGAAATGCATTAATTTCATCCTTTCATGAGTGTCTGTACTTCTTGCCTTGCAGAGTACTTGGGGAGCATGAGTATTTTCATAGGTATCTCCAACATCTGTTTTTAATATTCTAACATCTTTCTTCCGTGTACATTTGATAGACAACATACTTCTGGCAGTCTCTGTTATTAGAATTGCCAAAATGTTGATATTAATCTGAGTGACTTGGTTTTTAATGAGTGCAAGCCAGAATAAGCCTTTTCAGAGACTCGTCTTTGGAACCAAGTTATTTCTAGGAAGCCAAATGTTTCAACATTCTTTTTAGGCAATCAGAAATAGATTTATAATAGAATAAGCAAATGATTTCTGTTCATGAGCAGTCATTCAAATATCTGTTCCTTTCTCTCTATTTCTGATCCATGTATTTTTAGATACAACACTGTTAGAACTCTATCCAAGTGCCAGGCCAGGGGATTTTGTTTCACTGCGAACTTAACCCTCCTAAATGCGCATTTAAAGGGGATTGATATGAATGTATAAAGGGCATTTCATTGGAAGATTTTCGGGGACTTACATGTTACAGTGAGGAGCACTGTGCTGTTTTGAAACATCTGACTACAGAGTGAAAGGGGCAGCCTTGAGTTGAGCACCAGGGCTTCTTATGTGATGTGTGAGAAGTCCCCTCTGAACGGGCCATACAAACTCCAAATGACACCAGAAAACAAAAAGGGAGCCAGTATGGAAGTGCCTCCAGGTACTTCGCATTTGCAGTTTGGTTTGTTCTGTACAGGAGAAAAGTTAGGTGTCTCTCATTTCTTTGAATTGTGCCATCTGATGGTGGTTAGATGACTGTAAAATTCTGCTCGAATTAAATCCTTTCATGTCAGAGACCTTATTCCCCTCACATCTGTTTCTTGTATGTCTCTGAAGAGTTCATTAGCCATAGACTGACAAGCTATTCTGTACGGGTGTAAACTCATCTTCTCCTAGGGAAGCTGTTCTCGAGGTTCACAAGCCTTGGGGACAGAGCAAACATGGCCTGGGTTTCTAACCTGTCTGAGGAGTGGAAGGGAAAGACTAGGTTTCTGTCTCTCATTGAAGGGTTATTGTGGTGGACAATCTATAAAAAACTAACTTTTTCTATTCTAGAATGATGTGGATGCTTCTGCTTTTTCTGAAGAGGTCGGTATGAGCAAGGAGAGTGTATACTGGATCAGGTGGAAGCAATGACTGCATGAATCCTGATGGACTCAGGAGAAGTAAGTGTTGAGTTGCTTAGTCCTCACAAGACTGATGTGTCAGAATGCACGGAGATGCCAAGCTGTAGGTACTGATAAAAGTCCGTGGAATTACAACTTTGCACTACAACTTCTAACATGTGAGCAATACCCCAAACCAGAACTTCAGTGTTAGCTGGATGTGTATCAGCTCTATCCATTGGACCTATTCACGTATCAAAGTTGGGATTTAGCTTTGCGTGATCAAGAATGACTACTGGGACTTCTGCATCAGCTATGTGAGCCAAGGGTCTTACGTTGTGTTTATATCTGTTGCAGAATCTGCAGAAACAAGTGAAAAGTCCATGCAGATACTGAAATCCTGTCCTCATCAAGGTAAGAGGGACATCACATAATAAATTCATCACAGATCAAAGCTTGTAATAGAGTATTTAATTTTAATTGCAGTTGTTTGTATTGCAAAAAGCAAATTAACTAAGCTGCTTTACTGACAAGATTTTGTTACAAATATTGGTCAAACTAGTTTTTATTTATAGTACTGTAAATTCAGTGTAACTTCAGCAGTGAGAAACTTGCCCAGAAGTGGAGAAACACAAATCCACTCACAATCATTAGCAGCCCTGATTCATTCCCACGCTGGTAAACTTTATAAGTTGCTTCCTTTATTTAAAATTTTACTTTCATAATTTAGTTTTGCTGTTACTGAAACTGAGATACGCAGACCTTTCCTGCTAACTTTGTTAGAACGAGATCTCTACGCAGCATCTATGGTAATGGTTATTGTTCTGTGGTTATAAGGGTGGCAATGGCTTCTTTGTTCTGCATGGTGAATGAACGTGCTTTAGAAATGCGTGAAATAACAGCAAAATGTTTTCCTGAACTATCTGAAAAGTGTAACTGCTGTATGTCGTATGAGACCAGATGCACAGATCAGAATGTCTCAGAATTATTTTGCTTATCATTCTTAGTTGTGATGTTTTTATCCCTGCCATAGGCTAACTAGAGTACCCATTTCCTATAGGAAACAAGTGATATGTAAATATTCAATATTATTTGTGCAACGTGATTTCTTGAATCCAATATTTTGCTTTACGTGTATTTGTCTTCAGCTGCCACAACTTGAGGGCAGTGAGCAGGAGTTAGAATGTGCATCCTGGTGTACCTGGTGCTGTACGTCAATGCGGGCAGTCAGGCTTTTGGAACTGTATGTCTGCAGTATTTATACAAGTACAAGATACATCTATCCTCTGGATATCCTTTATGTTTCCTTTTAAACTTTCCTGTAACATCTTGGTTGAGTCAGTTTATAAGAAGCCACTGAGTATTGATACAAGGAGAGAAATAAATCTGCAAGCATGCATAAAATGCAGCTGAAAACTGCAAATAAATGCAAATAAGGACCGAATCTCCCTTTATCTGTTAGCTAGTGTGTGTAATTTCACTTTCTCTCAGTAGATGTCAGCAACACTACAAACTTGCCCAGTTTAAGGCTTGGAGAGACCTGTTTACAATTTCAATTAGTTTTCCTACTTCAGTTTTACAAAAGAATAGCTGATCTAAACCAGTAGAATCCATTGGCCTCTGAGACAGGATTAGAGACAGCTATTCAGAATCTTAGAATAATATTATATTCTCAGTGATGCAGAACTCATATAGAACTTAGTAGAAAGGGCTTATTGCTACATTTTTAGCATTTTCTGAACATGTACCTCATGTTTGCCCTACAGGCAAATGTAAAGTAATATAAGATGTCTAATATTTTGCTTCTTTCTGTGAAGTAAATCAAAACCGTGGGAATGTTTTCATATAATTTGATTTACTCCTGTCTCCTACAATACATCTTCAACTCTGTTCAATTAACTGCTCTGCCTGCTACAAGAAAGGGGCGCAATCATTCTGGCTGAAAGCGATGGCGAATGTTCTGTTGGCTCTTCTGGGAGTTGTCAGTCCCAGAGGAGTTCACAACCACAACGGAAGGATGTGGAAGGAAGTTTGTTAATAGTGTTGTGTGTGTGTGGCAGGGAGAAGGATTACTTATTACTGTGTGTAAGGAGCACTCGTTTTGCCTCATGTTGTAAAATAAGCATAAGTGTTTCAAAATCATCTTGTACATGAAATGAGGACCAGAGAACAAACATCTTAGTGTTTATTTGGTTAGAGATGAAGAAATGTTATCTTCTGATTCTCACAGGAGGTCTTTTCCTTCATCTGATTTCTAGCAGAAATCTTTAACTTCTTTATATTATATTGGATATTTGTGAAGTGTAGCAGATTTGCACTTTTGGAAGTTAAGAACATAATCTCAGAAGCAGGGCCAGCCAGAAAAGCAGCGGTGAGCATCTCTTCTCATATCTGTAATAATCTCACTGGTGAGAGCACCATAATGAGCAGTGCTAAGAATTAGAGATTATTCTGGCACAGGCAGCAGTGGAGGTGTTTCATGTGGTATTCAGCTGTTTGTAGGTAGGGAAATGGGTTGTGACTCTTATCGTGGTTACAGTGTGCCTATGTGCTGTAGCCAGAAAGATCTGACCTCCAGAGCCAAATTTGTCTTACCAGAGGCCACAACAAAGTTTTTGGAGGGGAATCAGGTGGAATAATTACAACTTCTAGCTAAGGAGATAATGAGCTCTGCTCCTCAACCTGTGTTGACCTGTGAACAGCAACACTGAATAAGTATCACACTGCTGGCAACGTTACATTCTTTATTTTCATGTCCTCCATGAACGTTTTAATTTCCTGTGTTATAAGCAATATTACAATGTGTTGCCTTCAAGCTGTAGGTTAGGAGCCACTGTGTCATAATATTCCTTTTGTTCTTTTTCCTGGAATTCTCTCTTCCCTTAATCTGCCCTTTTTGGTATCTTCTCCTTCAGTGTCCTCTCCTGCTGTGCTATATTGTGTTCCTATACTTATCAAATGGTCCCTGATTTTTTCCTGCTTGCTGATTCACCCAACTGATATCAATCCTTTTCTCAGCTGCACTTTTCTCTTAACTCTATCGGAGTGAGGTCAGAAATGCTCTCCAGCAGGCATGCATTGCCAAAGGAATAATTACCAGTTTTAGGGGGAGCCAATGGAGTTCTGGGCCCCAAGATGGGACCACTGATGTCTGAGGCTCAGTCAGGGTAGGTGAAGCAGTTTGAGCATGGTGTATGTGACTTGAGGTGATGAGGTGGCAGCAACATGGAGCAGATTTTACGTGGAGGTATCTGTTTACATCTACTTGGGAACTAAACCAAATGACCCCAAAGTAATTCTGTTGTGCAGCATCCACCATTGTTCTGTGCTCCCTTGTTACTTGCTTAGCCAGCAGGAGGAAGCTGGTGATTTTGATTTTCTTCCTGACTTCTTTGACTCTTCTTGCTGAATGGATTTTTTTTTGCCACTGCTTTTCAACTGTTGAGCAAGACTGTTTCTTGGTTTTTGGCTTTCTGTGCATATGAAAGAGAATTCTGAATCTGCTTGACAGAATGTTACGTTTGTAGAGTTAATCTTTACCACTTACCCCAAACTGAAACTGAAAGCAAATGGGAAGATCATACCTAGTGTCTGTGTAAAAGGATTGAGGAAAATGTCTTCCAAGTTCCTTCCAGGGTTGAGTGTTGCTGCTAAATATCTGAACTTATATCTGAGAATATCAGAGGGTCATGAGCTAAACATATTCATATGTGAAACTAGTTGAGAATTTATGTTACAGGAATTGTATGCGAAGTTGTGTGCAAATATTAATGTGAGTTACCCCAGATTTTAAAAGAAAACTCGAGCAATTCAGCAGCAGGGTGACAGGAAATCTTCCATCTTCAGAACTGTGCATCATGACAGAATCAGAAGTGCTACAACAGCGTGCTGCTGAGCACACAATATTAGGGTTTATTATCTTCATGTAGCTCTCCTAGGAATCTTCTGGAGGATGATCTTTTAGGATGGAATTGAGCACAATCGTAATGTTGGATAGTTGAGGATGGTAAGTAGTTGATGCTTAAATCACAGAGCAAAAGCTGAGTGTTTCCAGCTTTATACATGTCCCTTCTTTCAAGATGTTTGACTTAGTTTAACTTTGCGCTTGTGACAACATCTTCAGGTTCTGATTACTGTACTAGTAGATTCCTTTAGCTGGAAGGGAAGGTGGTGGCAGGTCTGAGTTTTCCTCTAAACACAATTTTACTGGAAGGGATGACATAAGTTTTTATTAATACTAACAATTGAGTATAACTTCAAAGCAAGGTTTAACGTATTATACAGTTGCATAACTAAATATGAAAATTAATACCATGAGTCTTTCTGCATGTGCTCTATTTCCTGAATCTGGTTTTCAGGCCTTAAGTACATCAACAATAATGGACCAATATAGCCAAAATTTGCTTCCACAGCTGCTGGCCTTAGTTCCCTGAGCCTCCTGTGCTCTGCAGCTGTAAAGGCTATTCACTGCTCTGAAAGAATCTCCCTCTCCTGTGGCTGGAAATGCTGAATGAGACATCCTGTAACACCCTGTTCAGAGGGACAGAGCTGACAGCTGAAGGCCACCCTTGGCATTTTAGTCTTTGTAGATAATGGCAGATGGTGCTTAAGTGTGAGCAAGGAACCCTTTACGTCCTAAAATAAGAGGGGAGATTTCTGGGGAGTCGTTATAAGAGTTCATTGCCCAAAGGTCTTGGTGCTGGTTCTGCTCCAGAGAGAGAAAGGAGGAATGATATTAAGCAGAGGTTTAAAGAATAAATAATCTGGCATATTGGAGTATTGCGACATCTTATGCAAGAGCAAAAAGCACATTGTTCCACACACACCAAAAATAAGCCCAGGAGAACTGCTGAATAAAATGTTTCTTACAGAACCGCACAAAAGTTGCCTAGTTTCAGGTTTTGTTCTAAACTTAGTCATAAAACTGTTGTAAGTTTCACTTAAATTCCTTCATTTGCACCCTTCAAGTGACTTGGAGTCCACTCATGGTTTTGCAGAAGAAACCCAATGGTTTCAAGTGCATTTCAATTTGAGCTTTTTGCGTTCTTGTTTAAACTTGAAACTCAGAGTGAAATTCAAGGGGCGCAAAAATGCTTATGTGGAAAAATAAAATTAACAAGATAATAAAATAATAATAAAATATATAATAATAAAATAATAAAAATAAAATTGCACAAGAACCTGTGCAAACCAAATGTGCTGAATTTCCTGCAGCTCAGGCTTTGTCCGTTTACACACATCATCTTAGTTTTCTCCCCTTTCCAATGTGACTGGGAATGGTAGCTGTCAGAAGCACTACTGCAGAAGAACTGTGATGTCTTTCCACAGTCAACTACTGTCCTTTTGAGACAGCAATTCATTTAACCTAAATTTGTCTTCAAACATCCATACCTTCATCAATAAGGCAAGAGCAGTCTAATCTCTGTTGATAACATGAAGCTGAAGAAATAAGGCTTACTTGAAGCAGGGAAAAGTTTTAGTAACTGAGCTGTAACAAATGGGTGATGACAAAGAGAGCTAGGTGGTGTGGTGGGAAACCAAAAGAATTATGAGGTTTTATCTGATTTCCATCCCTGCAGCATTTTTTCTTGGGAAACAGAAACAAAGTGTACCTCATTATTGCATGAAATAAATAAAAACCAAACCAGAATGTTGTGGTGGCTTCTTGATCTGTATAGCACACAAAGCTAAAACCACCACATGCAAAAACGATCAAAAGAAGCGTGAGTACAAGCTGAAGGGCTGGTGGTGCACACAGCTCACAAGTCTCAGCACAGATGACCTCTTGGGAACTGATAGGAAGTCCTGGCTCTGCTTGAGTCAATGGGAATTTTGCTGAGGACTTTGGGGAAGCTGGAACTTCACAGCATAATCCATGTTGTGCAAAATATTGTTCCTGACTGTTAAACACTGCAAAAACTCGTAGGTAGGCAAATATGCATTTGTAGTGCTCTGGGTCTTCTGTTTAGCAAGAATGGGAAATTCTAGGCTATTCTATATCTAGCTAGGCTCCTCTTAATGGCATTTTATCAACCTTTATACAACAACAACCTTTCTATTGCAACATGATAACACCAGGCCCCATACCAGTTTGAGGACCGTGGAGCACATTGCTAACCTCGGCTGGATTGTCCTACTGCATCCACAGCATGTCTAGATTTGCTGCCTTCTGACTTCCATCTGTTTGGGCCACAGAAAAGTGAACTCTGTGGGCAACGTTTTCCTAGCAACAATGCCGTCTTAGCAGCTGTGAAGCTGTGGGTCACCTCTGCTGATGCAGGTATTTACAAGCGCAGCATGCAGGCTCTTGTTCATCACTGGCAAAAAAGCATAGCTGATGGTGGTAACTATGTTGAAGGAGAGTGTTCTGTAGCTGAGAATTTGTTCTAACAAGCAGTGTTATTGTGTTTTTTGTAGTAGTTTCCATTGAAAGAAATAGGTCACTCCAAAAGTAATGCCTCCTATGTAACATTAGCAACAAAGAATTATGCCTCATTCAGCAAGTGAATTTCTGAGCCTTGTTTATGCATGTTCTTATAGATGTGTCGTCCCCCTAAAGAAAGTATAAGAATAGTACTTTCTTAAACGTATCTGTATATCAACTTTGAGCATGGAATTCTCTAAGGTTGCCCATATTGTTAGAAAAGTTTTTAACCTGTTCATTCCACTCATAAGGTGATGTATCTGAGTGAATCGACTTTCAAGGTCCAGTTCAAGAAATACCCTGGTATTATTTGCTACTATTTTGAACCACGGCCTTTTCCTAAGATCCTAGAAGTTTAACCAATGTGGAGGAAGTAGCTGGGATCTTAGAGGCAGAGACAGCTTGCTACACCAGTCAATAGATCTCCAAATTAGGATGCCACACTGAGAGCTTTTTCTTTCAGGAGAAACAAAACACAAGGTTTATTTCTGTGGTGGCTCATATGGGGAAACCCTCTAATTATTTTATTGCATTCATCAGCACAACACAAAATCAGTAGCATCTAGCTAGTGGTGCAGGGTTTGGAATGTGAATTTATGATAGAAAGGTAAGCAGGAAGAGAACTAAAGGGTGTATGAGAACCAGGGTTGGATTTCTTTTGTCAGCGTTGTAACCAGTCTGTGAGCACTCCTTCCGAAGTCTGCAAGGTGGGTACACTGTATAGCTACTCACACTGCAAGGGCTTAATGTCAGCTGTGGTTGTGGTTTTTCTTAAATAATCTGAAATGCAGATGAATAAGGGGAATTGAACTTAAGATTGTTTTAGCTGGGCATATGACACACTCAGAAAGTTGCCAGCTTATTTTCCTAGCATTGCTTTCTGCAAGAGCCCAAATTGCAAGAGCTTCATTTGCCTCAGAAATCCACAGTGATTACAGTGTATTTATTTATTATCAATGCAGACACAAAATGACCTCAGCAAAGAAAAAGCCAAAACAGTTCCTTCGTTTTGGGAGAAAAATAATCCAGCTTCCATCTCTCTTCCACCCACAACCTCCTTCTGGGGGCTATGCCTTTGTCTTATGCTTAAGAGGGAAACATTTTTGGCCGAGTTTAATCCAACACATCCTACAGAGCTCTTGCAGGTATACTGTCAACGTAGAGTTTGTGTTGGGCGAGAGATGCATCACTTGAGTGCACCTAAGTGTTAAGGTTTCCTGTAAAATTGGTCTTCATCTTTGTCAACTCACCTCTAATTATTTATATCTTGTTATCGCACAACTTCAAGTAATGTAAAAGTTAAAAGGATGAAATGCTTTCTGTGCTGTGTAAGAGGGATGTGGGACCAAGTTCATTTCAGTAGGGAGTTGAATGAATTACTGAGAAGCATGGTAAAATAGAATTGTATGGTCTTCTGGAATTTAGTGTGGGTGGATGAATTGAGTAAGGAAATGCATTCCATTAATTTCTAAGGGATATTCCCTATTTATTGATGAAAGAGCCTGAGTTTTGTTCAACAGCATGAATGATATAATTGGAGACCATGACATGAATTAACTGGATTTGGTGTTACTCCAACGTGTTTTACAGAGTTAGACCAAATATCCATTCACTGAAGTACCAACAGAGGCCTTTTCTTGCAAGGTTGGATATAGACACACTCAAAGTTTGAAAATTGGCAGACTAAGAGTGTATTGTGCTGGATTTTTGTGTTTAATAGACCTACACAGATTGCTCTAAAAATCATGCCTCATTTATTTCCAAGGAAATTACGAAAGATAGTATAGTGGAAATGCTAAGTCATGGCTTGAACCAGTGATTGAGCACCTGGTGGGAAGGCAGGGCCAACCCAGGGGAGCTCAGGTGCATGTAATGCAATGCACTGATCCACTGGAAGGAGTGGAGCCAGGATCCACCCCTTCCCAGACCTCATTTAAGGGTTGGCAGTGAAGGTGAGGGTATCTCACTGGAGATCCCTGTGGCCTTCCAAAGGTAAGCAGATTCTTTCCTTTGTTTCTGTGCCCACAGTTGTTGCATTTGAACAAGTCATCACTTGCTGCAGCCTGGGACTTTGTTACTCTGCTGTCATCACTGTGCTTTCCATCGTGTTACAGGTACAAAGAGCACAGTAATACCTTTTGGCAGAGTGATTCTCAGCTACAAAACACTGTTTTTCAGCATGGCCACCACCACTAGCTATACATTTTTGCCAGTGATGAATAAGAGCCTGCGTGCTGCACTTGTAAAAATCTGCACCAGCAGAGGTGACCCACTGTTGCTGCTGTAGAAATGCACCACTCACTGTGCTCACATGCACCGGTGGGGCTCTGTAAACATTCAGCAAACATCAGTGAATGTCAGTGAGTGCATCTTTTTTCCGTACGGAGGAATTCATTTCCACCCCTTTGCTTCATCCACGCTTCCGTGTCAGACACCGTTCTGTCAGACTGCCCCTCTGCTGCCATCTGTCACGTGGCAACAACATGTAATGGAATATTGGTGGGAAGGTTCAGCCTCTGCTGTCCTACCACCAACATCCAACTCTGATATGGTGGGGCCACCATGATAAATTAAGAGCAACTCTTGCACAAATATCTATATTTCATGAGCTGATCAAATCTCTTTCATAGGACATTTTTACCTTTGATTTCCTTATAACCTATGGCAGCAAATTGTTACCTAGTGTTCTTTATTCTTTTGTTCTGAATAAAATATGCTCTCAATGTGCGATAACAAACATTAAAAGCAAAAGGCATTGGAGAAAAACAAAAGGACAACGTATGATGTGAGTCTTCTAGGTATTTTTGTAAAAGTAACAGCTTGTCAAGAAAAAGTTAATCCATTCTAGATGTTTTGCAGCGAAGCACTTGTCTGAGAGCAATATGGGGTTCCTGGTTAGACCACAGAAGATGGGGATTTGTACCAGCACAGCAGGAGAGATGAGAGTGCGTTCTGCTGAAAGGGGGGGATGTACTGGGCAGGAAGGAAGTGAAGTTCCTGGATGATCAGTCCAGGCACTGGATATGTTTTGTTCTGTTATTAATAACTTAGGCATAAAAAGCCAGCAACTGTTGAGAAAATTTCATGATATACAGTTGGGACCCATCCCTAATGCAGAAAGTGCAAGGAATATCTTAGAGTAAGGGGTAGGTGACCTCTAGGTTTGGAATAATAGGAACAGGCTGAAAGTCAATATAATGAAATGTGAGGTCAGGCACTTTGGGATCACTGACAATTTCTGATACAAACTGGGAACTCATTGTTTGGGAGCAACAGAGGAAGAGACAAACCTGATTATACTGGGTGATCTCAGCATGCCTGGTAGCACTATCCAGGCACATAAGGGCAAATGAGATTTGAGATTGACCACGTATCCCTACTTGAAATAAGAAACATTTGTACCTCGCAAGGTGCAGTAAAGCTGTATCTGAATACTATGTACAACTCTAGCTGTCCTTCTTGAAAAAGATGCAATAAATCCACAGAAGAGTTACCAGGATCATGGGAACGATAAGATTATCTGCAAGAAACTACATCAGCAATGATTTATTTACCCTAGCGAAATGAAATCTGAGATGATATGACTTATAAATATATCCATGGGAGAAAGTATCAGAAAAACAATGCTGTTTATGAGACAGCAATTAATGCAAATAAATGGATACAAACTGGCCGTGAGGAAATTTGATCTGCGATGGTGGATTTCTAAGTTACTGAAGAGCCAGGCTCTGCAGTAAGCATAGCGGGGCGGACTAAGAAGGATGAGCTGGGTTTACTGGGGAACTAGATCAGCTTTATCAATAAGCAGTACAGTGCACTTTTCTGTGGATAAGCTGATGGTAAAGTCCTATGGAGAAGCATTATAATTTGTGGCTTTTTATAGCGCTTAAATGGCAGTGTTTTCACAAGTGTGTGGGAACAGCATGAGAAAACTTGTAACGTATTAAGATATTTTCACTGCAGTAGATCCGATGGTAATGCTGCAGGGACAAGTGCACTTTCTAGAACGCCACAGAGTTTAACAGATCTTTATGGTTTTGGAAGCGAAGGCATTAAATCTGCATCTGTCACCATCCTTCTGAAAGACTAGCTAAAAGAAGTGTGCAGAGGGTCAATTTTTCATCATTTTCCATATTTCCACATGCTTTGTTACCACTTATTTTTCATAACGTTCATTTCTAACCGATTAACAGTACAAAGAATGTATCTATTCCACTTAATGCATTTAGATCAAACAGGTATTTTAGCTTCCTAAATAAAGAAAAATACTTCATGGACTTAATTTAATTTATACTTCACACTTCCTCAAAAATACCTTTACAGAAGTCCTTCCTTCTGCACTTCTCCCTCTGAACACCCAGGAAAGGGAGGCGTTTTGAAATCAGAATAATCTTGTTTTCATTTTAAAAGGACTTTAGCTTGAATGCAGCCAAAATCCGGTTGATAGAATTGTCAATGTGCTTGTAGTCTAATTGGAATGGCAGTGCTCAAAGGGGAGTCTGTCAGAAGTATTGCCCATTCATAAAACGGAATGCAGCAGTGTATGAAAATAAATACGCTGTGTGGAAATCTATATGGACACCAATCAGTGGTTTATATTTTCTGGTTAAGATGAGTTGTACCTTTGAAATCTAAAAGCTGCTGGCATGCTTCTATTTCGGAAGAAAACCAATTGTTCTGCTGGCAGGATTAAGTCCATGACAGCTTTTCTCCTTGTTTTCTCTCCTTTTGATGTGCATGTCGCTATAGGTTCATATATATAGGATTTTTAAAGCCCAGCAATGCCAAAACTCTTCTTCTTTCAGCCAGATGTTTTGTTTTAGGAACATCTATTTCAATGAAAGTAACGTAGATTCAAACTTTTGAAAGGTGGATTACCATAAAATAAATATACCAGAATAGCTACAATTGAAATTTAAGTTCTGACTGAAACAAAAAATGACACCAAAGGGGTTTGTAAATGGTGATTTGTGTGCTAATTGGCTAAAATTCTTTTTTCGTATGCTAACGTTTGTGCAGCTGTGTCTGTGATATATCCTGAAAAATATTAGATGCATTACTTAAGATATATTTCCTTGTGGTTCTGGGAGAGCTTCTCTTGAAAGAAGGGCTTTTGTTCGGGGAACTTGCTATGCTAATTACTCACAGGAAGGATGGTGTTTTTCCTAATGTTGTCTCCTGAAGTCTTGTAGAACCCACAATCCCAAACTTGGTGTGCTTTTTGACACAGTAATTGTTTTCCATGTGAGGCTTTTATTTCGTATGACTTCTGTACCTGGGACAAATTCTAAGTTTTGAAAAAACACTGTGTTCATACCAGTACACATTACCCCAGATAAACATGTTCAGATCTTCCAAGCTACGTAAAGAAATATTGCTCTTTTATTTAGGTGTTCATAACCTATACACAGTGCAGGTTAATGCTTTCCAACGTATCCACGCTCCTCTCCTCTAGCATCCTGCTTTGTCTTCGTGAATCCCAAGTAGTCTGACCTCTATGCGACTTCAAGTTTTTGGGATATGTCAAATAGCATTTCCTTAATGAACAGTTTTATTTTGAAGTGTGTTTCATAAGTTCATCTAAATGAGAAGATAAATGCCTTACTGAATCCAGTGACTTCTTGAGGCTCCACCAGTTGCAGGGAGAGATGCTATTAAGGGAGTTCTATGATTCCAGCCACTTTGTGGTCTTGTCTCAGACTTCGCAGATCTGTGGTGTGGTTGTATTAGGGATATTAGATTGTACAGATCACCAGTAAGCCCAGAATCACAGCCATAGGGGTTGAAAGGGGCATGTGGAGATTATCTACTCCAACCTCTGCTAAAGCAGGTTCCCTGGAATAGTCATAATTGTTGTATATGAATTTATGGATTTTTTGTCTATTAACTTGTCTAATCCCTCTCTGAACCTGCTGATGTCTTCTGTCCTTGCCACCTCCTGTAGCAGCAAGGTGCAGAAGTATACTGCCCGCTCTGCAAAGTACTTTATCTGGTTTGTGTTACTTTCTCATTTAGTGCTTAATAATAATCCTGCAATTTTCAGGTTTTTGTGAATAAAATTTCTGCATTCATTTTTTCGAATCTCCTTTTTTTTTTCCGGGGATTTCTCTGTGAACTGATGAATCCTAGTCTTTTTGGTTTTTGAATGTGACTCACTCCAGTTTGCTGTTAGGTATTATTGCACTCTGATCATACAGTGTGAGGCTGGAGCGTCAATTCCTGGTAGCAGGAGACTAATTTCTGAAGTGGTGTTTCTGCTGGGTACTGTAGGATAGGACTGCTCATGAATCTACTGGTTGAAAACCTTGTTATCCTCGTGGTGGGTGGGTACATAAGAACACAATTTTGCAGTGATTTATCTGGAAGTGAGATTAGTGCTGCGTATCAGCTAAATTAACTTATCTCTGATTTACTCATGTGGGTTCTGTGATCTGATAGTTACAATCTGCTTAAATCCATGGATTATTAATGGGAGTATACTTAGTTTTGTTTCTGTTACTACCAAAACATAATTTATTTCAGTAGCTCTGTGGCTGTGGTTTCACAGGCTGTATGAAGAAATATTTCCTTTTCTTAATTATAACCTCAACTAAATGAAATTAATCTCTAAATGCGTGTATGTAACTTTTGGCCTTGTGTTTTAAAAGGTGGAGCAGGCCCTTTTTTTTTTTTTCCTTCCAAAGATCTTTACTTGATTAAAAAGTTTTCATTGCCTAAGTTCTCCTAATCACATCACCTACAGCAAAAATAAACAGTGTCTGATGGATGGAGGACAAGTTACAAGGCTAGGGTGCAGAGTACTTGTCACCTACATCTGCACAGGAAAATAAAGATTTACTCTTGCTTTGTTTGTGTGTGCAGTATGGTTCTTGCAGCCGAGCTGAACTTTTGCATTTAAACATACAAGTCGTGTATATGCTTAATTTTACATTCAAGAGTAATCCCATCGCTTATGTTGAGTGCTTTTGTAAGACTTTCCTGAGTCAAAGTTTTAATCACATGATTTTTTTTAAATCCTGCAGCACTTCAAATAATGACCCAGGCATAGCATCTTTGTGCTGACCTCCTAGAGCATTGGGAGCAGCATTTGAGAATATTATTCTACTTAGCAGATTTGAAAATGAGTTAAATTAAAAGTTAAATGCTTTATATTGAGAAACGTCTAAGTACTTTTCAAATTAGGGTAAGCATCATCTTTGTCCTTTTACACCTGGGGAAAGAAAGATGTAGAGTTTAAGTGTTAGCAAAAGCATTAGATCCAGAGAAACTTAAGAATATCTTTTTAATTCATCTCAGAATCCAGCCCAGAGGCTTGGCCACAGGTTTAGACTATTTCAAAACTGCTGAATGGACTGATATGTTTTCATAATTTCCATTACGTCAGTCAGATGTAAGAATTGGAGTTCCAGTCGTGTATGTCTAGGAGAGTACGGAGGTGGTGATCTCACAGTTGCTGTGGGTGACACTTGAGCCTTCCGGTCCCAGAAGTTACGGATCACTGCTGTGTTTTTCTTGGTTCAGGTGTGGTCTGTTTCCCCAGCATTTGTATATGGACTATAACAGAAATGTAATTTGCTAATTAATATTTTGATTAGAGGAGGGTTTTACAAGGTAGACAAGCTCTGTTTCTTTGTGTGATGATATGGGATCATTGCTATTTCTTCATTTATAGCAAAAGATAACCATGTTTAGGGGGGAGAAAAGCCATGATTTTGGTAGGAAAAATAAGTCTCTTTTTTTTTTTTTTTCTAATTCAACAAAAACAGGCTAGCAGTGGAAACAAAAATATTCAAAAGTTTGTTGGGCCTACGTGTACTTGAATCATTCAGTTGAAAGGTCTTGAAAGCCAGGCTGGTATTCCTCTTGAGACACAGTAGTGATAGAAAATGATTGCACTTCATTTAGGTATTTAGTCAAGTTACCCAAAGGCATAATATTTGTAACCCCTACTTAAATACCTGATGAAATTAATTTAATTGTAAGGAAGCTATTTCATATTGTTACGGCATCATATGTCTTTACATTTGACAGGTACCAGCATTTAATCTTTTAATTGAAAATTACTTTGGGGATCCTGCCAGAAACTGCAAACTGCAAACACTGACCCCTATTACTGTGTCAAGTAATACAATAGGTACGAAGTCAGATGTCCTTGACAGGCGTGCTCTGGGGCTGTGTGGGTGGGAAGTTCTCTGTTCTTCCAGAATGGACTTCCTCATGCTACAAGAGCAGATTACGCTGTTTGAGGAGCTTTTCTTTATTTCTGTGTGCGGACACTTTTAATAAGATAAATTAATCTTTCCCCCTTACAGAAGTGCTTTAGTCGGTATTGTTTAAGGCAGGAGCACTGTTTCAATGGGATAAAAAAAGTCATGTATTTTTAACGTCTGGATTATTAGAATATATGGATTATACATGGGGGGGAGGGGGGGGGGAAATAAGTATTCTTTTACAACTTTCAGAAGAGTTGGAACCACGATAACGTTCTGGATGAGGAAAGCTCTCCAGTAGGGATGTCTGTGCCCAGCAGTTGCTGAGAGGATGAGGAGTGCAGCTCCAGGCCATGCTACAGGGACTGTGGAAATGTTTTGTTAGCTGTGAGTGATTCGTAGTTAAAAGCCTCTTGATGTTAGTATTTTATCTCTATATTTTCAGATGCGTTTTCTAAACGTGGACTTAAATTGATGAAGATCCCTGTCAGTGCCAGTGTTCTTGTCCAGAGCTGTGTGCCCAGAACCGGGGACAAAAAAAAAATTTTTTCAGACTTCTGGAGTTTTGGCTGTTCTAAACACCACAGCTGTTTTTTTTTTAAAAAAAAAAAAAAAAAAAAAAAAAAGTGAAACTCAAGAGCACACAAAGCAGGAGGTTTTACCTCACTAGTACGATTCATGGAGAAGTGCCAGGGCCATCCACTGCCAACTAAAGGTTTTTCAGCAGTGCAAACAAGAACTCAGTGCCTTGAGGAGTAGGAAGACAGGCCCTGGGCCATATCTGAGGTCAATCTGAGGATCAGAGACCTGACAAAACAGGTTTGCTGTTGTCTGGTGCTTTGGAGATGGTGGCTGCTGTTGCTTCTTTGCAGCTTCCTCCTCCTAGAGAAAGGAGAAGGAACGAGGCTTGATTCTTGTTTGCCATAACAAAACAGTTCTTGGTGTTACAGCTGTTTCGTCTTCGTTGCATTTAGCTGATATGTGTGAGTGGGTTCAAAATTTAACAACAAATGTAAAGAAGGATAGAGCATGTGATTGTGCACAATTCTTCCCCTTGGGAAACCAGCTGACACTGAAGAAATACTAGTTTTAACTCAGTGCATTTGAAAGTTAGGTCTTACAACTTAAAGACCTGAATCATTATGAGCACTCTTTCAAAGAGAGGTCATTTTTTATGAGACAGCACATGTAAGTATTGTAAAACCTTTTGTGTAAAAATGTGAGCCATGGTTTGATAGAATGCAGATAAGTGGTTTATGCAGATTAGAATCATAGAATCCTTAGAGTTGGAAGGTACCTCTGAGGGACATATAGGCCAACTCCCCGGCAATGAACAGGGACAGCACAGCTAGATCAGGTTGCCCAGGGCCATATGCAGCTTCACCTTGGAAGTCTCCAGGGATGGGGCATCAACCACATCTCTGGGCAACCTGTTCCAGTGCCTCACCACCCTCAGTGTAAACTATTTTTAACCTAAATCTACCCTCTTTGAGTTTGAAGCCATCTTCCCTTGTTCTATCACCACAAACTCTGCTGAAGAGTCTGTCCCCTTCTTCCTGTAAGCTCCCCTTTGGATGCTGAAGGGCTGCTATCAGCCTTCTCTTCTCCAGGCTGAAGAGAAAATTGTCTTGAAAAAGTGTGCAGTGGAATAAACCCTTTCCGGAAGGGGAGACTCAAGGAAGTGGGGACTTGGTATGTTGTTCTGCAGTCTGGTAGGGGTGCGTGTGCTGCAGCCTTATGTGACTTGCTGTGGTAGCTTCTCTTTACCATGGTTTTAACTTCATGGAGTCCCATAGCTGATGGATGATTATCTATAAAGGTTATAATTTGGTTATCTGAATACATTCAAATCCAGGGTGTTTTTTATTTAACCAGAAATATAGAACATTAAGAAAAAAAACCCTCATAAAGAAAGGGAATTCAGTGTGTCAATAAACCAAATGTATAAATATCCTGTAAATGGAAGGTAAAAGAGGATATTGTGTGAAAATAGATGTTAAACTCTGCTTATAGGAATAGGAAGGAGTACACAAAACTTGATCAAGTGTGTGCTGTATAAATACCTGTGCCAAACTAACAATTTACTAATAACTTTGGTTTTGTGAAAGGTCAGCACATGAATGTGTCTTGTAACGTTACACATTGCCTTTTCCTCAAAAATTTTCATGCACAAGGAACCTGACAAAGCAGTTTATTTTGGAAAATTAGTAAATCCAAATGATGGATACCATGTGTCAAAATAATCCTTAGTGCACGTGCTTGCATTTTCACATGGACGTTTTTGAAAGTTATACTGTGGAAGCTAAATAGAGAACCAGTTTGCCAGGGAGCAGACTTAAGTCATCTTTTTGGTACAGCCTGGAAGATGATGTGATCTCTGTTACTGAACACAGCTGAAAATCAGTTCCATCCTTGCTTTAACACATTGTTATTGTTCTCCGGAGGTGCCAATGATTGAAAGGACCAATTAGTGCAGTAAGGCAAAGGAGGATTAAGGCTGACATTTCAGAACTAAAGATGTGAAAATAGCTAAGTAGTCTTTAGGACTCTCTATGCATCCCTTGAGTGCTTTTTTGAAAAAAGATGTGCTTGGTTGAAGGTGGTTTGATTATAGAGCCAGTGGGCACCACCTCCAGGAGGAGATTATTTGGTGTTCGTCCTGTGTATTCTAAAGGGAAGAGGTGATGGAGGATGTTGTAGCAAAAGTTCTTGGCATCTAAATGCTGAGAAGTATAGAGCTGTTTAAACAAGTGAACAGTCTTCCTTTTATCTGCCTGCTTTAAAACCTTAAATAAATCTCATGAAGATGCGTTTAAAAGCTGTTTGGATGTGGTGCTCAGGGACATGATTTAGCAGAGGGTTGTTAGAGTTAGGGTAATGCAGTTAGGTTGCGGTTGGACTTGGTGATCTTTAAGGTCTTTTCCAACCTGAGCAATTCTGTGATTCTATGAAGCAGTGAATTACTTTTACCTTGGTCAGATGTGAATGGAGAACGATTTTTGAGATACTGCGATTTGATTCCATCTTTGATTCCGTTTCATCGGTACTTTATAGACAGGCTTACGTTTTTATGAATTTATAATAGCCCAGATCCAAATATGTAGGTAAGCTTTTGTGTAGAACCTGTTCAGGGTGATATGTAGCAAATCTTGAACTGGAAGAATTGTGTATAATTCCTGAGCTACAGGACGTTGAAGTAACCTGCAAGGCTATTGCCTGGCTATAGAAGAATATGAACTTATTTTGTTAACTTTCTTAGGTGTTTTGAATATACTTAGTGGACAAATGTTAGCAAGAATATATTATATTACTGGAAGAGAGGTTGAAGTCTCTTTGGTAATAATAATAATAATACCTTATTTTGATTCTGATTAATGTTTGCTCAGTAAGCTGGGGATGGGAAATCCACCTTTGAAAGTATCATGTTAGTATCATTCTGGCAACAAAAAATCTCTTTTGTGGGCACTTGCATTTTCTGAAACACTTAACTCCATCAAATTTTTTGTTTTTTTCAGTTCTCCTGTTAAAATAATAACAGGCATACCACTGTCACTCTACCCTGTTGCTTTGAGAACAGTGTGTTCCCTGACATCTTATAAACGCTTCAAAAAAAATCCTGGGACTGTAAGAATTAGAGTAATAATAATAATACTGTTTAGTAATTTAGCTATAAGCAACAGGAATATTTCAGTGGTCACAGTTCTGGAAATGCTTTAACTTTTAAACGCTGACACCAAATAATAAGTAAAAGCTAGTGATTAATGTTTCCAGAAGGGACTATTAACATTATCCTACATCTGTTCATGATATAGTCTCCAAATGAAAAACATTCACTTAAAAAAAGAAAAGAAAAAAGAAAAGAAAAAAGCCTGAAGTATATTTTTATGCAACAATTCAGTGTGGACTTAACTCTAATGTGTGGACATCCATGGTAGGACTTAACCAATTAATTTTTCATCTGATCATTATTTAGTCAAATCTCCATGGTACTCCTGAGGTTGCTTGAATTTCATTGACAACATGTTGTTTCATTTGCTGAAAAATGTGGTCCTTTTAAATTACACTGTATGAAAGAGCTTTTTATTGCTTAGAGTAAAATTAACCATCATATCTGATGAAAATACTTAATGGTAGGTCAGACATGAAGCTCTGTGAAATTCCTTCATTAGTTCTTGCTGATTTAAATATTTGAAATTGTATGGGAGAGTTGCTTTTTATGGCTAAGAAGGATTTGCTAGAGTCCCATCATGTTCTAGAAAGCGTGTAGGAGGACTGAATCAAAGTTTGTGGAACATATGGTAGCAACTCATTTGGACAATAATTATTCTGAAAATAATTACCTGTATTGGTTAGGAATAATTTGCCCGTTTAAGGGAAGGCCCTGTTGAAATTGACATACCACCAGGATAGCTGTATTACTTTCATTCTGTATGTCTTGATCTCCTGTTTTCTTTACTTCACAGATGAATGTTTGTGTAATTCGTGTGCTCAGCAAAGCAGTATGCTGAAAAATCACCCTTTTTAATGTAAGATGGTGGTTTTGTTAGCATTTAACTATAGTTTTGCTCTATTCCTAATACTTTATAAAATGTATAAACTGGCATTTCTAGTAGCTTTTTAGATTCCTGGTGAATAGTCATTTGCACCTCTTTTGAGTGCTGTTTGTCATGAGCAACTGACTCCCAGTTTTCTTGCTTCATCTGGGGTAAAATATGGGTGGTAATGTACCAGTTACAGCCAGCAGTGCTAACAGGCCAACTTTGGAATGTTTTGTTGATGTATCCTTTGATGCTGTTTCTTGCTACCATACTTCATTTTGAAGAGAAATCTGTCATAGCTAGGTTGTGAGAATGGGCGTGCAAAGCAAGGTGCAAGTTGTGAGGCGTGGAGCGCAGGATACGCGTTGCTTGGTGTCCTGCAACAAAGTTTAAACACCAAAGAATAAAATGTACTCTTTGTTTTTCACATAGTTTCTATCCTGTTACTGATCTAGAACAGAATGAAGACATGGCCGTTTGGGGAAATGTTTCTTCATATATAGGCATAGAAAAGCTTTGTGATATTTTAATGTGGTTACACAATAACATCTCACACTCATTTTTTAATTGGTGAATAAACATCTATCATATTGGATCAGAGGAAGTGACATTCTAGTCATTTGCTTGGTCGTACCCATAGAAAACTTGTAAAGACAGAAATTAAAAGCTGGTTTCTGCATGTTCTGGCAAAATGGTTTGTTTGCAGTGGGTTCTCCAGTGTCTCACAGGCCGTTGCTCAAGTTTGCATTCTATTTTCCTTGCCTCCCTCACCTGTTCCTGTGTGGAAAAACCTGACAGTCTCAAAGGAGTTCATTTTTTTTTTCTTTTCCTTACTTTTTTTCTGTAACAAAGGAAATGAGCCAGGGAAAGAAAGCTTTTTAGCAAAATGTATCTTTATAGCTGCAATTTTGTGTTTGGTCCTGCAGTTGTGTGTACTTGTTTCCATGTGTTTCTGCTCACCAGAGGCTTGTCTACTGTGTCGGACTATAACATGTCGTGTTTTGTACAGTTTGGCTTTTTTCTTTGCATGGGATTGTGAAATGCATCGTTCCTGTTAGAGTAAGTGGTTGGGCGTAACTGACACCCTTTGGTTGTCTAATTACTCTGCTTTGACATATTTTTCTGAGTTCGTGGTCTATGATGATGTGAGAAGTGTGACATTTACCTTACAGAAGTGGCCCTTTTCATCGCTATTCACATTGTCACATTACACCTGTTCCTGAAAGCAGCGTGTCATTGAAGTACAGACAAAACAGCGTTCAGCATGTGCAACAGAAGTACCTGCCAAACTTCAGATGTGTGGTCATGTCAGAATTCTTGGCCAGCAATACCGAAGCAGCTGTGTATGCAAGGCTTCTTGATACCCATGATTACTGAATGAAATTGGAAGGAGTGAGCAGGGGGAAAGGAGACTCTAGTGAGTATATATGGCAAGTTTTTTGGCTTGGTGGTTATAAAAGTGATTCTAACAACTATCTCTCAGTGTGGTGAGGGCTTCATACATTCATTATAAACAGAACTTACTCAAAGCTCCTTTGTGGAAAGGAGGAACGTTTCTGATGCCTACACTGAAATAGTGGTTATTGTGCTTTCCTACAAAGTATTTATGCTACCAAGGTGAAAAAAATTTTGATGCATTTTAAATGAACATTATGTGCATTATTCAAAGTTAAACTTCAGAAAGACTTAAAAGTAATGGAGGCAGAGGAAAATCAGATTCTTTTTCCCACATCAAATCAACTTAAGCTCTACAGATGTTTAGAAAAGCAATAATAATTCATAGCTTTTTCTGCCACTCTGGAGACAGTGAAGACTTTAAAGCTGTGAAGTGTAACAGGTTTTTTTTAGTAGGCAGAATTTGGTGGTTAATCACAGAATCGTAGAATGGCCTGGGTTGAAAAGGACCACAATGCTCATCCAGTTTCAACCTCCCTGCTATGTGCAGGGTCGCCAACCACTGGACCAGGCTGCCCAGAGCCACATCCAGCCTGGCCTTGAATGCCTCCAGGGATGGGGCATCCACAGCCTCCTTGGGCAACCTGTTCCAGTGCGTCACCACCCTCTGTGTGAAAAACTTCCTCCTAACATCTAACTTAAACCTCCTCTGTCTTAGTTTAAAACAATTCCCCCTTGTCCTATCACTATCAGACCACGTAAACTTTCTAATACATGTAAGGCTTGAGATACCATCATTAGCCTCACAGTGTGATGCAGGAGAAATGACTCTTTACAACAGAACCATATAATACAGTCACTCATGTGATACACCCTATGCAGTGCAAATCTTTGAAGCATAGATCTTACCCAATAAAAACTGGCACAAAAATTCACAGAGGAAGATATAAACTTGGATTTGTAGGTTTAGAAGTATTTCACAGTATGCATTTGATTCACGTGGCTGGAATGAAAACTAGGAAAGAGCAAATCTGAAATGGATGCATGGGTAAGAAAGTTTTTAACAGTGAAGCAACTGGACTGTAGAAGTGGTGAGTTCTTTGTTTTTTAGAAATTCTGAAATGAGATTAAGAAAAGCAATGGGAAATATGATTACATAGGATTAATGTTGTAGAAGCCCTAAAAAAGATACAGTTGGGTAATGCAATAGGCCTTTTGAGCTCGCTCTGCTTGTTTCAAGAACTTTTCTATGGAAGGATACTTGTCTACCGTTCTGTCAGGATGGCCTTCGTGCGAATAGCTGCGTTGTTGTTGTTGTTGCTGTGGTTTGTAAAGTTCTATACTTTCAGGTGAAAGGACTGTCCTGGTGTGTTTGAAACTGCCTGGCACATCTTGAACTCTAAGTCTCACTAGAACAGCATAGTGAAATCCAAATTTATGCACACTTTTTTAGAAAATATCCATCTGTATACAAAACTAGTGCATGAGAAGGAAAAAGGTAACATTTCATCTGCTTTCCATTCTAAGTGTCTGAGTTTCTCTCGTATCTTATAGTGATTCCTCTTCATGATTCCTCTGAGTGCTTGTACAGGTCTAGGTTTCTATTGCTGTAATTTGACAACAGACTTTGGCTTTTCATTCAGCAAGTTCAGTTTAAATCAATGGAAACCTAGAACTGCGTTGGCGTTTAGATGAATTTCTTCATGTTTACTTCAGAATAGTAAAAGTAAGTAGAGCCTGATGACTGATTTATACTTCTGTGATGTGGACTAATGGCCAATAAGGGTTAAGAGGATAGAACTCCCAAACTGTCCTTTACTTTTACCTTAGATAAATCTGAGCCCAGGCCTCCAGAGGTGAAAGGCTAGCACATTAACTAGGACCTTAAATGTATGCTTCAGCACACAAACCTGCAGTATCTTTTGAAATCTATGCAGGTTTCTCCTGCCTGCTGTGCGTAATTTCAGAATATGCTGTCACCATTAAAGAAAAAAAACAAGTATGCTCTTTCATCTGTGCACCCCACAGCACTGATTGGGGGAATCAGTCCCCAGGCTCCCCTAAAATTTGTGATCTTTGGCTCCTGCTGTAAATTGATTCCGTGCTGTGCCTCCTGACATGTGAACTGGGTAAAATCCATTTTGAAGTCTTTTAAAACCTGGTATTAACCCTGCAGAATCCTCTTAAGTGCTGATATTCTCTCATTATATTATTTACTGGGAAGAACTTGCCTGTAAAACTCTAGCGGCATAGCAAGCAAACTTGTTTAAATCTCTGTGTTACAAAGACAGACCCGATATTCTGCTTTGAATTTCTCCTGAGAACTGATGTTGGGAAAAATGAGTTCAATTAGTCATGAGTGAGGTGAGTGCCTCACTACTGTGCAAATTGCTTTGGGACCATTTGGCCTGTGTCTACTCACGGTCTTCCCCCCTCATAAATACAGATGTGTAAACCAGTCAATATTTTGTTTAAGCTTATCTTGGATGGATTATCTGAAACTCTTTTTTTTTTGCTTCAGTAGCATGTAATCAAAAGACATTTTTCAGATTTTTCCCCTTTGCTCCTTTATCATGAAATTAGTAACACTTTTGTACACATCTCTCTCCTTACGTCTATTCCATGTGGCTTGGTTTGTGACAGCAAGTGAAAATGAATAACTGAAAACTGTAGGGACTTTCAAGTAGCCAGGACTTATTTCCAGGAAGAACATGGTTTTGGGCAAAATAGCACAAACAATAGAAATTATGTAATGATAGTAATGAATTGCAAGCTGGTGTTTCATCTTAAGGCGGTACGGCAGTGGAGTACTCTTGCACTACTGTAGAATATTGTTTTACTGATAAAACCACAATAAAAGTAACTGAAACTGATGGTCCTACGTGCTGGTAGATGCTGCTTGCTTTCGTGCAAATGATTCATTGTGAAAAGGGCCTCATTGTAAAGAGCAGAAATTCTCATCCCATCTTCGAGGAAGCCATGCTTGAACCAACAGACAGTAGAGTAAGATTTGGAGGACTTGCCAAAGCCATGTCTTGTGTTCTCCATCTCCCCACTGCTATTTATGTAGATGTCTGGCATATTGTTTAGTTGGTAGCAACTGATATGGCATAATACTGCTTGTTTTTGTATTCTAAAAGTGAGGTGAAATGATATTTCACTTTTCCTTTGAGAAAAAGGCTGGTAATACAAGGCTTGTCAGGACCCTTTCCTGTGTTTGATAGCTTTATCACAGCCCTGGCTCGAAAGGTTAAATGTTTTGGATTACACAGAATGTACATTATATGGAGGGCTTACTATAAATCAACAAGGCAGGTATGTTAAACACAGAAAAATATCTACAGCTGTTCTCTTACTCATCCTGCTTGTTATTTAACTCTGTCTCTACCCAAAGGAGTATTTTTAGTTGTACTGTAAACAGTTTCAAAACAAAGAAGCAACTACAACTGGCAAATGAGGAACCCAGCTGGTGCTATGTTTAGGCTCCCAATGAATATACTCTAATCCTGACACCTGCAAGCTATTTAATCAGGATTTACAATTGAACATGAAGGATGAGAGGTCCAGAGGGCTGTGTTCTTGGTGTTTTGATTGCAAATGATGGAGAAAAACTTTGTTATCGGATGTTGTAGTTATTTGAAGTTTGGTGCCCTCTAACCCATGGGGGACCAAGAATCATTTATCACTTCACAGCAAAAAAAAAAAAAAGCTACTATGGCTTATACACTAGCATTCTCTTTAGCTTTTCCTGTATTCCAGTGTAAACAAGCCTTAGATTTATGAACAATGAAAAACAATTTCCAGCAGGCACTTGGAAAGGTTAGGAGGAAAGTGTGCATTATCAGTTCAGTGTCAAAATGAAAAGATCACTTTAAATTCCTCAGCAGCAGTAATATGCATAACAATAAAATGTACCTTAAAGATGTGCAGAAAGATCATGAGAGGAGGTGAATAAAAAGTAAGTAGAGTTTGGGTTTTGTTTGATTGGTTTTGTTTTGTTCTGTTTTTGTAGGAAAACATGACCTTTCATGCTAAAATTCTTGAATATCAATGTGACACTGCCAAGGGTGAGCAGCTCCCTCCATAAAGGTCTTCATTGCTCCTCCTAAATACCCTATAGCTCCCCAATAAGTGACATAACTTGAAGGAATTTAACATTTCACTGTGCGGTCTCAGAAGAAGCCCAGATGTGCCATTATGTTGCTGTGCTTGCTTATTTATTTACCGAATGTTTCTAAGTACTCCTAGCTGAGTTCATGACAAATTAAGCACATTCTGGCAGTAGCATTGCTGTGTATACATGTGGTGTGTATGTGGGGGGTAGCATGCTTTTCTCTTGCTGTGTTCTGCTGTCAACAACACAGTTATGAACAAGCAGGGCGTGGTGTAACTGACACCCCACAAAAAGCAGTTGATCAGCTGTCTGAGGTTGTTAGGTAACAATGGTGCTGCCTTTGGGTCCGATTGGGTGATGTAATGCCTGTAAGTTATTTTCTGTGGATTGAGGCTATTGTGTAGTTCAGTATCCTGCAGAGGGTTTGCATGGCTAGAGTTAGAGAGTAAGTCAGAGTTTATTTGTAACTTAATTGTGCTGTTGTATTTTATTCTTATTTTAAAGGAAAGAATCTGTATTTTTTAGGTTTCAAAGCAAATGACTGCCCAGAAGGCAGTCTTTTGTGCTTTAAGGTTTTACTTCATGGTGATGACTACACAGAGAGATTTATTAATAATCAGCTCAAACTTTTAGTTACAGTCACAGAAACACCAGTTTTGGCAGAATGACTGCACCGTCCCTATCTAGATCAGATCCTGCCATCCCTTGCCAAGTGTGGGTGGCGCTGCTTCTGCAGTACTGATGACACAGGATCCTTGGTACCTGTTGAACTTTTGAGCAGGTTCAACTGTTGCACTGAAGATTAATTATAATAGCTTGCTGCATACTTCCTCAGCTTTCTGTGCTTCTTCAGGCTTCACAGTTTCTTTATTACCACATTTTTAAAAACAAGAGACTGCACCTTTGGCGAGTATTCTTTCTTTCCACATGTTCCCTCTAGTCCAGGTGCTCAGACACTTGTGGCATTGACCAAAGCATTCTTGTGATGAACGCCCTGACTAGAACAAATCCATCTCCTCTGAGGACACACCAGCTTTGCGGTCTTGCACAAGACTTTTGTTAGGGAACTGGCAGCTGTGGCCAATTCCATGCCAACTCAGATCTCTCCAGGGAGTTTCCATTGCAGTCCCTCTGATGCTCTTTGGTACTTATTACAACTTGACCTTCCATTTGCTGGTCTGTCATATCCACTTTCTTTGGAACATACATTGCACGCACTATACTTTTCTGTTGGTTCTACATTTTAATTGCTACCCCCAACTCTGTCATATTAATACAGGTGTCAAGAAACTTCTGCAAATATCCTTTTCATGCAGAGTTGCATATGCCATTGTTTCTATGCACAAAGGGAACAATGCTTAGTACTGTCTAGGGAACCATCATGTGAAGATACGAGAAAGTCGCACATTCTGTTCTGACTGCAGCTTTGCAGGGTGAACAGGTTACTGCCCAGGGGCTCTCTTCTGTTTCTTTTCCCACTCTGCTCCCTACAGATCTGCCACAATAGCTTCATGTACAAAATTATCTGGAAAAAAGGTTGTATTTGTAGAGTGTTTAAGCTAGCCTAGTCATTTTGATTGAACTAGATTGGTAAGCAATTAGTGGAGCTGTAATGTCAGCAGATCTGACAGGGCAGTGATCTTTGATACGCTGGGAAACAGCTGGGACCAGTAACCTCTTCACTTGAATTGGCTGCAGCCAGAAGAAGACTGCTGACTTCTGTATCTCTTGGCACTGGATTAGCAGCACTCTGGTTGGCTTTTTGCACCCTTGAACTCTCATCCTGTACACCACGTCTGTGCAGTGAGATATGAAATGCCTCTCAAGGCCACTTCAGTAAAGAATTAGGGTTCTCAATCTGAAACGTCAAAATGCATTTCCACAGTTGCATTGCCTCTCTGAAGGCTGCAAGCAGTGTTGTTATCTGGAGTTCTGCCTCCTGAAGGGCAACGTAAGAAATGCCATTCATGCCAGTAAGATGCAAAAATAGTCTCTTTACAACAGAAAAGCCATTTAAGATACATGGAAAAAAATGAATGAAGAAACGGAATAAAGAATTAAATAAACTTAGTTTGAATGCTAATAGTGCAGCACATCAAACAGATAAGAAGCCTAAACACCTAAGCAATACATAGTCTGTACTGATAGGTGAATATTTTCTTACTTTAAAGATTTGCCTTGGATACTTATTTGGTAAAATAGCAGATTTATTGACTTATCTTTTCTGTAGCTAGAAGATGTTTAGTTCCACTGCATTCTCCTGAAATACATTAGTGAGGCAGTCAGATATCATCTCAATAGATTGACATACAAGCTTGAAATCTTGTCCATCTTTCCCGACTATACAGTTTCTTCTGATAAAGAGTATCACTTCATTCTAGAAGTCTTGTTGACCATAGTTAACAGCTACGTTACTGCTGGAGCATGAAACTTCTCTACTTCAACAGAATCGTAAGATCTTTTCCAGTGTTAGCTGGAATGCTCCAGTAGATATTAAACCTCAAAAAAGCACTTAGTAAATAGGTGTGATTCTGATCTACCCTTGGCATGTAGATATTCCTTTCTATCTTTTGAGTAACACTTTGGGAAATACTGATGGGGATGGTGAAATGTATTTTGTGGTGCATCCAATTAAAAAACAAAACAAACAAAAAAGAACACAAACTTCTGTTTGGATGTCAAGCTTCAGGTTTAGCTTTATGGACAGGCTCATCAGTTAAGTGATTTAGCTGCCATAAGAGATTGATAACTTAACTATCAAGTCAGGATCAAGCCTCTTTCTGTTTAACTAAGGGTTGTTAATTACTGCCTCTTTCAACATATGAAAATGAACTTGGCTGTTTCTTTTGAACCCTGTCTTCAGAAGATCAGGGTGGGGAAGCATAGTGTTTATTCAAGAAGGCTGTGAATCTATGTACTCAGCCAGATTATCACTTTGCAACATTGACAGATAGTTAACAAGACAAATGGCTTAGACAGTAATACATGAGCTGGGTTCTACAGTTTCTTCCCAACAACCAGACCTGTCCAATGATAGAATCTTTCAGTGTTGTGAAAGAAAAGCATCTGTCCTTCAGATCTTTTTTTTTAAAGGAAGCATAGAGGAGATTTGAATTCATAGTACTTTATGGTCTCATATGGAATCAGGGAAATTTAATAAAGAATCAGAGATTCTCTACTTACAGTTATCCATATTGACAAGTGTCTATCTGAACAGGATCCATTCTGTTTTGTATATATCTGAGAAAGATGTCGGAAATCAGGCCTAAGTTACTGATAGGAAAAATAACCTTAAGAAAATTATTTCCTCTTGGCACATCAGAAAATGTGCTGTGAAGTTGCTTCTAAACAAATCGCATGGCAGACGAAGCAGTGCTCCTGGGACAATTCAAGTGCTTGAAGGCTTATGAGGAGCTTTCCTATGAAGGTTTTCTGTGTTTAAGCACTACTCAACGAATGATTTCTCTTTGCAATGACAAGCGTTGCCCAAGTCTCACATCTCATGACCGTCCTCAGTTGGCTTTATTTGCTTTCTATTAGGAAGTGAGACATCGTTATGAGTTACTTTGGGAACAAAACTTCCTCAGAAATTATTTAAGTTGCATCCAGGCACCCAAGAAAGCAAGAAATATATTTAAATCCTATACATATTTTGGAAGGTAAATTGCATAACATGGAGGAAAGAATCAGGTTGTTTGGCCTCAGTTCCTAAAGCTGACCCTCACAAACCAGGGTGGAGATGGGTACCTGCTTACATGGGCTGCTCGAGTCAAGGCAGCTGGATAAGACGCTAGTTAAAACTCTAAGTCATTGCCTTCACAAAGTACTGCACTTTAACTACACTGCCAATCATATAGATGTAGGCAGAACTGTGATTTTTAGTTAGTAGCTACTGGGTTATGGTTCAGTCTCCAGATAAAAAGATTCCTTAGTTACCTGCATAGCATATCTAAATCTTAAAGTTAGAAGAAGTGGTTTAACTAGAAATTTTCCACCCTCAAATATCTGTATGTATAAAATGTAGCTGCTGGGACAGATGTGTACATACCCCCACCCACAATATGAATTGCACGTGTGTGTCTTCTCTGTTGTAAAACAATGCCAACAGGCAAAAGCATTTTCCACATTTTGTCATCCACTCTTTTCCTTTTTTTCAAGAGAAAATAAAAAGTAAGAGTATGAAAACCAAATGTAGAATAATTTTAATACCCATTTGGAATGAATGATTATAAGTAAATGAAAAATGATTCATTTTGACATTAAAATTGTTCTGAAATTTTCAAAATCCATCTGAAGTTTTTTCTTATGTTATTCAGTGAGTTCTTAACCTTATCTTTGTATGTGTCCTTGAAGACCTTTCCAAGTGACTAGGAAGAATGTCAGGTAATTCTATATTCTCTTATCATTTTACGTCATTTGAGATGAGTTATGATCAGGCCTTCAGGAAGTGATTATGACTTTCTGTGCTTCAGTACTTAAGTGACTCTTCCAAAATGTCTTTAATGGTACTGACTTTTCAGAAAATGTATAATTCACAAAAACTTGATCAGAACATCTTCAGTGGTGGAAGAGTTTCACTGATGTTACTTCTTCGTATATTTGAAATGCTTAAAGATTATCCATACATTCCATTTAGAAGCCATGTAGACTGTTTTCCTCTCATGATATTTTTGATTAAAGGTTATTGTAGTTTAACAGAACACTGGCAGATCCAAAGGCAGCATGTTTTCCACAGACAGTGATGCATGTAAAGCCACCTCATAGCACAGAGACCCTCGGACAGCCTCTGATTAATAACGTGAATTCTTTCAGACCGGTAGATCTGAGTAGGATCATACAGAGAATTCAAAAGAAAAACAAAAGTTTCATAAAAAGCACTTAGTATATATATGGATAGAATTTATGCAGGTGCAGATACACAATTTTCAAAGGCAGCATAGTAAACACTGCTGTTTTGCCTGTAGCAGGTTGAGTATTGTATGCCACCTGCATCTTACATGGGTTTATTTTTTCTTTAAAACACGTGATAGTAGCAGACAACTTCTGCTACATTAGAGAGCTAGTATTTTTATGGGTAAATGAGGGAAAATCGTTAACAGATTAATCTTCCCTATGCTCCATAAATACTAATCTTGTATGAATATATGATAGGAAAGAGAAACAACTGCACAGCAGTGTGTTTCAGTGGTTAACTAGGATTAAAAGGGTTGCAGACTACCAGAAAAAGACCCAGTACATTTGGTTTTAACTTTGTCATGCAAATATCATCATGTGAAAAAAAAAAAATCATATGTTGCTTGAGCGCATTTTGGGTGGTGGTTATGTAGTCCACTTTCTGAATTTTTAAGACACCAGCTGTAATAAGCTAAAGAAAAACATGGGCTATATTCCAAAATCCTCTTCTTGAGCATATACCTTTTAAGCACCTATACACAAAACAACATGTCACATTTTGGTAGGATGACCCTCAAATTAGCAGTCTCTGGTCATTGGGATACAGTAGACTTCTATGAGTTTGAGATCATTTTATTTTTAACTTCTGTAAAGGATTGTTTATTTGTTGAGCTATTAATACTTGGAAAAAGCAGGGCAAATAAGCTAATTGTCAGTCATCTCGGTAGCATGAGAATTCAAACAAATGTTACATATGCTTGCAAGCAAATGGCCAGCTTCTGAACCATGTGTTTAGTTAGGGAACTTCTGGTTCTCTGGTGATATTCTTTCATGTGCTTGTTGAGGACATGACTATGCCTGCATTTCTTCTAAAGATGTTAACTTAAAAGCAGCATGACACTGAAGAGAAGTTGTCAACCCTGAGATTACAACTATTCTTCATCATTCCCATGACATTTTAAAAAAAATCACTTCTTTCATGAGAATTGAAAGTGTTAGGCCATATGGATATGCATCACGTACTTCGAGGCCTTGTTCACATGGTACCTGAATTTGACAGAAAGTGCTGCTTGGTTGCATTCAACTTCTGAAGAGAACACATTGTGCTTCTAGTTTTACATCCTCTTATGAAACAAACACTAAGCTTTGAAAGAAGGGAGCCAACTTGTGCTTACTTTGTGACTTCTTTTAATCCAATTAGAAAGTACACTGCCATATCTCGGGAAGAGTGTCGAGGAAGAGCTGGGTTCTGAAACACTTTGTCTGCATTGCTACTGACTGCAAGGAGTACTCCAGCCAGCAGGAGTGCTGTCACAGTGTCACAATCTGCAGCAGCTTCTGTAATCTGTTCTCTAGTATGTCCTCCCTTGTCATTTTGGTCTCTTCAGCAAGGTAATGGAAGTCTAGGATTTAGAATATCATGCATGGGTAACAATTTATAGCTTCATGTCCTTGCTTCCCAGTCTGTCATAGCCAACAGCATGAACTGAAACTCCAGGAAAATTTCTGCTAGGCCCACGAAAGCCTCCCTAATGCTCTCAGTCCTCACCTGGTATCAAGCTGATGGTATGTTTTCTTATAGTTTTACTGCTTTTGTGCCAGAAAAGCTGGTCTTGGCAAGTTACTGTGGGCTGCAGTCATGCCTTGCTGTTACAGGGCAGATGCACCACAGCTTTGTCAGCGTGGAAAGTCTTCCAAAACCATCTTGAAATCCAGCGGTGACCATATGAATACCTATGTGCCTTTTGATCTCAAGCAGCATGTGTCTGATAAATGGTACTACCAAACTGTTTCAAAGATTGATGTGACTGGCAGGGTAGAGACTTTTCCATAGAGAAAAATAATTTTGCAGGTTTCATGTTAAAAATGCTGGAAGTGTTTGATGCTGAAGGATGTGAAATCCTGCATGTCTCTATACATAAGGCTGTTAAGTTGCCTAGTCCTTCTAAAGCTCTTGGGATGCAGGTGGCCAAAACTGTAAATGTGGTGAAGATTGGGAAGCAGGTCCATGAAACTAGAAATTGTTGTCCATGCATTATATTCCAAATTCTGGACTTCCCATTCTTTTCTGAAGAGACTTTAGGATAGAGTAAGAGTAAAAATTATGGACTCCTGAAAACCCATGCAGGTACTAGAAAACAACAAGCTGAATCTCATTTCTCCTTGTAGGTTTTATATGTTTTTATTAACAGTTTACGGGTAGAATATTATTAGTGTTAACTCTATAGGATAGCTGAATAACAGTGAACTGATAGAAAGTATGAGATATCCATACTGTATAGAATTTCTCCCATAAGGTTTTTCTTTCTGGTGTTTATCTCCTAGAAGTAAACGTGCTTGAAGGGCTGTGCTAAGATGACATGTGCTTAAGCTGCTGGCTACACCAAGTGCAGACAACTTGGCCCCACACTTCCTCTGTTCAGCATGTAGTCTGGAGGTGATGAGAAACTGCCAAGATTCCCTGCTGAGGGGTAGAAGAGAGAAGCATCTTCTCCTTCACAGCTTTTATCTAAAAACAAGTTAATCAATATGCTAAACACTGATAGCAAAATACACATAGGCTGGTGTTCTGAGGAGGTCTTGAAGGCACCATTTGTCCACAGCAATTGTCCACAGTAAAACTTTATCAGGGGAAAAAATTATCTGTGGAAGGGATGGAAAGAGTAAGAAGCTCTTACTTAGAAGAAGAAAGTATGTTTATATCTTTGCTTTAGGGATAGGGTATATAAAAGCATAATGACAGCAGAAAAGCACATTCCCACTGACACTCTCAAGTGTCCGTACTAAGGACAAGCAGACAAGAATGATGCAGTGCAAATATTATCACTTTTGCACTGAAATTGAGATTGAAATTTTCCTGCTTTGGAGGACAATATAATGTATCTACTCCTCAGTACTACTGAATTGTTTTTTTTCATGATCACTACTTGCTTTGAATGGTTTAGCAAGCTCACACATTTATGGAGTCACTCTCATTTGGGGTAAAAGTAATAAAGAATATTTGGCAGGATTCTGTTTTCCACAGGTTATAGCTTTTTGCCTAAGCAAAAAGCAAAGTCAAAAGTACAATTTTTGCTAGCATGAGTAATTTCTTTCAGTTCAGATAGATTATTTCTTTTTTCCACTGTAATCTGATATCTTCTTAACAATAAATTAATTTACACTCCTACCTTAATATGTCCAACTAATTGGATGACGTGTTCTCAAGATTGTCCATCTAGGCTGCACAGCTGATTTCTGTGGTGTAGTACTACTTATTTTGTCCTCAGTTCTGTTCCTGATGATTATTACTAACCCATTTCTTTAAGTTCTTAGTGCACGTTGAGTTGGTATGAGCTAGTGTTGAGGAACATTGGCTGAGAGGTCTATTTAGTGAGAGGTAGTAGCTAATCCTGATTCTATTGACTATCACATATTATAAGATTGATTTTTAACTTTTCTGCCTTTTTTGCACATACCAGCACTGGATTTCTCCTGTTATTTTGGCTGCTTAATGACGTGCCATATCCTGAACACTTTTTCAGCTCTTCATGCGTGTTATTTTTGAATTTTGTTTACTCTAAATTCTGTGCTGTCATTACTCTGTGTCTTTTTACCATTCTCTTACAAAAGTGGTATTTAATCCCCTCTTTTTGCTTTCTCTTTTTTAAAGGAAAGAATCTACTCTTTTTCACGGCAGATGAGAGTCTTGAAGAATCTTTTCTAGTGTCTCCTGGAAAGTTTTTGGTTTGATTTCTATTTACAAGAGTCAGCTTTGTCTTCCTCCTATCATTTTTGTCTAGGTATACCATTCTGTTCTTTCTCATGGTTTCAAATCATTTGCTCAGTATGGAAGAATGTCTTGCTAGTAGGTAGCTATTCGGATTTATTCTCTGCTTTTTTCAAGACTTGACCAGCAATGCCACTTCAATCCTTGCTGTCCCCCATGCTTCCTCTCTGCAGGAGAGTCTATGAGTTTGCATAGGTGACTTTCAACAGAGATAAACAATAATATGATGGAGATAGCTGAATGTGAAGGAGTGTGTCTGATCGTATGGAAAGCTGAAGTCTGGGAACCCCTTTAATTCTTGGATCCAGTGTGTTCAGCTGAGTTTTGTATACTTTCATATACTTAAAACCATCCTGAATGTATTATTGGTGATGGTGGTACTTCTTGAGGAGATGGTAACTTAATTAGCAGCTATAGCTATGTTCATTAGTTTAAGACAACTTATTCATGTTTACTTGCATTTGTATTATACATATTTGTATATACAACTGTTTGCTATCTGTATTATTTGTATTTTTAAGTGTGACTTTCTATATGGGAGTTACTGGTAAAAGAGAAGCTCAGTGACTGTCAGAAGTTCATACTTCAGGTCCCAGTAAGTGGGGCAAGAAATTGCCATTGCTGTTAGTTTCTGATCCTGAAATAATCTTTGACTTTACGAAGTGGGTAGAAAATGGCTTAATTTGCAGGACAAAGCTCTGCATCCAGCTTTTTTCATGTCCCAGCATTACAGAGCTACTTTTCACATAAGAACTTCAATTGTGACCTGATGGTTTTTTTCAAGGTGGGAAGCTGATTTAAGTTACTTGTCCTGATAGCTCTGCATTTCCCTTCCTGCCTTCCCCCTGGCAGCAAGCTGCCTCCTCAGTTAGTCCTGCTCGCATTTCTTATGGGCGTGTGAAGCAGAAGCTGAAGTAAATGTCGTGTGTGTGCCCATTGTTTACTCATTCTTCCTCGGGAGAAAGAGGTTCCTTCTACACGTTCCCAAGACTCATTCCTTAGTAACAGATTCCAGTTTTCTCCACAGTAGAGGCACTGAACAGGTGATGAGATGGGAGGAAAAAAAACACTCCACGTGGATTGCTGGGCTGCAGATCAGTTTCAGACTTAATTGGGAGCTTTGTAGCATGGGCGCTCAGCTCTGCACTTTCATGGCTTTGGGACACATGGATATAAACCTTAAAACTTCCATTTATATAGCAAATTATGTAAAGTCCTGATTGTTCTGCTGCTGCTTCCTTGTGTTCATTTTAAATGCTCAAAGCAATTAAAAATGGCAAAATCGAGTCTCTATAAAAATGAAACATTTAAAACAAACAAAAAAATGAAAACAACACTGAAACAAGATAGATATATCCTTATTAGAAATATTAGACATTAGTATTAGATATTAGACATTATTAGTATTAGATATTAGTATAATGGAAGTCGGCAGTTACTAACTCTACCTCAGCACTTCTATGGGTTCATGATCTACCCATTGTCTGTTGCATATCTGAAGAAATAACTTCATTTGCCCTCTTGACTGTGGCAGTCTGAGAAAGCTAGACTGCATTTTCATTTACATGTTCATGTTTCAAATACAGAATATGGAAGCAGCCAAACTTTGCAGTACATTTGTATCTCCGTGTCACAATGTAGGAGAGGAATATCCCTCCCCAGATGTGCATTTGGCTCTTCTGCTACATAATGTAAAAACTCCTGAGTTCCCACCTATGGGGTACATGGCTTGCTTACCCTTCCTGCACCGTTCCCTGGAACACCCACTGTGCTAATACATTTTCTTGACCAGGACATTCATACACACACTCAGATCTAGACAGCCTGGATGCTAACTGGGTGAGTCACTACATCAAGTGATCCTGCTGTGGGACCAACAGCTGCTAAGGAGTAAGGGAAGTAATTTGAATAAAAGAATGCACAGCAAAAGAGCACACAGCCATTGACTTTTGCACAGAAAGGGAAGACTTAAGAAAGAGAAAACCCTAGCAGTGTATCAGGAAAGTATCACAGATTTATTGAACTGTTGAGTAGTTTCCCTAGATAGTTGGTGGAAGATCTGATTATCTTAGGTGGTTAAAGCTAGATTGCCTAGACAACTAGAAAGTTTGCTACTGGAAACAAACTTCTGGTGGCTGGCAGATAGATGCTGTGACCAAATATATCTTGTTTCACTTTGTTCCTTGTCCACCAGCCACCTCCAATCATTTGTTCTTTACTTTCCTCTCTTGACCAAGATTCTCACATGCAAATAGATGAAAAAAGTTGAGCACTCACTGAACATCTTAAAGTATATTATTTGACTGGACACCTTAAAGTAGTTGTTCTTTTGTGTAAAAATTATTTTAGAACGCTTATCAGAGAATAGAGGAATGCAGCTGAGGGGGTTTAGTTTGCCCTATTACTATGGATGCACCATCTGTGTGTCGTAGACCCACTTTAGTGGCAAATACTTGCTCTTAGCAAGGAAAGAATAGTAAGAAACTCTGATTATAAGACCACCACAATCTAATCTGTCTCCTTTCCCTAAGTTTGTGGTTAAAATCTGTTGGCATATGGCCCACAACATATTGCCTCTCTTACAGCAGAGCTAAAGTATGCAGAAGTATTTCCTCTAACAATCAAAGCTTCAGTGCAAAAGTAGTGACCCAAATTAACTGTTTGGAAGAAAAAGGTTAAAGGTGTTTTAAAAAAGCATTCCTGACCAAATTGAAATAAATCAGCAAACTTCCCCCACACATCCTCTAAACCTGCAATCAGCAATAATTTCATAGAAACAAAACAAATGGATTGCCACATTCCTTCATGTCTATTACACTTCTGTCTTCATTGCAGAAATTACTCAGAAATGAAAAGTTGGAAAGAAACTTGGCTGTTGGTAATAGCTTTATCACTTGTACCTACAGCAAATGTATTCTCTGCAGAAATCTCTAGGTTGTAATGTTTCTGGTTCTAATAAGTATTCCTAAAGTCTTCATATGAAAGGTCTAGCACTGTTTTTGTACATAGTAGAAATGAATCAGGCCTCTGTATAAAAATAGGGTATTAGAGCTATCGTGCAATTATGCTTAACGAATTTTAACTCCCTTCCATGAAAACAGCCTGTTCTTAAATAGAACTTGTAAACTATATTTTACTAAGGTTAAAGTGCTTTCTGGAACTGGGGCTTACCTTTAAAATAGATTCTTAAATATCCCGTTTAGATGAAAAGATCAGTACAATTGATCTTTTAAGAAGTACTACAGTGCTTTTATTTTAAATGCAAATAATGGCATTTATTAACTTGTGGCACTGTCTGTGCGGAATTCTCCCTCTCATACTATGTACAAACTTCATTATACAGCTTAAAAACATAGATAATGGAAATGTTAATATACTAGAAATGCAACATGTCAGCTTGACACCTCTTCCACTAAGAGAGCTTTGTGCTCCATGTCAGTGCCACCTTCCTGTAAATTTCACTTAGCAGCAAATGATTAGTATTGTCTTTCAGCAATTATTTATGTGCTGATGCTAAAAGAGAGTGATAGGATAATGTAATGAAGGATAAGTAGAAGCAGAATCCAACAAAAAACATAGTGTCAAGGTGCTGATTCTGTGACACTCGCTCTATCCCCAGCGAGGTGCCACACCGCAAATGGCAGCCTGAGAGGTCTTGTTCAGCAGGGCCAGGCCCAATTGTATCCCTACTGCCTCTCCCCAAACCTTTTGTGGCCTCCATGCTCTGCCAATGGGAAGATGGTAGCAGTGGGAAGTGGACTCTGTTCCCTTCTTCCCAGTTTCTGCAACTACTTGCATTCCTCTTCCTGCTGAAGACTTAGAGGTAGGATAAGGTGGTGCTGGCAAGAGGATAGCTGCAATCTGTGGTCCATACCCCACTGGAGGGGAGAGGAGCAGTCCAGCGTCTCTGGGAAGGTTACAGAGAAAAGGCCCAAGGGAAAAGTCTGGTCTTACATTTCATGGTGCTATTGGCTGGGAGAAGAGGCATTCCCAGCAGGAGAGAAACACTGCTGTGTCTTTGGTGCCCACTGACATTTTTCTGTAAGATTTAGATAGTATTGAGTTTTTCTCAGTAGCATTCTTTCTTTTATAAAAATGATAGATGTGTCACATAGCACAAGCATCAAGGGCACAATAGTCTAAATATTAAAATATTCACTCTTCCTTAAATTAAAACCCCATGGATGTTGCAGTAAGGAAATTATTTGATTATTAATGATTTGGCAATGTTGGAATCTTTGTTCTCCTGAGAGAAGCTTAGATCTCAATTATGCTTCAGTTTGGTATAAAGTAATTACCTCTGCGAAAGAGTTTTTATTTCAAAAGATGCTCTAAGGAGTGCTAATTCATTTTTGGCCAAGCATATCCATGGTTTAAATTGCTTAAATAAAGTTATACTGAAAAATATTGCTATTTATATCAGTAATTCTTATAATATTGAGGAATGTGGTGATGTGGTGATCTGATAGTATGACCTTTACTCAGTATTAACGCTACATGTCACGATGGGTCTCAGCTGTTACACACCATTTAAATTGTTTCTCTAGATTCTTCTAAGTACAAAAACTAAAGAGTAAATTAGGGTGGCTTCTCTTTCATTCCCTCATCTCCCAGCCAGGAGTTAGAGCTTAAAACCCCTGCTGTTTATGTTCTGCAGAATGCATATCAGTCAGAAGAGAGCAGGGATTTGGCATTTCCATTTTATTAATGCACCTTTTATGGGAGGAACAGCAGCTGTAACTGAAAAAAGCCCATGTGAAAGATAAATGATAAGAAGAGGGATAGGTGGCAATGGTAAAGAGCCAGGGGTGGAACAATGGGAGGAAGTGCATATATCTAAACAGCATCCCTTTAGGTATTCTCCACTTTCACCGCAGTCTTTTCCTTAGTGTTTTTCTTACGTTTCCTCAAGATTTCATTGGGTATTGTTGACATGGAGCCAACTAAATTTTAAAAGTAGTCCCTTACCCCCAAACAATAAAAACAAAATTTGCCACAGGTGCAATGACGCACAGGCATCATCCTTCTTCGAAGGTAGTACACTGTACCTGAAGCTTTGGCTATAAAGCAAAACCATAACAAAAATCATTCAGGAACACAGCTGTGAAATGAGGCAGTACTCAGGCTCATAAAATTTCTGCCACATTCATATCCTTTAGGTGTTTTTTCTCTATCTCTATAAAAATAGCAGACTCAGTGTGTATATACCCTACTTGTAGATCAGAGTTTATGCTGATAGCCAATGTCAATGCAGTAACAAGGTAAGAAATACTGTAATTTTCATTTGGCGTGACTATGCAGGTAAAGCTGCATGATCATCATTCTGTCAGCTTCCCTTATAAATGTTCACATTTGCACTGAGCTGAAACTCACCCTCAAAAAATCAGTGTCGTAAATGGTGAATTGTTCTTGCTGCTGAGGTCCTATCTAGAGGGGGGAAAAAAAAGGACCTGCACTGCTCAGTTGTAGCTTCACATGGTTTGTTTGTTGTTTTTTTTTAACTGATTTGGAGAGTATTTGTGATAAATAATTTAAGTAAGTATCTTGTGTTACGACAGAGCCATGATGAAAATAGTAATCTGGCAAATATGCTATGCCAAATGTATGGCTTTACTATGAATAATAATAATATTAATAATAATCCTGCTCCACTAATGCCAACTCTGATTCCCAGCATGCTCAAATCAGACTCTCTTATGCTTTATGCCGTAACAGTTCATTGATCCAAGTTAAACCAAACCTGTATTGGAACTCTTAGTATCTTTACTAAGCCACAGGTAACCATTATTCTAAGTTTTTCACGTGCTCCTGCCATCTGTGAGGTAGACATACTGAAACATGACTAAAGTTGTTAGCTGTAGCCTTTCACACAAAGAGAACCTAGGTATTTGTGCTACTGGAAACTGATCTTCTGGGCGAGCACTTCAGTGTCTTTTCAGGTGTTGAGGTTAGCTCTGGCTGATAGAATAATAATGCATCAGTTGTGCCTATATTCTTGCTGCTCAGTGCACTCCTGTTACTGGCTCACTTCTATCACAAATTTGCATGGTATTACATATCAGTAAACTAAGTCTTCAATATCCATTTTGTTCAGGGATATGTGACATACATCTAGACTATATCGACTATACTACCTACAAAGGAACATGCAGAAAATATTATCATCTTCTTTGGTGACTGATTCTTTTGGGAGAGTGAATTTTTTGAAGCTTCAAACAGGTGGGAGTCTTACAAAATAGTCATTTCCTCTTCTCCCATCCTTAATAACACTTAGCTTAGCTGCACACAGTTCTGTCCATTAACCAATCTCAAAGCAGAGCAATTATTGGCTTTTCCCAGTTGTTAGTTCCTTTTTTGGATTGCCCCCCTTTTCTGGAACTCCAAACTTTTTTCCTTATTTGTCGTTCCTCTTAATCCTCTTAAACAGGATTTAAAAACAAGAGTAATAACAAAACTGCTCACATCTGTGTTGGCTTTCCTTTTGTGAAGCTGAATTCTTCTGGTGGTAGGAAAAGTAGGAAACTATAAGAATACTTTATGACCTGTAACTTTTAATTAAGACATTTAGTTCTCCCAATAAGATTAATTATTTTTTATGGAAATGCAGAAGAAATTCGATTCCATTAAATATGCTTCGTGCTTGTGGCAGTGATAAGTATGTTGGAAAAGGTAAACATGGTGGTCTTTTAGACTTGAAGGTATAAAAAATAATTCACATGTGTTTGGATGAGATACCATGCCAGGATTTTTACCACATTACAGAATTACTTTATCCTTTGTCCATACTGCTAGTGGAGCTATTTCTATCCAAGCTTACAATCAACCTGTTTGTTCAAGAGGCTATTCAAAATATTCTTGGTGTTCATCACTATCTTTTCTGATCTTCTTGTGAAAAGTTGCTATGGAGCAATCAATGGTAACTGCTTCTGACCCAGATAATTTCTTTCATCTCTGAGTGGGATGAATTCTAATATTTGGCCCAAGTCAGTATCAGCAGTAACTTGTCTATGATGGTGTGCCACTGTAGGGAGAGGAGAGCATGTTCTTTGGAAATAACATTTTCTGGATGGAAGAATCAAATCCTGAGCTTCCCGAGGTGTCTGTACTCATGCTGGAGAAACACATTATAGTGTTTAAAGCAACTGCCTTTAGTCCAATTATCATTTTCATATTAGCTAATTTAAGACTAACTCAGATATGGCCGCAGTACACTGCAGCCACTGTAGATATACCTTTGCCATTGCCAAGGTATTAGGACCTATCTATGTCAAAACACTTGTGCAACTGGAGTCTGGGTGAACAGTATTGTCCTGTGATTTTCCCCACAGTACTTGCATGTCACTTAGCTAGGTATTGTGCTGTCTCAATGTTATTTTTTCTTCCAGTAGAGTATCATAAAGCTTCTCTTTCATACAGGGAATTAATATAAAAATTTAGGTATGTGGCGTCTTTATCTCTTTGATCCAGATACACATAGCCATATCATTTTTCTTATACAGCAGTATTCTTAAACTACTTACAACTACTACTACTGCTATCAGGAAAACCACCGTGTATGGTTAAAGAGAAGATAAATAATGACTGCTACTGAATAAAGAAGGGTAGAAGAAATTCGTCCAACAATAGAGCTAGTATAGAAATTGTTACCATAGCAATCTCTTCAGATGAGCTAGAGAATTTTTAATTGCCAAGCCCATCATAGTATGGTTTATAACTTGATTACTCAACTCACAGAGGGGAAGTAGTCATGGGGTATGGCTCAAAAATCTTGTTCTCATCTGGGATCCAAATGTGAACAGCTAGATTCAGCTTGATACTATTAGAAATGCCAGAGATGTTTTTGTCTAGACTGCAAGCTCTCTAGGATAGGAACCAGGCTCTTTATTATTTATCCATAAAGCACCTACTTTGGGTGGTGTTGCTGAGCTTCTACTGCAAATAATGACTTGTAGATAAAGAAAACTAACCCAGCATAAGCCTGCACATTGGTGACCAAACTATTGCAGTTTACTGGTAGGGTTTTGTTACTGTATTGGTATAGTATGCTAATTTACTGTGTGATGTTTTCTTTCCTCTGTTTCTCATATCCGTAGTCTTGCTTTCGTCAGTTCCACTCATAGTGCCACCGTAGGCTTTTTCTTATCCTCTAGGTGAACCAGGACATCCCTCAAGCAGCTCCTACGTTCTTACTACCTCAGATTTCACTTTTGCAGTCTCTTGCAGCCTTGCCTGTGTTATCTAGAGATCAAGTTCAGTCTTTATATCTGGGTAAAATAATCTGTCAAGTATACTCTGATCTTGTCTCCTACACTTGACAAGCACCCCGCGATGCTGATTCCTTGCCTTTTACACCCTCACTCTTTGCCTTGCATCTACAGACAGTATGCCAGTGGTAACCCACGGGGTGCTGTTGTGCTGATTATTGTACTCCTGATGCCGTGTGCATCCTGTTTCTCCATAGCCAGTTGACCGTTTTTCAGTTATGTTCTTTTGGGCCATGGATCATCCTACACAGGTTTGACACCTAGCACAGATAGGTCCTGTCTGGTTGCCAGTATTCTGGGAGTATGTGCTACATAATGACAGAGAAGTAAGTACAAGCACTTCTCAGCTTTTATGTAAAATGTTAGAAGGAGCCTGTCCTACGTGACAGTGAAGGCTTTACTAGATTTACTGAGATGCATTCTGAAAAATTAACAGGAAGCAGGCTGGTTGGCCCGGCTTGCTGACAATGTCAAATCAGTCTCCCTAATCCATCACAATAGGAGAGTAAAGAAAGTCTAATTCACAAGTGTCAGTTAGATAATCAATATGCAGTCAGAATAGAGCAGCAGTGATTATTTATGTGGTGGTATGAGGCAGAAACAATCTCTGCAGCTGATGCACATTACACACAGCCCACAAAGTATGGAGAGCTACAATCTCCAGGGTTTCTGTACATGAGCATGTTCAGTTGCTCTAAGCTTTTTATCAGTGCCTTGAGTTACCTGGCCTCTTCGGATTTTTGTCCTTTCAGTTTTGAAAAATAGTGTTTTGTTTTGCTTACTCGGTTTTCTAAAATCCCAACAGTTAAGGCATGCTACCAAAATCGAAACATTTTTCTATATTTTTACATTGCCTTTTTTACAAAACTTTTATATCTTCTGGACTCTTCTTTCTTTAGGTCAGTGAGTACAAAATTCACTGTAGCGTTGGGAGTGAGTCCCACCTGTGCTAAGAGCACATCTGCGCTGTACCAGTTTACTGCTTTCACCACCTGTATCCATGTTGCAGAAGAACATCTGGTTACTATTACAATTATAGAAGGTGCAGGTTTCATTCTCAGTGCAGGATTGGGCTCTGATTTCACAACCTTCCTCGAAGAGTGAAGCTCAAGCAAATACATCCTGTCCCATTTATAATCAACATACATTTAACATCAATAAAACATAATGGATATTTATGTTAATTACATCATTGTCATCATCATCAGGCATAATGGGGATAGTATTAATAACCATTGTTGCTAAAGAGTAATGCTATGAATTCAGCCCTCATCATCTGGGAGAGCATTGTGGTCTTTGTCTTTTTCTGTTTTCAAGGAGCAAATTGCTGGTGGATTTCTTTATCTCACAGAGGAGAGGTGAAAGACAATGAGGCTAACTAGTGCTTGCTGACTTGAGTTCTGTCACACAACAGAAGCAGATGCTATTTATAATCCTTGAAAACTGTTTCTAGAATCTATTCCTCTTCTCCCCATCCAACAAACAGCAGAAAAATGTCCACCCTCCTTGATTTGCATATTAATCTGTGTATTTACATCTACAACAAGGTATAAATCTATTCCACAACTAAGGCCAGATAAAGAAATGAACGTAGGAACAGCGAGATGACTATGTGGAAGGAATAGAGAAAGGAAAAGGCTCAAGTGATTTAACATATTCCAACTGGGAAGGAGTATGAAGCTGTACCTGCTGCATATGCTTCCTGCCTCTTTTATGGCAATATTTTAGAAACTTGAGAGACTGTTACTTCGCTGGAATGGACAAGGAAGCATAAATGTAACCACAATGTGAAATCCTTCAGGCATTTTAGCTCGTTTACATATGTGTTTGCACCATTTTATCAGTCAGGCATTGCTGAACAGGTGTGACCATTTCCTTCTGACATGCTTTCTCTATTTCCTCCTTTCAGAAGGAAATTCAGAGGTCTACTTCTGGTTATGGTTACTAAAATACATAGAAGACACACAAGCAGTTTGTGTTGCTCTGAATAGAAGATCATTAAAAGGAGCGTATTAACAATATTAACGTGTAGGCAGAAGCTAGGCTTTATATTACTTCTTGAAAGAGTATTTCCAAAGATGTTTATCACAGTACCAGATGAAAAAATCAGCAGTAACCTGTGATAGTGTGCCACTGCAGGGAGAGCAGGTTCTTTGGAAATAACATTTTCTGGATGGAGGAATCAAATCCTGAGCTTCTCGAGGTGTCTGTACTCACGCTGGAGAAACACATTATAGTTTAGCACTGATCTTGTTTTCATCCTCAGTTATTTTCAATTATGGGTCTTATTATATAGAAGAAAATGATAGTGCATATGTTTTGCTTTCAGAACCCTTCTGAACTGTGTCAGCTGTCTTCCTCCTCCTCCTCCTTCCAAGATTCTATGTATATCATCCAGACATCTGTCGTCTTTCCTCTTTTTATGTAATGAAAATGCTCTCTGCTAAGATACTGTCTAAACCTTTGTCTTTTCCACTGTTTTCTGTCTCACAGACATCTTATCTTTACTTACTCCAAAATGTGGATGGTGTTGTTTGTATGGGATGCAAAGACTATTTATTTTCCTATCCTATCCATTAGGTCTACTTCAGTTCTGTATAACAAAATATAGTAACCTTGTCTATGAACTCTGCCTTAGATTGTGGCCTTAGTCACATTGTTTTCATCCTAATCAAGTTCAATTGTAAGTTTTGCTCAGAGCCTTCAATAAATATATTTTGGCTAATCTATTCAGCTAGGTCTCTCTCAAAAATAGTGACTACCTTGGTGTGACACCATGACATCTGTCTTCCTTCTCTGCTCAGATGTTTTGATTACTTTTGCTACCTACAAATTTGGCCATCTTGTTGACTTCTGAATGAATTCCTCCTCTCATCATGTATCATACCTCCACCATACCAAACATTTGCCAGTGTTCAGATTTGTATTAGCCAAAATCCTGTCTGTGGTTGGCTTTGTCTTCGCACCTTTCCCAATGCAGTTTCGATGTGGCTTTCCAAATTCTACCCAGTGCAGAGATATGCCATCTAGATTCTGTCTCATGCAAGAGAGCATTACTGCATCACCCACATCCTTAAACAACTCAGATGGTTCCCGACTGAACTTACAAGCTGTTTCAAAAGAAAAGTATTATTCGATTTTAAAATTGTTTTGGGATCATTCCAACCATCTGCATGGACATCTTTTTCTCCATTTTTTCCCCATTCTTCTAATACAGGCTTGTTACCTACTCTTACACTCTTCCATATTTGTCTTTTCTTCATTTCATTTCTCCAAATCACGGATTTCCATCCATTTTCAAAAGGTCTTTCAGTACTGATGCAAATAGAGCCATACTTATTTACACTGTTTTCTTTCCATCTTTGTCTCAGATTTTCTCTTGTGGATTTACATTTCTGAAGCCTCAGTATTTTCACAGTAACACCTATTGTTATGAAGCACCATCTGGGATATAACTCTAATGAAAAAGGAGATAGAAAATAGCTTGGTTTTGTAGATATGCTGGTGAGAAACATTTGCTTAACCATATGGAAATTGCATTTCTCTTGAGTGCAGACCTAAATCTGAAACAGTAGAGATGTCAAGACATTCCCCAGCAATATTCTTGGGAACTCTGACAATATCTCTTAAAAAGACTATTTCTTGTCCTTTTTAATGGGAAAGTTCATTATCAAGTTAATGAGAAATGGCACTTTAAAAGTGCTCTGCTGTAGCTTCACAATATTCCCACTTAAGTCCTTACTAAAATATAACTTCTAAGAGAAGTGTTATGCTAGTGATGATGTTTTTGATAAGATCACCCTAGAAATTCAAGGCAGTCATACCCTAAATCATTGATATTCTCTCTGAATGAGATTGAGTGTATAAATGGTGTGCTTAAGCATTGCTGTTTTACATCAATAACTGAAATCCTGACCAGAGAAAGTTTGAATGAATTAAAAAAAATAGCAGCCCTTAATTGGGTTAGATATACAAACTGAGTCGTAACATGCTTTGCAGATTTTTGGGGTAGGAAGGGATGTGGATTTTGTTTGTAAATAGAATTTAATTTCACCCACTGGAGGTAGAATTATGCAATTAAACTTTTAGAAAAGCTTCTGGCACAAGGATATTGCAGCACTGTTAAAAAGAGAAAGGACATTTCACACCCAGAAGTTATCCATATGGCCACTGACCACATGTTTGGTAGAGATGTGAACAATATGTCATTGGTATTTACAATTCCAGGTAGTTTTCTTGTATGCCATAAAAAGTAAATACTTAAGCAACAGTCTTTGCTGTGTAGATCTTTAATGGGTGTGGGAAATTCTCTTTATTCAGCCAGGAATGCCCATCATTTGCTGTCCTGGGAGATGTGTTGGCAACAGATGGGATCTCAAGAGCATTGTTTCACTGTTATTCTGATTGTTAAAATGCAGTTCATTCTTTCTTTTTTTTTCGTTTTCTTTTCTGCAGGGGTGTGAGAGGGACTGTAGAAAACGGGGGGAAAAGTAAAGAAAGCTGAAGAGTAAAAGAGAGAAATGAAATTTGAAAGAAACAATGGGATGAGAATCCCGAGAGGAGTGTTGAAAAATATGGGAGAATTGAAAGCAGTAAGTTTGGGTGGAGAACCCTGGCACATATTCAGCACATACAGGGTAAAGTAATGCCAAAAAGGGGAAAAAAATAAGAACAATATGCTGCTCTGTCTTCTGTGGTGCTTTTCTTTCTCTTCTCCTGTATGTAATGAGATAGTGATTAATAGACCTGGGTTAGTAGAAAACATACTGTGGGACCATGTTAGTGAAACTAAATACAGTGGTACAAGACATGGCACTGCCATGTACCATGACAGGAAGTGGAGGCTGGCTTGGTCTTCCAGACGGCTGGATTCAGGAGCTTAGCACAGATATGGTACAATGATTAAAATTTTGTTTAAAAGCCTTTGATTTCATTTGACTTTGGGAATTTTATTTAAGGATGTCCTGGGAGGATGTTTGGAGATTCTATTGTTGTTCAGAATATGGCATGCTGCCCACATCTGTGTGAGGTTTTTTCAGCAGGACCTTAACACTTCCAAACAGATGTTTCAAAAAATGACTTTTCTGAAATGCAATATGCATAGGTCTGACTATATTTTTGTTACAGATGTCAAGCAGATTGACATGCTGAACAAGGAAGATAATGTTTTGAACCTAACTTGAGGGGTAATCGGGAGCTTTGGTTTAAAAATCCCATCAACCTTTTTGTTGTTGTTTCTTTTCCCCATAAGCCATAAGGAGAGAGCCCTTTCTCTCTTTTCTCTACAGAAAAAGTCAACAGCCAAAATATTAGACAAAATGGATAGAAGTCAGGTGGCTTTACTATTTCAGAACTGTGTCAGTTGCACAGAAAATCATTGCTGTGACTTCTCAGGGTGGAAAGTGATTTGAGGACACACCTAAATGCAGTTTCCTTCTTTGCTGTTGAATTGATTTTCTGTTTGTAAGACTCAAGATTACTGTTCAAGACATCTTAGTAATTTTTTTTTTTTTGCTACCTCCAAATAATTTCTTTGATTTGATCCTCTGGCAACTGTGGGATTTGAATATGTGCATGACCAGGAGTCTCATCTTGTTTCCCTGTTCAGAGAAGTGAGTTCTATAAAAGACATACCATGTGACCAAATGATTACAATGAAAAATAAGAGAAATAATATTGCTGACTAAAAATCCAGTCTATCTCCTTGTCCAAAAGAGTGATCCATTCTGTCTTAGTCATTCCTAACAGGTGGTCCTAAGCTGTTCTTAAAGATGTCCAGTAAAGATGAACAGTTCTCCAGGTGATCTAGTCCAGTATCGTGTTCCACATCTACTTTTCTTAAGCCATGTTTTTAATACCATCTGAAGTAGCCATTTCATTCCAATACTTAGAACAGAGTTGGTTCATTTTTTCAAAAGCGTAGAGAGTAACGAAGAAGTATTTCTGTGATCAAGCATACTTTGACTCATGTGTGACTCCTTTCTTGTCTTCTGCTCTCTATCTTTTGTGTCCTGAGGTGCTTAATGATGATAAATAAAGTTAAAATATTTGGAACAGAACTTGATGTCAGGCTTCTTAAGTACCTCAGATTTGATTATTCTCTGTAAGTGATTTTATGGTGATATGCCAGAGGGTGGTTAAGAATAAAAGACCACCTCTGTAAGTGCTTTAAGCAGGCTATGGTAATCAAGGCCAGGCTGGACCAGGCTCCAAGCAACATGATCTAGCTGTGGATGTCCGTTTGTTGCAGGGGAGTTGGACTAGATGACCTTTAAAGGTTTCTTCTAACTCTGCGTATTCTGTGATTCTATGATTTTATGATTAGCCTATTCTGTTTTATCCTAATTTTCTCAGATGATTGCAGCTGGATATTAATGTTTCTTTGGTCTTTATAGGTTGGACCCAAATAGTTTTGAAGCAGGTGTTCAGAAATATGTGTTTCTGAAGGAGGCACGCTGTCGAGGGATGTCACCTCACATGTTTCAGTCACAGTTTCAGATAACTCTCCTTATTCCCTGTGTCAGGGGTTTGTAATATCTTGTTCCAGTTCCAGCTGGTCATCTTAAGCCTTTTAACAACTTCTAGTAACATAAAAATTTGCTATTTGAAGACAGGAGTCAATGAGTGCTTCAGTAGATGTCAGTCGTTGCTAACCAGTTAATAGGACTGCAGGGGAAATCATGAGGACAGTGACTAATGAATTCTCTGCCGTAATCACAAGTCCTCTGCCTGAAACTTGAATGGTGCTGACTGGTAGCCGATCAGATCAGGATACTTCTCTGTGCTTTTGAGCAAGATGCCTTTTTTGTAGAAAAAGGTAATCATTACAGACATTCTCTTTTCTTCGCTATTTAGGAGAAAAATGTTGTTTGAGAGTAGTGAATTGGGCTTAAAGGCTTTTCACCAAGTGTCACTTTCATGGATAACCATCTCTCAAATATGGTTCTGCTGTGTCCTATTTGAGGCAGTGTGAAGAAACCGCATGGTCATGTTATGCATCTACTGCAACATTTCTAGCTACAGTGCATCCATCCTGAAGCTGCTGTTACTAGGCTAGCACTGGGGTGTTTCTGCAGGCTTACGGTCTGAAGTCCTTGAAGTTCTGAAAAACATAGGTGGTGATAGACAGTACTTCCTCCATGAGCCTCATCCTTGTAGTCTGCAATTAGCATTTAGGAACATCTGTGCTCTATCTTATATTAGCAGGTTGTAGCACTTCAGTAAAATGTTTGCAAGTACTTTCAGATACTATTTTTTGAGTATTGTGTTGTGCTGCTGTTGTTTGGCACAATGATTGCTGCATTGTGTAGACACATGGCTTCCCTTTACTAGCTAGTAGCATACTTTACTGTTTGAATTTCAGCTGCACAGTAACTTTTTTCCATCTGTGCTGGAACACAGTTAACAAAATGTGCCTCCAGACATAAATCAGTTTTTCATGTATAGGTTTGGCTGGAAGGCCTATGATGAGTTAATGAAATATTCTATGTAGTTGAGGGTATTTGGAGAATTTAAAGCAGAGATCACCTCGGAGTTTATGGAGCTCTTGAGTTCTATCTGGTGATCGAAGTCACCTTCTCTGTGACAACCTGACAGTTCTGACAGCTTTTGAGACTGTATGAGCTTCAGCAGAGCTAATGCAGAAACAGGATGTACAAAGGAAAAGAACTAGACAAGAGGAAGACACTGTATTAGCTGTACGTATCCCAATCTCACAGCTGCCTGCATGTGATCGGTAAGTGGTAATCTCATGTACGTTTATCATGGTGAAACAGCGTGGTGGGATCAACCTAGCAAACAGTGAGCATGAGCTAACTTTTAGCAGGGTATATAGAGGAGTTCCATCACTGTGTGTGGAAGAGCTTATGGAATTCTCACATTTTGAAACAGTAAACATAATAGTATACACCGTACTCCCAGTTTCTGCCTATTCAAATCCTTGTAGCTATTAAACGTAGAATGGGAGCTCTCTTACTGACCTCCTGAGTGACTCTGTTTGAGCCATTTCTCTTCTATTTATCTCTGTTTTTCTTCAGCTTCTTGCTCATCTTATCCATTAGGCTTTAAGTTTTTAAAACAGGAACTTTCTCTTCCTGTGCATATTTGTCTTGTGCCTAACACAACGGCCTTAATCTTGGTCGAAGCCTCTTGGTGATACCAGAAGACAAATAGCAATAGCAGGAGCAGTAGGAGCAATAACAAAGTAGGTGGTTTAACCTTTGATGTTCATTTCCTGAGACATCTCCAGATACTGGAATACAGTCACTCATCCTTATTTATCTCTGTGGTGACTTTGACTTGGCATATTGTCATACTACAACGACATGTCACCAGCAGTCCATGCACTGGCTGGCTCTTCCCGTCACTGATCATTTTTTATTCCATGTAATTGCCTTTCATTTGCAATTGTTATTTTTAAAGGTGACCCCTAACCCTGCTCAGGGAATGAAATAATGGATAGATTGAAGTCTGAAGATAGTATTATTATTATTATTATTATTATTGCTACTCAGAGCAAGTGAATATTAGCAAGGGCTGGTACTGCTGCTCATCTGCACCTGCATGGAAGAAAAACTTGAAAGCTGGGGTGTGGTGTTGGTGGGTGTATTTTTTTTTCCTGTTCTTCCCCCCACCCTCCTCCAGCTGGTCCCTCATCCTGCTTCTCTCTTGTATTTCAGTTCCTCCTGCACTCACTTCTGTTGTATGGAATTTGAGGTTTCTCAATGCGCGTTCCCTGCCCCCAGCCTGCACATTCCCCACGGACCCAGCTTCCTCTCGCACATTCCACATTGGAGCGTACCACTCCAGAGGCAAAGTGGGCTCAGGGAAGAGTCCATTCGAGGCCTCTGCATCCCAGGCTTGCTCTGTCATCCTTCTCACCGTGCGAGAGCACTTTCACTAGTGAAAATGCAAAGATAACAGTTCTCATGGCACTGTGAATTAGAAATTCCTGAAATATTTCCAACATCAGCCAGCAGAAAAGCGGGGTGATAGAAAACAAATGGTGACAGGAAGGCAACAGGGAAATAGGGAAGGGAAATTTAGGACTGTAGAGGCTAAGGCAAAAAAAAAAAAAAAAAAAAGGGAGAGAGAAACAATAAAGCCAGGAGACAGGGGAAAAAAAACCAACAACAAAACAAAGATATGAAAAGCTGAGAAAATTTAAGGGCAAATCAAAGAATGAACAAATGAACCATGCAGGCTGTAAAATGAAATTAAGTGCTTGGAACAAATATTCTGGTAGTGATCAAGGATAGAGAGCAGATGCTGAATGTGAGCGAGAGCCAGAAACACAACAGGGATTAAAAAAATCTGTCAGAAGATTTGGGTAAAATTCTTGTTCAGTTCATATTTGGTTTGATTTGAGTGCATCCCTCATTTTCATCTCAGCTTGTCCTCTAGGAATCTGATTTATCCCACAGCAGATTATTTTATTGAGAGCTGTTGCTGGTGTTTGCTTCTTACTGCTTTTTAATCAGGACTAATTGGGCCTGTCATCTGGGTAGGTCCAGGATGTAAGTGTTGCGACCTTTGTGGGAGAGAGTTTCTTCTATCACTTAATGTGTTTATGTTTGAAATCTGTGCTCAAACAGTCATCTGAACCTGCCCACATCTCACGAGTACATGCTGTTTCTGGGAAGTATGGTGTTTCTGAATCCCTCTCAGTCACTCCCTATACCCACCCTGTGAGAGGGGAAACCCAAAGCAAAACGAATCAGTGTGCTGCTATGGGTAACTCCTGTATTAGGAAAGGTCATTATACATCCGTTCAGCGTGGCACAGTGAGCGGCAGAATGGAACAGGCAGCAGGGAACTGAGCCAAATAAAAGTTTCTCCCTCACAAATTTAAAGACAGATAGCATATAAAACTTCATTTATGAGCTACTCCCAGTTACACACCATCTCTAGATTGGAAGCTTTGGTACTGTACTTTTTCCATACAAGCTTGAGGGGAAAGTAATTTAGTCTAATAGAAGCCACCCTCATTTTGAAACAGGCCTTGATTTAAAGCCGGAAGTAGTTAAATGTAATGAAGCCCTCAGCTTCTGCACTAGGATCAGAGCCATGTTATTCACAGCCATACATACACGTCCTTGTTGCTCATGTGTCACTACTCTATTTCTTCCAATCACAGTCAATTGTGTTTTAATTCCTGCTGGCCGGGCTGTGGTACAGTATTGGTAAAGGTTAGCAGCTTTACAGCAATGGTCTGAAAACGCAGGAAAGTCAGCTCAGGATTGGGGAGTTCATGAGATTTCTGCTTATGAGCTAAACAAGGCTTTTTGTGCTCTATTTCTTTTAATGGTTTATATAGCAGTAGACTGCCAGTTCCCAACTCTAAACAAAAGCCTTTAAGGCAATAATTCCCAAATTTCCTTCCGACAACAAGATTTTAAAAAGAGCTTGTATTTTAAAGGAACTAACATGCTGCTGACAATCTTTTCTCTACCCCCCACTCAGTAATTTCATCAGTTTTTTTCTGGGTGTTTCTCAGTCCCAAGCTCAGCGTGGTATCTACAGTGCTCCTTCTTCTGTGTGGCTTTGTTAGGAGCAGGGAGTCTGGAGCTTTCCTGAAGTCATTGGGAATTGTGCCATTGGCTTGAACGGGGGGATAGGCTTTTTAACCTTGTGTTAACACACTGGTAACAGTAATCAAACAAATCTCTCACTGTCCCTTTCAACTTCCCAAGATCCAAATATCAGATGTAATGTGTGACGGAATCCCAAAAAGAGGGTCGTCAAAACAACCGAATCACGCAGGAATGCTCTGGGATCCACCCACCAGTGTAAATAACTCTGTGACCTCCGTTTCATTATTCTTCTTTTCTGATGTCAATAACTTCCCACCACAAAAGTGTACCATGAAAAGGAATACATTTGAGAAGTCTGCCTACCAGTATATTCAGAGGTGAAGTAAAAATGTAGCTTTCGATGATATGCATATATGCATGAATGTGCATTTCTATGCAGCAAGGCTGCATACTGATTTTCGTAAACCATTAATTTCAATTTTTAGAATGTTCTGTTAAAAACTGGATCATAACATTGGGCTTTTACTACACAGAGACTTAGGACACATCAGCCTCAACTATCTCCCTGTTCTTTCACCCAACAGGCCTTGACTGGAAGGGACTTCTTTCCTCACTGGAATCTTTAGTAAGGCAAAAATACAACAGTGCTACAAACCTCATTACTTCTCTAAATCGAGTGCATTGATTTGCTTCCCCTTACCAGGCTACTCTGTAAACAACACTAGGAGTTTTTAATGCAATTACTAGAAGAACATATTCCCAATATATTTTAACAAGCAACTTGACCAAAATTACTCCAGTAAGCTGAGGGACTGGTCTAGTGATGTGTAATATTGCCAGAATTAGAAACATTTTATGAGTGACCAGTACTCCATCTTGGTGCCCAGTGCCAGACTGAGTTGTTTCCTTCCAAAGTTAAAAGTGATGCATGCAAGTAGATCAGAGCTTAATGCAGCACCTTTCTTTTGGCAAGGCAGCTCTTCCAGCTCCTGCTGATTTCTCAATGGGGCAGCTGATGGGTGGCATGGTGACTCTGTGTGGAGCTGAATTCACAGAACCTGGAAGCTACTTTCCATGGACACTTCTCCAGCTCTTGTGACTTAAGCTGGCAGCCATATACAATGTCTTCCTGTAACATTCAGAATTTATTCATGTGCCAACATTTCTGACAAGTGCTGCAGGTTATCAATTGCTCTATGTGATTGTTTTTGCATGCTAATTGGAGGAGAGTATATGTATTCTAGTGTCCAGTTTGAAAATGTTGACTTTTCAGAGAGGTGTCATTGTGCTTTGACATTCACATACATTGCCTGTTATGCTACAGATATCATCCTGCATGCCTTTACCTCGTGCCAAAACAGGCCAATCCCCTCACTAAGAACTCTAGAGCAAAGCTGATCGAATGGTATTTCTTTGTTTAGTTGCAGGTGGATAGCCAAGATCATGCCCTTCACAGTAGCAAGCTCAAGCAATTTCAGGCAAAAAAAAAAAGCTGTAATTATTGCACTGTGGGCCACATGTAAGTCAGCTCGTCTCATTTGCTTAGTGCCTGCTTGAGATTGCAGTTCTCATAATGCAGCACTGAAAAGATGGTGTAACTTTGCAAGGCATACATTTGGTTCTGTGATGCATATTCCATAGTATTTCTCACAGCGCAATACTATTCTAACAGTAACATATTATGTTACATATTATACATATGTATATATGTATTATAACATATAACAGATTATATTTACATTTTGTCTTTTTCTCCTTTCTTTTTTGGCACATTGCATATCCTTTCAATAGACTGTAATCCCTTTTATTTTTTAGAAAATACATGAAAATATATAGAATTAATAAAGCAATCATGAGCAAGAGCATTCTTTCTTTGTAGGTTTGGAATGATCCTTGCAAAACCCCACTTATTTCCCAGCAGACTTGTATATCTGTGGCATACATGCAGAATAATTGAATTTCAAGGAAAGTGTTATTACAGCTCTGTTACTTGACAGATCTTCTTATTGTTTCTTCCACCATATGTAGAGATGCCTTTCCAATTCAGTAGATCTTGAAAGATCATTCGGAGGAATAACATCAAAGCATACCTTGCATAGCAGTGGAGACCCTTGTCTTTGAGAAATACTTTGCATCTCCTAAGAAGTGACAGCTATGCTCTCCACAAGAACACACGTAATTGCTTATCTGACCTCCTGTAAACTGCATGTCCCCTCTGACTGGCTCACTCTCCTCTCCCATGTTTATGGAAGGCCATAATAGCAGATATTCTGCCCATATAGCAGAAGCTATTGAAACCTGAGGGTTAGAGTAACCCTGCCCAAGCCATTGGGGAAACCCTGGTCTGGCACACGTGGCAGAGCTGAGATGGGCTGCTCAGCCAGGGGCATTGGCACTGGTAGTTTTTGACAATGTGGGCAGTGTTGAGCTTAATTAATACTGGTTGTATTAATTCCTTGTTCTCATGTTTGCACATTCTGTTATGTAGAAATTTCTTTAAGAAATTCTGTAGATTTTTAAATGCAATGTAATGATACAGAGTCTATGAAGGTATAGTTCCTTTAACTATAAGTTCCCTTAAAATCCGTCATGAAATCCCTACCTTTTTGTCACATGTAAACAGAAAATAGATGTACACATCTGGGAACCTAACACCATATTCAGTCAAATCTTGGCTCACCTGAATAGATTTTAAGCAAAACACTGTGTTTATTTAAAAGAAATACACAACATACGTTGCATTCCACAGTAGTATTGGTGTTTGTTATGTAACAGTGGGGATGTTATTAGCTACAATCTACTAAATTAAGCATTACAGATTGCATTACTGTTTAATCTGATGAAATTAAGCTTACTCTCTATATATCAGTTGTTTAAAATGAATGCATTGTCATCGTATTTCACAGTTACCAGGAGCATCTATCTTTGCTTTTCCAACCTGGAAAGCAGAAATGAAATGCAACCCAAGTAAGGGAACATAAAAGCCAGACATCTCCTGCTCTCAAAGCAGCAACACAACGCCCCTAAAAATACTCCTCCATATGAGCATTTGTTTCTGAGTTCAGGAAGGAGTTATCTCCATCACAGTGCTTCTGGAGGCCTCAGCACTTCTTGTTTGCTCATCTGCCCTCAGTGGCCTTGCAGCAGCCCAGCTAGAACTGTGCATTGCTCCTGTGTGCAGAGAGCACTGTCCCTGCTTGGGAGCACCTTGCGTGGGGTCACACCAGGGCCCTACTGGGAGCTCTAGTGCAGGAGCTGTGGGTGGGAATCACGTTTGAGGTTGAAGCCTATTAACAGTCAGGCCCAAATGAAAGGGCATTTTGCTGCTCCTTGGAGGTATGACAGCCTCAGGGGGAGGCTCAGCCATGGTGGGAAAGGCCTCCTTGAAGCTGGACTGGGTGGTGGCTATTTCCCTGATGGGCAGCAGTGCTGCTGGGGAGCAGCCCCCCAAGATCCAGCAGGGCTGTGTGGGTTGGGCACGGAGTGGTTGGGGGCAGGGGCTGCGAGCTGCAGTCTGCCTCCAGGCACAGCTCGTCTTTTTCCAAAATGAGCGTGTGGGCTAAAGCAGAGGACAGCATGTTGGCCTTGGTAAGAGTATTAGAAAGTGGGTACGTATGCAAAGTAACTGGAACTCAAGACAGGAGAGTTGTGTTTGCTTTGCCTAGTTAAAAAAGTGAAGCTTTCTGCAAGAGACCCCCAGGGGCTCCTCACTGCAGTTCCTGGAAACTACCCGGGCACTGGGGGCTGGAGGCAGCAGTGCGGGCAGGCCGAGCAGGTGCTTGACACCTGATCACTCCTAGGGGCTGTGCGAGGCAGATGGGGACAGAAGTGGTGATCTGTTCCAGCATATTAAAAAAAGCAGCAGATCGTGTATTCTCTGGCTGCGTATGTTTTCTGAAAGCAAGATAAATCATCTTGTATATGGGTCTGCTTTATTTTCTTAAAAGCGTGTACAGAGTGGTTAAGCTTCTTAATAGCAACTACACACAGCCTGACAGCTGGTATTTTAATGATGATACAAGTGTGTAAAAAAAACCAAAACCAACAGATAATCTAATTCCCTTAATAAGTTACATTAAAATCGTGTACGTACACGATGCAAGCATTGTAGTTGTTTTCCCTGTTTATAGCAATCTTACAGCTGTTGCTTTGCTGGGATTAATTTGTCTCCAGGGGATTTCAACACTATCCTCCCTAGTGCATGTTGAGAGCCTGTAATGTCATGTAATCGGGACCATATTATTTTTGTCAAAATCTCTGGGAGTGATGTAAGAGGAAAAAGGAAACTAGCTAACTCCCAACCATTTGACCAGAGGTTAAATTAGTCTTGGCCTTCTCCCAGCTGGACCTGAAGCTTTTCAGTCAGACATTTGTTCTGCCCTGCTCAAAAACATTTCTTGTCTATTCTCCCTTGTCCTCATTATTTTTATTTATTTCTTTATTTTTACCCATGTCACGTGTTTTCTTTAATGCTGTGTTCTTACTTGTTGAGGAATACGTCTTTGGGACAACAGATGTCACCTACTGGAGGATCTGGTTTTTGGTTCATAATTCCTATAGATTCTATATGGAGCAAGCAAAAAAAAACTCATTGTGATTGAAATTTCAGTAGGACATGTTACCATGTGCAAGAAAACCTGTTATTTTAATTGCTTATAGTAGCTGCAGAATTTCCATGCAGTCCAGTGCAGGTTGCCACCAGCGTGGCCCTTTGTACAACTCCTGGTGCCTTCTGCCTGCCTGCCTGCATGGTCTTCTAGGATCATGCCCTCGCTATGTCTTGGTGGTATGAAAGTCACTGCAGGCTGTTTCAGACCATGTGCAGTCTGAGAAGCTTCTAGAGGTGAAAAATTACCAGCATCTGTCATGTGAATTCTCATGTGTACTTCTACATGCAGCATTGTATTCTGGTACGGAGTTTTTTCACATTTGTGTGTACGTATAAAAGGCAAAAGGCTTTAAGGTTTGTGAAGGTCTTTTGATTGTTAGGTAGTAACTTCGCTGTAATTGCAAAGGGCTGATATTGAAGTGCTTAGTGCTTAGTTCTATGAGCAAATGATGTCTGAAAGGATTAGAAACAACGTTAGTCTGGCCTTTTAAGAATTCCGATTGCTTATCACCATTCTTCAGTGTGGAGAATGGGTTGTGCTGCCACAGGAGCAGAGTTCTGACCAGAGTCAGCTGGACCGAGGCAGTCATGGCAAGAAAAAGTTACTTGGTGCACTGTACTGTGAAGCAGGTTCAGAATGTGAACGAAATGGGAATGAACAGGAAAAGAGATGCATTTGGGTATTTAAGCCTTGATGGCAGTTCAGTGATATTCAAGTCTTTGCAAAAGTTCAAGCTGTTTCTTACTGTCTTCTTCTAAGTGCTTTTCTGCTCATGCCAAGTTATAATTTCAAAGGTGGGTTGACTTTCATTTGTGTAATCTATTATTAAAAACCTCCCTATTGTGAAAAACTGCAAAAATTGATAGCCAACACAGTTTGACTGTTCAAAGAAGAGAACCGTAATCGGAAGATGCTGTCGATGTAAATCGGAGTAGCATATGCTGGTACTGGGTGGTCACACGGTGATGGCCATATAAAGAAACCTGACTGATAGACTTTGAAGAAGAGTTACAATACTAATCCTGTCAAACACGTAGTAAATATCGTATTATAGTAAAAATTATAGTATTTATAAACTGTTCAGGGAGTGTGTTTTTCTTCTAGTTAAACCAATTTCTGAATGCTAGATTTGGATGAGAGTCATGAGCAGATCTTGATGAAAGAGTGAGAAAGCAGTTGAGGCATTTGGAAATCATACTTGACTCTTACATTGATACCCTACCATATAATTTAAGCTTCTAAGTAGTACTACTTGTGTACTTTTTGAGATTCCTTAGGAGAATTTTTCGATCCTTGTAATCAAAGATGCAATTAATTGCTGTTACGCACCGGTATGTTTTCTAGTTCGTGTACTCTTGCAGTTCATGTAGTCAGAGATTCATTTTCTTTTCCCGTATCTCTGCTGGGTGGACTGAGGCTGCCTCATGGGAAGTAAGGGTTCAGGAGTGACCATGCAAATTGCTCCCCCGGGAGGAAGTTGAAGCCTGACTGGGGGATGCTCCCTACTCTTGGGAAGAACACGGCTTGCATCACATCACTTGTTTGCAGTATCTTGAGCGCATTATTGTAGTTGTGAGTGCAGCCAAAATGTCTCTTGTACATGGTACCTTCTAGGGTTAGAACTGCGCTGCAAAAAGAAAATACCAGCAACTAACAACCAGAGCAGACAACTGGGGGGATTAAACTGCGTGCATCCAAGTGAAAACACTGCAGCCTGATGTGTCTGTGCTTAGGAATAAAAGAATAGATGCATAACTTAATATTGTATTTAAGGAAAGTACAGAAGTTGCCACTGTCTCCACAGCCACTTGGAGAGGCACTTGGCTGTGGAGAAACAGGAAACAACACACTGAAACTGTAGTAAAGTGGGACAAGTACTGAGAAGCTCATTTGTCTGGTGAAAGTTGATGGCATTATTTATTAAACGGGAGATCTTGCAGTGAGTGTAAATATGTACAAATGAATGGTTGGTGTGGTTATCTGTAACAAGAAAAATTAGACCCCCTACTTAAGGTCTTAAAAGATCATTAGTTCCTAAGAATTTCAAGTGCTTTTCCCAGCTCATGCTTGTCAGAAGTGAAAAATATTTCAGTTCTGCTTCTGCAGATCTTTAGGAAAACAGAATTCCTCTTGTGAGCGTTTTGTCAGTTCTCTGTATGTGTTTGCACATATTATTTTCTTCTTTATGAGAGTGCATTTACACTGTTTTTATGCAAGCAACATAGCTCAGGAAAAATCCAGTACCAAGCAGGGCAGCTGAGCAGGGAGTCAGGAGATCTCTGTTTGGTTGCAGACTTTGCAGCTGATTTTCCTTGGGATGAGTTACTGCATTTGTTTTTCTCATTCGACTCCTTGTCTGTGAAATGGTAATAGTAATTATTTTTTCTGGCTTTTCATTTTACATGGTAAATCTTCAAGGCCCAGACCAAGTCTGCAGTGTTTGTTGAGGATGGTGGGGCCCTGGTTTTAATTGTCTGCATGCAAATAATCACGTGATCAATTAATTTTTTTCTTTTTTTTTTTTGTGCCATGATGTGCATGGAGCATTGACAAAGATGATGCAAAAGAAAACAAATACTGTTATCCCTGCAGGCCATTGCAGCTGAAATAACTATTTTAATAGAACTGTCAAAAATGAGTGCTTACCTTGCAGCTCTGAATCTCTCAGTTCTGTAGCATTGGGTTTCTAACATCCAAAACACAGTTAATATATTAGTAAATATATTCCATAAGCAGTGTCCACATCTACACTTCTACAAAGAGAGGACAATCCAGGGCTGAATGTCTTGGGCATCCTTGACCTAAATGAACGAATGAACCAGATCTATGGATTTGGGTTCTGCCTGGACTCTGGACATTCTGAACAATACATGAGGTTTATGTAGCTTGATTTTGTATACACAGAGGAGTCTTTCCATCTAGGTTTCTAGAATTAATAGGACTTAGAGGACACGACTGTAGAAAGGCTGTGTGGGAGGTGTGATGAAGTGCATGACTTGGAGCAAGGTGTGAGGCTGCACAAGGTGTGCTGGGGACTGCGGGGAAAAGAGGTGAAAGTCTGTTCAAGCCACACATTTCCATTGCCCTTCTGCTTCCATCATTTCATCCTGGTTTATCAATTACTCTCTCTGCTCAGCAGTATCTGCAGTTGTTGTGCTCCTAACTTCCCTATGACTGTAATGGGAGATAGTTTGTGACTCAAGCTGAAGTGTGCAAGCATGTCTTCCTGAACTTAAGTAATCTTCATTGCAGGGAAAGACTTGATAATGGATGGAAACCTAGCAAGTTTTTGTGATTGTTATTATTTAATTTAAAGATCATAGAAACATATTTGAACAGTGAGTTCTGGCTGTATAGTACCTACCAAGCTGCTGCTTGCTTTTCTGATAAAAATAGATTACAAAATCCCTTGCTATAAAAGACGTGTTGGACTGGTCATTTCCAGTTTGTTAGCATGTTTCTTTGCAGGTGAGACTAATTCTGAATTGCTGAGCACTGCTTACTGTAACTGAGTCCTGAAAGTCAGTTATGTTCCTCAGTTAATTTAGACTGCCTTGGGCTGAGGAACACAGTGTGATGAGAAGCTGCTGCCCAGCCTGCCCAGTGTGCAATGGCAAAGCTGGAAAATGCCAGCAGGGACTGTATGCACAGGGAGGTGAAACATCCATGCTTTGTTCAGTTGAAACCTTTGGAGGGGCATCGTGTACTCCAAGAGGAGTGAAAATGAGGAAAAAGAAGTCCATTAGTGAGAATAACAAGGAAGAAAAGTTAATTGTCCTGAAACTGTGTATAAAAAGATGACAAATTTGAAGAAGCCCATCAATTTATTTTCCTTTGTCAGGCAGAATCTGCTGACTGTTCAGCATCCTGCGCTGCGCTGCAGTTCTTAATGCTGAACACACTTCCACAACTAATGCATGAAATCTACCTTTGGTCTTCTGAGCTTTGTGTACAAAATGCTGAGAGCAGTGACTTTGCTATGGTGACTTAAATTGCTGCCCCCCAAAAAGGAAAGGGAAAAAAAAGAGAAAGAAAATCCAGAGCAAAGCATGCTTTTTTCCTACTTATTTGTCAAAGTTCTAGAAGTGCTGTGAAATCTCTTGGCCGGTAATCCTAAAACTTTTACAAACTTTCAGCAAAGTGCCACCACCCAAGCAGCTTCTGCTGTCCACAGTATGAATTTTGCATGGGAAAGAATGGGGGCCCCAAATGTTTGAAACTGCGTGCTAGAAGGCTGGCTGGTAATTAGTCTTCCCAGAGTGGACATTGTAAAAACAAATCATGGAGCCATTTGTTGCTGTTCTACCTAAGAACACAGTTAAAAGAGTCTCTATGCCAAAACCCTGAGAAAAAGCTCAGGATGTTCTTTGTGTTTTTAAAATAGAAATGATCCAGCAACCCTGTATTTCAGCTGAGTGCACCAGCCCTTCTGTAATACACGTACAGATCGCTTTCAAGGAAGAAAGCAGGTTGAGAAGCAGGATTTGTGGCGGTTTTGTTACCATGTTTTTATGTCTATTAGGGTATGAAATTAAAACAATCGGCCCAGAGCCTTAGCGATAAATTTGCTCCAGATGCAAGAGATGGGAGTGTATTTCTGGGTAGTTTGAAGGGCTTTGGGCAGCTTGCAGTCTGCTGTCGTTTTCCAAGAAGAGTGATCTGAAATGGCGGCACCGGAGAGGCTCACAAACAGCAGTCGTGAGGAGGGTTAAATATATATCATTCCCTAAAAAAGCTCTTGTAAAAATCCATTTTACCCATGGCATTTCCTTGGCATTTTTTTCCCATAAGTGTCTGGCAAATGGTGCAAGGGAAAGACTTCCAGAGAGCCAGGACTGCAGCAAAGATAGAGCAGGGACCTCTGTGGGTTTTGCTGCAGTTTCATTTATGGGAATGGGTGGTTCCATATATGTTGATGCGGTCTCAGACCTGGCTTATTTATCAATCCCCAAGACCTCTCTTGGAATAGTTTCCTGTGGCACTGTGGAGAAAAGTGGGACAGATTGTCAGAAATGAGTCCTTTGCTCAGCTGAGTTTCATGCAGTGCAGAAGGGTCATGGTGCTCTCAGCATCCTTGCTAGACTTGCCTCCTCCCCTGTGCAGGATGTGGCAGTCCCTGGGATAGGCAGTCCTGCTGCAATGTAGCATCCTAGTGCACTGCTCAGGAACCAGGGGTCCTTAGCTCTGGGGCTGTACATTTCTTTAGAGATTATGTACTTTTCTCCCCAGTTTAGCAGTCAGGTTGTCTTTAAAAGACAGTATGCACATGACACTGGAATAATGAGGCTGGAACAGTAAGGCTGACGAGTATTTGGTGACTTTTGTGCACTTTGAGGAATACTTGATTTGCATAAATCTGTCTGATTAGTCCCGCAGCAGTACAGCCTGTGGATAGGGTATCCCACTATCTAGCCCCACATGAGAGCCAGCCTTATGCAGTGAATGAACAGCAGTGAGTTGTGACCATCAGATGCAAGGGGAATGCTTTAGCCATCATCCCTAATCTGCAGTTTGTTGTACCAGGGGAGGTTCAGGTTGGATATTAGAAAGAATTTATTCTCAGAAAGAGTGGTAATGCATTGGGAAAGGCTGCCCTGGGAAGTGATGGAGTCACCATCCCTGGAGGTTTTCAAGAAAGGGTAGATGTGGCATGGAGTGACATGGTTTAGATGAGCTGACAGTTGGACTAGATGATCTTATTCGTCTCTTCCAACTCTAATGATTCTACGAAAGTGGGAAACAGCAGAAACTTCAGAGAAGACCCTGCTCTTTGTTCTATCCTGTGGTCCCAGGAGAGTCTGAGAAAAACAGCAGACCATGAGTTGGAGCCCTTCTGCCAGGGAAGGCAATGCAAACAGATCAGATTTTTGTCCGGCAGTGGCAGTGAGCTGCACGTGAATGTCTTGCTAATGAAGGTGCTGTAGGAAATAGGAATTCAGCCATGCATACAAAGAATGGGGAAAAACCCAAAATGAAATGAATTATATTTGCACAAGTTACACCAACCTCATCATGAGGGAGAAAGAGAGTGGCTAAGCAAGGTCATTAGAAATGATAAAATTGTGTGTGTGTGTGCCTGTGTACTTTGACAAAAGCGAGCCGTGGATTGTTGAGAGGCCAGAGCAGCTAAGTTCTTGCTTTCTTACATAGATAAATTGCCAAAGGAAACATTATCCAAACAGTTCCACTTCAAAGGCAGGAGACAACCTTCGGGGAACTTGCGGTACTTTCAATCTGGCCAAGAACGAAGTGTAAAATGTAAAATATACATGTTTAGGAAGTAGGACACATGCCGTTCAAGACAGGCCTTTCCCATGCTCTCAGACCAGTGCAGCTTCATTTGATGTGCAAATGCATGATGTGTGATCTGTCCTGGCAATGCGCTGCCTGCCAGCAGCACAAACATTTCACAAGCACCCTTTTGGGTTCCTTCGGCATGCTGTGTGCATGGCCTCCTTGGCAGTCTCTGCAGCTTGAGCTTTTCTTACTGTGTATTGCTGTTGTGGTTGCACAATCCAGGTTTGTTTAGCAGGTCTCATCAAGAGACACCACGCAAATAAAAAAATCTCAAAACTAGTAGGGAATTGCAGGATTAGGTGATAGATACTGGGATTAAATGACAGTACAATGAATTGCTACAGTAATGCTCTGAGGAAGACATCGGTAACACAGAATTCATCAACCCTTAAGCCAGATTGTTGCAGCAGATGTCCCAGCCTTCCTGTGCACTGGAAACTTCTGGGCATTACATCTGAGGGCAAGGGACCTCCATCACGTGTTTATACAGGTCACCTGGAGTTGGGTGCAGTAATGTTCCCTGGAATGCTTCCTGGCACTGCAGGCACAGCTAGAAATAATGTGCACTGTGCACAGTGCTGGGCAGCCTCTCACTGCCTGATGGAACTCATTGTATAAACCTGTGACAAGTAACTGCAAATGCTCACAACAGAGAAGCAGTGGCTCATGAGTGCGGTCCTTTTCAGTAGTGCTTTGAGTGGTTTTAAATTTGTTGGTAACAGAAAAAGATAGTTGTGGTCTTCACAGTGCAACTGGGCTTGTAGTACCTGTGTTGGAGGTTGGTTTCTAGTGTGGGTTCTGGATTTAAACTCAGCTGTCCGAACTGTTTAAGAATTAACCATTCTTACGAGTCAGTGACATGTTGGTGTGCTTTCCCTGCTCTAATAGTAAACTGAGGGATTCGGGGCACTCGGCAACAGCCGTAGTAATTTAGCCCCATTGTACCAAGAGTGGTCTTTGTGCCTCTGTTCCCAGATGGTATGTTCTCTGGGACAGATTCTCAGTCCTGTGTGTGTGCATAGCCTACAGCTTGCTGGAGGTAACCACGCGCTGCTGCTAAGACTGCCCAGCATCGCAGCTCTGGCTGTGCTGACAGTGCGGCCCGCTCTTCACCACTAAAATGGCTGAACGGGTACTGCAGCCAGATGTAATCATCTGTAGCTTATGTTAGCCTTGAATTCCAGTGCGTCAGTTCTGGTCCTCTGAGAAGAATTAGGCAATACTTATTGAAACCAGCATTCCAGCACTGTACGTTGTGCTGTTTGGAAGAAGAAAATGGGACCCCATCACCTTGTAGTAGCAGATCCTAGTTGCACTTTAGTCACATGGCATTGTATCACTATTGTCACATCAGCCAAATCCCTTCTTCCAAATGGCCCGACTTGAAAATTACTGAAGTCCCTCACTTGGCTTCAGAAGGCTCTGAGTTTTCTGGCAGAGCCACACATAGTTCCCTAATACGTGTGTGCTGTCAGTGGATGCAGAAGATACAGTGAAGGCAGAGAAGGAATGCGTTTAACGGGGACGAGGAAGAAAGATGCATTTTATGCAGCTGTAGTGTAATGTGCTCGGGGAAGTCTGTTTGAATTGACTGGGAATGCTGATGGCACTGAAGAGCCACAGAGGCTTTTCCTGCTTCCTGGTGGAGACAGCTCCAGTCGTACCGCACTGTGAATATCAGTCATTGTGGTATAAAGATGTTAAGAGAAGAATTGCTTCCTGTGTTGATAGACTTAGCGTGCAGTAAATGGAGGTGTATGGATGCAAATGTACGGTGGTTATAAGTGTAGCTCTCCAGAGCTCTTGCTGTGATCATGCAGAGAGAGAAATTGGTGCTCTGAATTCAGTCTTACTGTGGGTTTTGCCTTTTTTCAGGACAGAACTGAGGAATAAGAGAGCATTATAACACAATGCCTCCATATGTGCAGGGCGAGCTGTTCTACACTGGCCTCTGTGGGGAGGGGGAGGACAGTTCTTTGTAAATGGGCACACAAAGGTGTCAGTGCTATTCAGGTAGTATCGCATCCATTACTTTGAAGATCACAGAACTGCAACTGTTGCCCCTTTTCGCATCCTTTTTCCCAGAAGCAATGCACCCACCAACTCTCACTTTGCTATACCTGTGTACAAGTTTATTGATACATTTATTCTCACCAGCTGGGGGCCAACAAGATGTTAATTTACTATGGATTGAAGTTTGCTTACTTTATTAGATGACAGTGCTCCACACTTTCAGTAGTTCCGGGACAATGTTCCCTCCTTCCGTTTTCTTTAAGAAAAGCACTGCATTGCTTGTGCCTGTGTGACTGGTTGGGGTGGTGGAACAGGTTGCAGGTAGGTCCGAGGGACAGAGGGGAGGGAATATACGAACTGCTGGTTGTCTGCACACAGCACTGGGTGAAACAAGAAGAAATGAAACTGTTTCATGTGCTCCTGATATTCCATACTTTCCTTTTTGAGAACGCAATTTCACTCCTATTGTTCATTCGTTACCTTTCATCCAGTCTGTTTTAGTGAGGTGACTTTATCTGCAGCGACTGCCTGCAGAGTGTGGGTTAAACCAACAGTGTTATTCTGTGTGAGGTACAGCCAGTGCCAATCAGTGGAGCAGCCCAGCACTGCTAACGGAGCAGTTACTGTATCTGAATTGGCACCATTTCAGATGAGCAATGAAAGTAGCCATGGATTTAAGGGGGGCTGCTTGAGGGGAGCGGTGGAGTACCTGGCCCTGAGAATTTCACTGGCGTCAAATTAACGTTCAGGCTGTCCTCTTCCCCTGTTTTAGCCTTTTGAAATTAAAGACAACTAGAACACCAGTCCATAAAAAGATCTGGGTGTTAATCCAGTCATCTCTGTGACTCACGTACTGGAGAAAGAAAAGACACTGTAATTGTTCTAAACATTATCCAAAACTCAAGCTGTGATGCAGCCGTTTGCAAGGGTGCCCCACTGGCTCTGATGATTTCAGACCTTCCCCAATAGCTAAACTTTGTGACCATAACAGCGAGGATGAACTCTGGCCACGGCCTAGATCTGCAATTCACAAGTGTTTTTCATACAGCTGCAATAATATTCTAGAAGATGTAATTGGCCTTTTACTTCATTCACTTCTGCAAATGAAAATAAAGCTACTGTGAGAGCAGATCTTTTGCTAAGAAAATATTTTTTTAAATATTTTTATAGCTCTGTCAACAATAAAGGAGTCTCACAGTCTAAAGTCTTTCTCTAAACCTTTTTAATGGAAAAAACTTCATAGAAAATATCCTTTTACTTTTTTAATAACATATAACTATATACATGATTAAAAACTGTAACAAAAAGCTGCAGGGACTGGAGAAATGTTTTGTTGGATCCATGCAGATGGTACATTTAAAAAAGGAATTCACGAATCCATGTACATCAAATGGAGCTGCAGTGACAAGGCTGGAAAAAACATGGCAACTCGGTGTTGTTTACCTGAATGTACAGGGAGTAAAGCACAGACATACAAATCACACAAAAGAATACAAAGAGTACACAGTGTAAATGCTGTTACCACAGGAGATCTTTTTTTTTTAAAGTAAATAGGAAAAAGGAAACAAAATCTCCTTTGCCACATTTTATATTGCAGTTTAAAGATAACTAATTTCTTACTTGCTGTACTCTTAACTCTGACATACACTACAGTACAAGTACGTGACATTTGCATTTAACAACTCAGGAATATTTTGATTCATTTTCATGTCTGTGGATGTACTGTCATTTCTGAATAGTATCATGTACATATATTGCTTTAAAAACACATACACAGATTGACATGAGTTAGAAATACAAAATATTGAGGGCTACAACACTACAGAGTGCTGGATACTCTTGTCCTGGTCCAGCAGTATACTTAAGGACACACAGCTTCAAATCTAAGAGGAATTGTTCGGCGAATAAAGAAAAGTAATGAGCAGAAGTGATGACTTGCTGAGTCAGGGCTGGAGTTTTAACAGGCTGTAGTACAGGCTCCAGCTAGGAAAACTCTTACACCTGAGGCCATCATTTTGTCCTTAAATCCCACAGAACTTATCTACAGATTATTTACTGCACTTTTAAAATACATTGTCTTAATCCTAAGTTAAAACATAAAGCAAAACCATTTAAAAAAGCTGGGGAGTTCTGCAGCTGGAAGGAAGAAGGAGATAATGTTCAGTTTGTTAACTGCAAGTTGGAAGAGATTCTGTAGGCAGCAGAAAATAGCCTGGCAGGTCTCAAACATCTCACTTTTAAAACATCTTGTTCATATTTTTATTTTGGGCTGAACAAAAGCCTTTGAAAAGTACAATACCAGCCAGTAAGCTCACCTAAGGCTCACAAGTACGGTGCAGATGGCAAGCTGTGATTTCATAAGATAATAAAATTAAACTGACTTCTTTGCTGGGTTCTTCCTGTGGCAGTGAACACTGAATGATTCTCAGTGTAATCACAAGCACTTTACTAGCAGACAAACAAATGGAGACTGTGTGTGCAAATACTTGTTTGGAAAAGAAGGAAAAAAAAGCTGAAAACAACAGTGACAACAACAACAACGCAACTAGGCAGGCAGTGAAAGCTGAAATGCTCTGTGCAGCCCTGGGATCTGTTCCTGTTCTCCTCAGCACCCTCTCACCCTGTCTGGCCATGCTCTTTTGTCAAGCAGGTAAAACCTTTTGAGTCCCTGCAGGTGAGGGAGGATTTCTGCTTGTAGCAACCCATAAAATAATTATTAAAATAAGGTTTGAAAACCAAAACGCTGTGGGTTAAATCCCACTGGTAAGTGTATTTTGTTGCCCATGTAACAATGTAGTTCCCTCCCCAGTTTAACCTCTTTATGTGAACGTGGTCATTGGAAAGTTGCCTATCAATCATCTAGAAGATTTTGTCTGTTTACAATTCAGTCCTTCATTTCTTAAGAGAATCCGTGATACCTGACTACTATTCACTCCTAGCATTTCGGGTAGGTCTGGTTTGTAAAGCCCTGTATGAAATAAGAATGTTAGAAGAAGGCAGGTCTATTTGAGAAGGCAACTTGAAAGCAGTGACGTATTTATTTGAAGAAGAGATAAATGTGTGTGTGCATGCATTTGCGTTCAACGGTTTTATAGCTAGAACTGTTACTGATGCCCAGCAGCAACTTCATCTTGTTAAGGTTTGTTTTATAAAGATGTAATGATTCTCAAGAGAGGTTTATGAAAACATGCAGAGTTGGTTTGCATTAGTTATGCAATGATGTGCCCAGTACATATGCTGCAACTTATTTTCTTAAATACATATTGTGTAACACTTTTTATTCCTGAGTGCTGGTCTCCATAAAGAATAGAGAGGGTGGCATCATGTGCTCTTCTGCACTATGCGGTCTTTCATCATTTTAGGAATTCTTCTGAGGGATCTTTATTGTCACTGTTTTAACTTCAGAATATTCTCTCAATCCGCTTTCACCCCTAAAAAACAAATTGCAGCATCAACTTAGATCTGAAATTAATTCCTTATTGAGCAAAACCTTGTTAAGTGCTTCCTTGCTGAAGATATACCCTAAATTTCTGGCACAGGTTTCTGTTGTACGCTGATTTTGTACAGGTTTCTTTTCATGGCATCTTTTCAGAATATGAAGTTACGTGTTAGGTCAATGGCTCCAGCATTTGTAAGGAGATAGAGAAAGACATTAAACCTAGGAATATTCACTGTCCCCTGATGGAACTGTTAGGAGTGAATTGATGTCCTCCGTCTTTTGCAGATCCTGAAGATGTTCAACCACTCAGACTTACACCACTGGCCAGTGAAATCACTGCTTATAATTGTACCCAAGAAAGGAAAGATCCAAACCGATCCCTATGGAAAATGAACTGCTCACAACTGTGGCTAAAGGTAAGTGTGACTCCTGAACCTCTGTTTTTTTTCCTGACACAATGTCCAGCAGCAGAAATCAACATTTGCACTTACTGTGAAAGAGCATTCAGCCTGCTTAGATTTCCACTAGTTAACTAGAAAACCTGTTTTTGCCCCAGCACAGCATCTTTCATATGATGCTACATACTGTCAGAAAGAAGCTAGCCACCTTCTAGGTCCCAGCCATCTGACACGTGGCTCTGTGGGATACATGTTCTGCTTTGTGTAAGTGATGATTAATGCGTGTTTCTCAACACCGTGTAGGATTTTCTTGTAGTCAGCTCTGGCCTACCTCATCTCTTAGACAACTCTGCTGAGGCCTAGAGTGGCAGTGGTGTGGCTTCTTGGACATTAGGCCTGCCTCCCCTGAAGTACAGATACTTGCATTTTTGCTGTTCATGTGTTGAGAGATGGAGAACTGTGCTCTAGTGAAGTGAACAGTTAGAGTTCTAATATGTCTGCTGAATGCTGTGTGCATAAAGCAAACAATGTCTCCACCACAACACATGTACAGACCAAGTCCATGAATGGAGGACGTCTTCTACATGAACCAATATGAGGATTCTTTTGAACAAGCACTTATAGTCATTTACTTCTTTTAGTTAGAAGAGTTACATTTTACACCATTCGTGTAGTGATAAGGAGCTTTAAAGGAGTGTAAATGTAATGAAATCCCTCCTTTAGACTTTTTTGAGAATAAGAAATGTAAGTAAGTAGCCTGAAAGTGAACAGAAATCAGTTGCATTTAGTACACGCGTGCAAGTTCTCTGCTGGTATGCACATATTCTGGTACATTCTGTGAGAGCGTAAAACAAGTGCAGCACATCTCAACTTTCTGAGTTCATTCTTTTCCCATGTGTGATAAAATTCTGTTAATTCAAATGCAGAGACACAGTAAGTCCCACATAACACAGGGTTAGCAAAACATCACAGTGGCACAATTAAAATCTGGCTGTAATATTGTATTAGCTTAGCAACGGCACACATGCATATGAATATTTTCTTGCCTATTTTTTGTTGTTCTTTAATTGCTCAACGTTATTTATGCTGTGAAATGTATCACTTAAAGCAGAGATCTAAGAAACCTTGGCATTTTAATAGAAAGCATGCAGATATAAGTTGGGGGGTGTGAATTAGAAGGTGATATCTGATCAGAGATGCTGTGAAGGGAGTAGATAATTACTCATTGCACAGTGTAAGAAGCAGACTCTATAACGGTCTGCCTCTGAGTTTCTCTGCTGTTCCCTGTTGAGAATGTACTGGAAACCAGTCTCTCCTGGAAGACTTAAAGAATAAATTTAGAGAGGGATTTTTTCAGTCCATGGGACCCATGCACCGAGGAAGCCCCATGCACTGAGGAAGCGTGCGTAGCCACCAGAGACTTGCATGGTGCTTACGAGCAGGAGGGACCTCAGGTTCCTTAATGCTTGCAGTGATGATATGGGTGAGGCAGAGGGTGGAGCGTGGGACTCACTCACAAAATCCAAACACCAAAGGTGTTTGTAGGTGTTCAGAAAATAGGTTTTCAGAAACCTTGGTGTGAGAGAGATTGCCATTAAAAACATTTATTGTTCATGCTTAGTATTTTCAAAGCCATGGATGGGAATGAAGTGTACAACTACTGTAAATTCTTTCCATGGGAGCTGGGGTGCTGTCTGAATCCCCCCACCCTCTTCTGAAAAATTCTACAGTGCTAAGATGTGAATATTTTGCTTGCACAGTTAACCTCCCTGAAGTCAGTGGGGTCACTCTCTGGTGTCAGGTTACTCATGTGCTCTTTTGAGCTTAGTAGTTTTAGAATATTTTCACAGTGATAAGAGTTAGATGAGCTGACATATTTATGCCAGTGTGAGATCACCTCATAACTCATGAATGTGGAGAATAGTACCAATGTGTTATTCAAAGTACTCCCTAATGAGGGAAAATATTTCAGACTACATAAGAGCTTATTTTATAGATCAAGTTGTATACTTCAACAAATTTAAAGTTTTAAAGAGTTTGACCTTTAGTTTTACTGCTGAGCTTGCCTTAGCCATAAGCTATTTTGAAATCTTAGGTGAGACGTATCTGGTGCACATGCCTCCTGCAAAGAAATTAATTGAATCCTTTGTATGCATAACCAGTCTGGGGCTGATGCAATTGCTAAACTTCTTTGTGACTGTAATGAGAACTAGAAACTGGTACGATGTTGAACTGGGTACATGGGACACTATCTGAGGGTGGAGCTCCATTTCAAAACATTTGGTGCTTAATTCTAAATGGAATAAGAAAAGAAAGTTTTGTAATGGAACGTGATTCTTTTAAGGGATGCAAACACATTTGCCTATCCTTCTCTAAGCCTGACTTAATTTAACATTGCTTATAAATATGGGAAAGACAGATAACTTTTAAATTAAACTCCAACACACCTATATTAGTAAAGGAAAAAAAAATAGCAAGAGAAGCAAAAAATGGCAAAACAACCCTGAAACAAGTACACTGAACTATGTAAAGAGAATCTTTATGGGAAAGTACTGGTTAATGTGGATAAGGAAAACTTGGAAAACACAGGTTACAGTTGGAGAAAATACAGAGAGATTTCAAGGATCTTTCAGAATGATACTCCCAGTAACTCGTGTTGCTGTGTCACAATAAATAAATAAATAACTAAAAATCTTGCCACTGGCAGTGGTTGTGAGTTGTTTTTTACTATAGCCTGATCCTCAGATGGGAATATTTCCTGATCTTAACTTACAAGGAAGGATTTTATTAAGTTGGAGAGCTGAAAACAGTTTAGAAGACAACAGTGTAATACTTACATCTCTCTACCATTGCCAGACATTTTGAATCCTCCAAAAGGACTTTGGGCATTTAAGGCGTTGTAGCAATTTATCCTGTAACAGGAAAAGGCATTAAAGTTCAATTGCACTGTCAGAGGCACATCTGAACAACTCTGGAGATACTGAAACTGACAGAGCTAAGGATACTGTACAGCTATTAGCAGTAACAAACTTGTATCTTGCTGAAAAGAAATGAGGGACTCATCCCACAAAAGCAACGTTCTACTCCCTACTCAAAAGGAGAGCGGGGTTTAGTTTGTGAGGACTGGGCAGGAGGGGCAGGGCAGGGAACGCCTGGCTACAGCCTCACTAACGAACTGTTTGTTAATCTGCTGACAAACTTCATGCAAGTTTATAACACAAAGCTATTAGATTTGAATTCATCCTTTTTCCACCTGATTTTTCTTGCACATGTACTTTATCTAGGCTTGACACATCAAACTGCAAGCTATTAAGCTTAAAGAGCAGCACTTCATACACCTGAAGATGTGGGAGAAATCGGTGTCCCTTTGGTTCCTTACTGGAGAAAATACGTGACACTCTATGCCTTTAGCAGAAACCTCACAGGATTCTCTGCTCCACAGAAAGGACCATTTGTACTCCTGCTTTGTTCTCAGCAGTGCTGTTCAGCAGCATAAGGGACAGCCATGCTAACAGAAAGCAAGGCGCTTTCCACTTAATAGCATTTGACTGCTATGAGCCAAGAGACAACATCCCCCAACAGCTGTTCTGTATCTTGCATAGTGATTCACCGCTAGGATGGGCTAGATAAACACTTTTCAGACAAAGGGTGCAAAACTGAGGTAACATGATGATAATGAGTCAAACTCTTTATCTCCAAGAGCAGGAGTGTGATAACTTCTGCCTTACCAGACTGTCCCAGCCTGCATTGCTGAAGAGACTGTCAGGGCCTTGTTTATGTCATTTGTAAAGACAGCAGCTACCAGCCCAAAATCAGAATTGTTGGCTCTCTCTATAACTTCATCCACGGTTTTAAATCTCAGTATTTCTTGGACAGGCCCAAAAATCTGCAAGAAAGATTAATCATTAATTTGTAAAACTGCTCACTCAGAGGTATTTTATTTCTGTTCTATTCTGCTTTTAAAATGGTCTGTCCTTTCCTGTTTTGTTTTTTTCAAAGTTTCACAGCAACACTTATTACCAATAAAAGCTGTCTGCAAAACAACATGAATTTCCCAGAGCAGTCTTCCTAGTGAAACACATCAATTTCTTCCTTCATCTCTTCAATGTCTGAGACTACAGCAAATGACAAAAATTGAGCTGCTTTATCTGTACTGACGCTGTCAGTTGTTCTGAAAAGTTCTGCATCAGTTCTGAAAAGACTTAACTCTTTGTTGTTGTTGTATGGCAGTAATTTTCAGTCTAAAGCCTTTGTCTTAAGTAAGTTAAAAAGGAAACAAAATAATGTTTAGGACATTTTAAAATGATCTTGCCCACATGTGTGAATACCTCCTCCTTGGCAATCCGCATGTCATCTGTTACATTGGAAAACACTGTAGGTTCAATGAAGAAGCCCTTTCTTCCTAGCCCTTTACCCCCACATTCAAGTTTTGCTCCTTCAGTAATGCCGCTCTGAATCAGTTCCAAGATCTTGTTGTATTGTTTTTTATCAATCTGAAAGAGAAAAGAAGCTGTTTGACTTGCACTTGACAATCAACCCCAAATTAGTCTTTTGGGCAAGCAATATCCCAGACAGTAGACTCATGCATATTTTCCCTGCTGGCTTGAGATGCCAAAGATCTACAAATAGCTGCTGACTGTAACATAGGGCTGTCTTCATAAGGATGTGTCTCTGTACGTATGTGGCTTAACCCACATTCTTCCTAAGGAATCTGGTTTGTAAGCACAAACAAAGCAAGGCATTATTTTTTTTGTTCCAGATTAACTTCTGAAAATTGGATAAGCCTATCTTGTTATTAGTGGCAGGTACATTTTCTACAGATTTATGTCTAATTCTGACCATCTTTTGCTTATAATTCCCATTTCTCTAGTGGTCTACAAGTTACTGTTGTAGACAGTTCTTGATAAATACATGCCTGCAGAGACTTTTGCAAGTTTCTCTCTTATGAATGGTAGCACTGTGCAGTTCACAAACATGTCTTGGCAGCTGAAGACCAGAGTCCTGCTGTTAAAACTGGGAGGCAAACTTACTTAAGTTTAGGAAGAGAGTTTTCACTAAACAACATCTCTGGCCTGGGACTGCAAGTGAATATGCAGTGAATGAACCCTGTCCTGTTAAGAGTTGAAATGCTTCCAGGCAGCTTCTGGACTGTAGAGCTGAAGCACTGTTCCTTTACCTGTGGCCCTTGTTCTGTAGTTGGGTCAAAAGGACTCCCTACTACTCTCCTCTTTGCACGTTCTACACTTCTTCTAACAAACTCTTCATAGATTGATTCTTCCACGTAAATCCTTGAGCCTGCAGTGCAGCATTGACCTTGATTGAAGAAGACGCCCTGGTGAGCTTGTTCCACAGCATAATCCACTACAAAAACAAGATAACGTACGCTGCTCTTAAACATCACAGACACATCTAATTTTGCACCAATTTCATGTATACTGCATAGAGTCATATCTACAAGACAGAAGCATCTGATTTTGTGATCTTCTTGGCCTATACAAGTGACCATGTAAGGCTTTAAAGTTATAGGTCAATTATGGATCAATCAACCCATGATTTCTCTTCCACCTTCTCTGGATGTAGAACCAAGGCATCCAGGATTCAAGGAGAGGAAATCCAGGCATATTTACACAATCATAAGATCACAGAATGGCCTGGGTTGAAAAGGACCTTAAAGATCATTTAATTTCAACCCCCCTGCCACAGGCAGGGTTGCCAACCACCAGACCAGGCTGTCCAGAGCCACATCCAGCCTGAAATTCAGAGCTAAATTCTCCCACTGGGTATAACAGCTGACTAGAAAAGAACTTGGGCCATGTGATACTGAATTTATCATTGAAAAGCAATGGCTTTCAGCACTGCAATACTTCTGTTATTATCTGTAGCACTTTGGAACACTGTTTAAGGTATAGTCCTTTATGGAATAAACAAAGCAACAATGTTTTACTCTCAGTAAATCTCAACAGAGATGTCTTATTCTGCTTTCAGCATAGTCATGGAAAAAAATTACGTTGGGTGTTCCCTGGACTAAATTCAAGTTTTCCCAGGCAGCTCCATGGAAACTGAAAACAATAGTGGATAGACCTGATTAACTGATACATCTTTCTCACAGCCAAGTTTGGCACAATGAAAGGCTTTAATAACCATTCTTCTCTGATTTTTGTGGATTCTTTAATTATTTTTTTTTAATGTGCACTAAACTTTGAACAGCTTTGTCATGCTTTCTGCTAACTTTTGGCACACAGCGTTCCTCAAACAGAACAAACAGCTCCTTTGGAATGGTGAGCAAATTGTCTGCTGTTCTTAAATAATCAGAGCTTTGAAGTCTGAGTTTCAGGTCAAGTGCTGGTGGTCGTAATTATGGGAAGGCCAGAGAGCTTTAGTACGATATATTGTGGAACCGACAGTCCCGAGGAAGACTTTGCTCTTCTCTGTGCCCTGTTAATCCCCTGTGGCCTGCAACTTCTTACCAGGTCTTCAACCTTATTTGGCCGATACAGCAGGTCACAGATAAACTACAGCTGTGTTGCAGCTAGGAGCATTTTGTCCCTCCCCAGGGAAAGACAGAACACAGACCTGTTCCCAGCATATACTATTCTACTAGAAGTGTTCAGACAATCCAATCTGATTAAGCAGGTTAGGGACAGGTGCAAGTTGGAGATGGCTAACTGGGTAAAGGCATGAACATCTGCATCCGGCTCCAGCTGACAGGAGCCTCTTTGGCCTACCAAGAAGACTGTGACTGCAATTTAGCTGCCCCAGCTTGGGAAAACTTTCCCATGTAGGAAAGACTTTCACTACTGAGAGCTGTCAAGCTTTCTCTAGCCTTTCAGACTGTAACCAGCTCTTGTAATATAAGCTACTCAGAACCATTCTATAAACTTTTTCTCCTTAAGCGAAAAGACCAAATCTTAAATGTCTGTTTCTTTGAGCTGCAAAGTTAGAAAATGCAGTAAGTACAGTGTGCCTGCATGACTCCTGAAAGGATAGCTCAAAGCAAGGTCTTGTTCATCTTAATGGGGTGATAACTTCAATACCTCCTGCTAATATCTCCTAAATATCAACACTGTTAACTGTTTCATTGCTGATCATTTCAGCAGAAACTTCCAGTCTGTGTTTTTATCCTGTCCTAAACTGCTGTCCTGTACCTTCTCAGGTGCCAAAAATCCCAGCTGCAGATCGTCCAGTTGCCAAGATCTTCAGCTCCCTGCTGACACTGGCAATGAGGATATTTCAATACACAATTCTTCAATTGTGAAAACATATAAAATGGAAGTCTCTATCTATAGCTAACAATTAAAATGGCTTAAAAAGGAATCCTGCACTGATTAGCTACACAAATTAAATCAAAGCCCTCCCTTTGTATATTGGCTTTGAATCTACCACAGACCACCTTACTGCAGAGGTCAGAACAATGAATACGTACGGGACCATGACTGCAATTAACACCATATCTATCTTCTTGGTTCTGACTGTTTTGTCCTCTGCAAATCTCTGGGTACAAATGTTTTCTCTTTATAACAATATCATATCCCTGGTCGTTTCTATAATATTGAAAAATTGCAACTAGTTACAGCTGTATTGGTCCACTTCACTTTGTCTAAAGGATAAGCCTCAAGATGAAGAAAGAAAAGGAAGCCAGAGAAACATTTAAGAAAAATGTGGAAGTGCTGACTTACAATCAGCATCTGCGAAAATGATGTTTGGGCTTTTCCCACCCAGCTCCAGTGTAACTCTCTTCAAGTTACTCCTTCCAGCTGCTTCTTGGATCAGCTTCCCAACCTGAAAGGAAATGGAGACAAGTTTTACAGGCAGTGTAGTCATACAGTTCACTTTAACAGCCAACGCTGGACATCACTGGAACAGAGCCTTAAGTATTCCAGCAAGTTCTTCAGTCTAAACAGATTTTCATCATCAGTGGACAGCGTTCCAGTTTTCTTGTTCTCGAACTGGAGAGGGGACAGGGCAAAGCACAACGTGTTCGTACCCTTCATCCTTTCGTACCTATGCTAAAATGGCTTCAACTTTATTTTAGGGTGCTTTAGGAGGGTCGAGTTAAATATCTGAAACTGACATAGCTAGAATTATTTCCATCAAAACTACTGGCATGTTCACAAGGTTTTACATCTATTGCCAAGAGGATTGCTTATACAATTCTTAGTTTAATGCAGAACAAAACAGATCTGATAACAGAGTATGTATTAAGCCTTTATTAAGCATATTACTATTCATCAGTAATAACTATTACTATTCATCAGTAATAACCGGTATCACACTTCTTTATGCAGTCCAGGTGTTAGCTATCCAAAGCGATGATTGCTATTAGAATTTATTTCACTCTTATTACTTGTAAAGTGCTAGCCAAACTGTTTATAGGAGAGTATTTATCCTCCAAATTCAGTTTTCAGCACCAAAAGTTTTAAATAATTTGACAGTGAAATCATGACTGAGAATGTATCAGATTCTGAGGCAACCATCAGCCTTTGCTGCAGGATTAGCAGCATACCAAGCAGGGCAAGAAGTTAGAAATGCACCATCCCAGATCTGACCCTCAGCTGCACCACAGATAATCTTAATACAGGTTGAGGAGGTCAAAAGCACCTTCAAATATTTTGGTAGATTGTGGGGTCAGCTGGAGCAGAATGCAGCCCTGTGAGAAAACGAGCAGCATCAAGTTGCAGATCTCACTGAGGAACATAAGGACCGATGAATGGAGTAGCTGTCTGACAGCTACACGTTTGATGTGCTGTGTGTCCCCAGTACAGAGAGCAGTGCAGTTGGAAAGCCAGCAGTGCTCCCTGGAAATTCTCTCTTAATCAATCAAAAATAGATCACGTTCTATAGGTACACTGTAACTGTGCCTATTTTGTAGCTAATAAAACATCACAGGTATCCCCCAGTAAAGCATGGGATTAAGTGTTTCTTTACCATTTGGAAGCTTGAGAACCTTCACTAGTGCTTTCTCTTAACTGCAGCATGTTTTAAGGTCATGTGGAGAGTCAGATGTGGTGTGAGTCTGCAGTGCGACTTTTGTCCACCTAGTACTCTCTTCTCTATCTAATTGGATTTCTCAGTTTTCCATTTCTAAGGCCAGGTGAGTGGGATTCCCAGCAGTAAGGGGTTAATGGTTGAGAAGCTAAACGTCCTAGAGAACTGAAGTCTGTCTGCTGGAGAAAGGTAAGTCAGCACTAGAGTAATTAGAAAGCAAATGAAACAGAAAGCAGGGCCTCCACAGAAAACAAATGAAAAACAGACACAAAAACCAATCAAACAAACACCAAAACACCCAACTAACCAAATGAAAAAAGACACACAAAGCAAAAACACCGCAGGGTAATGAAGGAGTTGTCAGCCATTTCATGTACCTTTGTGATTAACCATTTATCTGGTGATACCACAACTGTGTGTAACTGAGGGATTAAAAAAATATATAGAAATTACCGTTAATTTCTTTATCCCTATATTGATGGAGTGTTGACATTATCATGAAATTCCTTGCATATCCCCTTAATTGGAATGGATTTTATTGCTGTGTTTGACTGACAGCCAGAAGCGAACATGAAAAAGAAGGATCCTTCCTGCCCTCCACCCCCGCTACACATATCGAGCACGTCGTCTGCAAATTCCAGCCTCTCAAACTCTGCTGAAAATGTACACTGGAAACTAGCGAGAGTGCTGTGTTTATAGCCAGTGCCAGCTAATGCCATTCACACCCGCACTGCCTTGAACCTCCCTCTCTCAAATAACAACAGTCACCTATTTCCCCTCAAAAATCCACAAAGAGCAGAGCAGACCAAAGCAATCAGAGCTAGGTGTCCAGGCCAGCATCCCTCCTCCCCCTTCCAATGCACCACTCGAATGTCAAAACTGTTCTGTCCATGTAAATATGGACTTTTAAAGAACTGTACACTAACAAGTGATTGGCAAACATGCAAGTCCAAATATCATGAGTGGCAAATAGAGGCAACAGTGTTAATTTCAAAAACTGTTGCTCACAGTATTGTTAATAGAGGGAGGTTAATGTCAAGTCTCCAGATAGAAGCTTAACAGCCCCACTATGTCCTTCTCATCAGAAATCAGAGTAGACATCAGGTTGGTAGGGCTCACGCTGCTCAGCATTTTTGTTCACTGTGCTTCTATTGTACCCTGTGTACACAGGTTGAAAAAAGTCTTAGGGAGGGCACCAGAGCTGTGATTATTTAGTGACAAAGACTGCCTTTTGTAACTGACCTTCTCTATAAAGAGAAAGACAGCATGAAAGGGATAAGTGATAGTGTTCCAATCTGTACGGTCTTTCAATACATGCTTCCTGCGGTGTCTCTCAGCTTTATCTGTGAGCTCCCAATAGGCAGTACAGCCTTGCAAAGGAACACTGGAAGAGAGGACTCTCCCACAGATAATGGAGCTGTGTGGTTATCCAGCAGGAATGTTGGCAGAGAAAACTGTGACTCCCCATCTTTGTTTTGAATAGGCTTCAAGATTGATATCAGAAGTATCCCTGGATAGCTTGTGAAGTACCATAACCTTGAAAACTGCGTGGAGGGTGAGGCAGATGTAATTTGGCCCATCTGAAAGAAAACAATTAGTTACTCAGAACAACAAGAAAGATGATTAAAGAAACATTTTGAGCACCCCTGTGCAAAAGAACTTGTTGAAGAATAGTTTCTGGGCTGTGAACTGCATGATGTTAGGTACTGAAGTGTACTGAGACATACAGCATTTGGTTGTTGCTTCTTTCTATGCTCAGTGTCTCCTTCAAGAGGATGCTCATGCAGTCATTTTAAATACTTCTCTGCAGAAATTCAAAGAAGTCTGTTGATGTTCTCTTCATTTTCTGTTTCGAGACAGAAAACAGCATCTCAGTAGTATAGTTTTTGCCTGTTAAAGCACTGGAAGTCTGACAAGTCAAAAGCAGACCTACAAGGTTTGTGATACTTCCTCTACAGTTGTGTCAGAACCTCTGGCTTCACCTCTGCTCTGAGTCTCCTCTGGTCACATGTTAAGATATTAGAGAACACCTGAATCAAAGGAATCTAGCTGAACATCAGATAATTTTCTTGCACGCTGCAAGATAAAACTGTGAAGGTAAGAATGCACAGGAATCTCTGTAAACTAAAAAATTCCATTAACAGTGAAAACAGATGGAAGAAATACACCTCATCAATTAGTTCCTTCAGCATCCTAAGTAACTGGTTTACTGATCTTTGCTATTATAGCTTTCCAGGGATACCGGGAGAACATCTGAAGAATCTAAGTGTTGTAAGTTACAAGAGATTACTGAAGTCCTAGGGAGATGGCACGATCAGATACAATTTTCTTCTGTTTTCTGGTGTAAGGTTAACAGGTCGTAAAGTTAACAAGTTGTAAAGTTAACCAGTATACAGAGAAGTCAGGCTAGTAAGAATAGTTAAATAAAGAGAAAAGGTGCTCACCAGTGTTGTAGGCTCACAAGACTCCAGAAGGAGCAATCTCCAGGAAGAGATCCTTCCTTAGTGGAAGTCAGCCCTTAAATGGGGTCTAGGAGAGGTGGAGCCTGGCTCCACCCCTTCCGGGCACACAGCTGAATTGCCTTCACCTGGGCTCCCATGGCTGACTCAGTGCTTGCCTCAGGTGGTCAATCAGAGGTTCAGGCCGTGATTCAACAGTTCCCATACATCTGGAATCACAGTTTTCTCTCTCCAGCTATTGAGGCACAAATCATCATTATTTTGGCAAAACTTTAAAACCCATGCTTCTGCTTAATCTTTGATTTTTATTATTATATTTTTTTGAATCTGGACTGTATGCAAAATTTTCCTGAGAAGCATTTCGGGACCAAGATATTTGGGATGTGTCCCCAGACTCAGCAAAGACAAATGCATTTTGAAATACTGACATGAAGAAGAGCAGCTTTATTTGACCATGCAATGCCCTGTGTGAGAAGCAGCCCTGGAAAAAGCACAATGAATAGTGCAGCACAAGTGAAAAGGGGATCCCAAACAGAAATCCCTGGAGAGAATCCTAAGCTACAAATGGTTTATTTATTCCTTGGATAAATACTGGTCCCATGGAAGTCTGTGGCCAAACTCTTGTTGACTTCGAGAGGGCTTATGCATCACCCCATTTGTTTCAGTTTTAAGAAGCACTTTTTGTAGGCAGCAGTCATCCAAGGACAGTTCCCTAAGTTCTACCAAAATCACCAAGGAAGGAAAAAGGAAAGGACTTCTTTTCATTCAGGAAGCTCAACCTTTCCAAGATACAATCAAAATGGATAAGCCGGAGCAAGAATGAATAATAATGTAGCCTCTTTAAATTCTTATTTCAAATGAGGCATGTCTGTAGTTCTGTAAGCTCACAGACTTCTCAGAAGAGGACAAATCACCTTTAGGATTCTTGTTGTTAAAAGCCGAAAATTCCAGGATGTAATTCTTCATGATGTCCAGAACCAGCATGACATTGTATGATCCAGGACAGCTTACACAACTCGTGCAGTAGGTAGACATTCTGTCTACACTGTGCATTGTGACATTCATCTCACTTCGGAAATGAAAGGAGATTCCTGCTGAGTAAATTAGAATCAGTGGTAATACAGCTGTTAGCTACAAACATTTGTTTGGCATGAATCAATCTCAACTCTCCTGTAGTTTGCTTTGATGGTCTCTCTTGTATCTTGTTGACTAACGATGAGATCATTCTTTGTTAATCTAAGTGCATAAAGAAAACATTCTGCCAAGCAAAATGCAGGCTCTTTTTTTTTTTTAGTGTTGTTTATAGACCTTTTGTTTACACAGGCATCCAGAACAATTTACTGGATATTTATTTGGGTTACTTTACAGAATTGCATGAACATAGACCTAAATCCTATCTTTAATCTGTCTGCCTTTTAACGGGTGGTAGTTTGAACAAAGTGGAAACCAGCCACTTAAGATAAATTTCTAGTTGGCCAGGGCTTCAAATGTTTTGTGTGCTATCTATGATTCTCATCTCAAGAGCGTTTAACAACTGGAGAGAGCTGCATGCATCTCTGATTCGGAGGTAACACATTTGTTTCTGAACAGAAGTTATTAGAACTCATTAAGCTCCTGCAACAATTTGTTTTTTAATCCAGCCAGTCCCTTAAATGCTTTTTTTTTTTTCAGCTGCACAGCTTCTTAAACTTCATAACAATCTCTAATCTTAGGCTTCAAACAGACTATACCTAACTATTCCATGTGCCTCAGGAATTCATATTCTGTTCAAATGGAGCACAAACGTACAGGCATGGCCAGACAGCTCACAGCAGTCAAAATCGCTGAGACTGCAATCACAAATGAGTTAGCGGAGGGTTGTTAGAGTTAGGGTAGGATGGTTGTGGTTGGACTCCATGATCTTTAAGCTCTTTTCCAACCTGAGTGATTCTATGATTCTGTGATTCTATGATCACAGCCCTGAGTGGAAATAAAGGCATATGAAGAGTAAAGCAGCATCTGAAAATGTATTTTCCCTTGAAACTTGTTGGTCTTTTCCCTTTTGCTACTTAGCAAAATGTCTTTCATACAATAAGAAGGTAGCAGAAAAATGAAGAACAACTTTGCATTTGTTGAAATGTGTGCAAGCTGTCCTCTCATCAGCAGATGTCTGGAAACAAGTTCTGCTGCTTCATTTAACTCTAGGGAAGAGACTTGTGTAACTTCTCTACTTCTGAGCCCTGCAGCCCAAGAGCAGACACATGGGTAAACCAGACATCCAGAGTTTGAATCTATTCTGAAGCTCAGAAAATGAAAAGGACTTAAGTAAATTGCTGCTAGTAAGTCCTGCAGAAGAATTACATCTTTAAAGGAACTTTAAAGGACATAGAGGAATACATGGAACAGTGAAGAAGTTGAAGCAGAGAGTAAAATGGATAGGCATGTACAGTGAATAACAGGGATAGTATAGGAGATGGCTGAGCTTTGCAGAACGACCCACAAGGTCCTGGCAGGCAAGAACTTCACCCTACAACTAAGGACTAGGAAGATCAAGGAGACGTACAGTAAGAGGCAATGGGATGCTAAATTGTGTATGATCTTTCAAGGAAAGGTAAGAAAGGAATGAGAGCCAGTGTTGACATTGTCAGATTAGCTGGAACAAAGGTTGTTTCTGGCAGTTTAATTTTCATGTGATTGTGGAAGACGAGGAGAAAAATGTGTCAGTGATGCCTGAGATTGCCATAATTAAGGAGTCTCATGGATCAGCCCTGGTTCACTATAACATCACAGTAAAACTAAATGCTTCTGGTTAAAAAGCTGCTGAAGAGTATGAATCAAAGCAGCAGAGAAGCCAAGAAAGCTGCTGAAATTTAAGGAGATACAATATTTTTAGGCTTATTTTCTTACTCAGTGATTTTCTTTCTTTCAGTGCAACATAGCCGACTTTCATAGCCGACTGGGTTGGGTGCCTGCAGAACCCTTCCTAATGAGCTGTGCAGCGGTGCACTACGGAGAGGAAGAGATCCATGGGAGGGTATCTCACAAGAAGGAGTCTAAGCTAAGAAAGACATGGAAGACTACTGTTCTGATGTGCATAAGCTAACCCATAAAAGGGAGTGCCAGGAGGAAAGCAAGAAGTGGAATCAAGCAGTGATGGAACCACAGGAAAATAGGTCTTTTCAGATAACTATTTTTTACATAGTATTTGGGAAGAGTGAATGAAAAGTGAATAGTGGTACTTAACTTGGAAATTATTAAAGAACCTGAGAAAAGAAATAGAGACAGGGAGCTCCGTCCAAACATAACTTTTCCTAGTCAGAGTTAGTTTTCTCCCTAGACTTACTGATCTCCTTAGAAGCAAACAGTTTCCATCAGTGTTGGAAACACACACTCCAAATGCATACAGTTCAAAAACATGTTGGTTCCTTCCTACAATAATATGAAGGCAAATCTTGAAGAGGTTGCAAGGACGGCCACTGGTAGCTATTAAATGCAATTGTCCACATATACTTTCAGGCTCAGGAAGTATTTAAATTACTGATTACCAAAGGTTATTAGGGAAAAGTATCACTCTACACATGCTTTGTTCTTCTGTGAGCAGTCTATTCCTGGTTATGTTCTGAGATAAGGTACTAGGCTGGACGGATCTTTGGTGTGGCTGTGTCAGGCTTTATTGAGATAAGGTCATGAACTTGGCCTTCTTGCTGTTATTCCTTTTGTATGTGGGTTGGAATCAATACACCTTGTAAAACATTAGCATTCATGTTATTTGTAGGAAGAGCAGCCTTTACATAAACTCCTCAGGACATGATGGTGTTTTTTACAGGCAAATGGTGAGTTTTCAGTAGTCACAAACACATACTTGAAAGGTAAACCATCTGTACATTTTTCTAAAAGAACTCCATGGTGAACTTGAGAAAAAAAAATCCCTGCTTCAGACATCTAAACTTGAAGATCTTCAGTATTGTACTGATAGATTTTTCTATTAATCCTCTCATGTTGAAAGTATGAACTGCTTTAACTAGCACCCAGACAAAAGGGGGAAATAGAAGTTAGTAGCATTCTATTCGCATATCTGATGGCTATCAGAAGTCCTCATCACTGCAAAGTACTACTGACATACTTCAGAAAATACCACAGACACAAAATATTTGCATTGTTATTTCACTAGAAATCGAAAACTACCTTGGAGAAGTCACACACTCCACAGTTCAGCTCATATCACGGCACTGTTTTTGAATTGTACAATGTTGACTTGCTGTTACAAAAATTCAGTGTTACAGGAAATCAGAAACAATATGGTATAGTTTACACTAACTCTGCATTAAAATGTTCCATCTGTTCTTGCTTTTGGTTCTTAGAGAATGGCTTTTTCATCTCTGTAATGCTTTTCACTTCCTATTAGTAAGGCTTTTAAAGGTAGGCACTGAGTTAGTATAAAACCCGCAGCTTTTGAGTTTAAACGCCTATTAAAACTAAAGCTGTCTGGAACTACAATAAAAATTTATTTTGGCTACAAAAGACAACTTTGAAACCTAACCCATCTGTATTTTTCCTCCTCCAAACAGAGCAACATCCTGTATCATAGAATATTTAACTTAAACAGAGACCGCGTATCTTTATGAAAACAATTGTTTCAACTTAATTTATGGGGGGTAATCAGCTCATATTAAGGTTTTCAGTACTCCAGGATGCTAATATAAATTGGTTACAGAACATGTAATAACTACAGTAATTCCTCCAAATCATCTGAAATCTGCTGTTGCCGCTGACTTAGTATATAACCTGCCTATGTTGTAATGTAAAATTGCCATAAAAATTCATGTGCAGTGGCACACAGTAATTGCAAGTTAACTATCTGTGCAAATTAGGCATACAGCCAAAGCTACATTTTACTGATAGTCTGCACTCACGTGCATTGATTCCCAAACAATTACAGGATCATTCCACCAAAATTATTTATTTGTAGGAGTTGATCTAGTCTTCGCAAGCCCTGGGCACACCAGGGAGACACGCGCATGTATCCAGTAGGGCTGTTCCATCAGTCAATTTATTGACTCACTGTGAAGTGCAGCATCCCTGGGATGCATACAGCCTGCAACTGCCACGAGTGGGAGTCAAACATATCAAAGATAGACTGTATCTCTGGGGCTGAGCTCCCCCCATAGAATAGTTTGACAGATTTTGCATTGAAAAGGGCCTGTTTTTAGCACCCTCTAAATATAACCAGCCCTGAAACTCCCACAGAGATTCCTTTCTGTCTGCCTTCAGAGGATGAGATAAGGCTCCCTCTCCTGTGACTTCAGTCTGGAGTACCTCTATCATCCCCCCCAACCCTGATAACAGCTGGCTTTGCACATATTTGAAAGCAAGGCATGTTCTCAGTTGAGGGATTCGTTTCTCTTTCTGTAGATTACAACCTTCTTCATCTCAACCTCCTTTGTAACATCTGCATCTTAGAATCAGTGCAAGACATTTTGGCATCCAGGAGGCAACTGGCTCCCTTCATCTTCTGGCCAGTTTTTTTCCCATCATTTTGGGAGCAGACACCTTGGACAATTTCCTTTTTACCCCGCAATCCTTCCTTTTTAGACCTTCTCTTCCTCAGTATACTTGAATGCAGCATCAAAGCTGAAGTGTATTTGCCCGTTTGCCCTCTTCCTCTCCCCATTTCCCCACATATGCCAAGATACACAAATTGTGGATGCTAAAGCAGAATTTATGTATGTTGTGATATACACTGGATGTTCTGCTTACTTGCATGTGATTCACATCCTCATAAGCCCACAGGAAATCCCAGCAATGTTTTTCTAGCCGTATCTCCTGTGCTGAGGTGCTGGGCACAGCAGGTGCTGGAGGAAAAGAGCCATTTCTGCTTTGGATATACTGCAGTGTATAAGCTTAGCTGAGAAGGACCGACCAACATTATTAAAATGTATCTCTTTTACTCAGTGCCTGTGAGAAATGCAATGCAAGGACTTGATTCACATTTTATAGTAGCATACCTGGGAACGCTCTTACCTCAGTGGATCCAGTAAACGCAATTTTATCAATGCCCACATGAGATGCTATTGCTGCACCAACAATTGGACCAAATCCTGGCAAAATATTGACAACTCCTGGTGGAAAGCCAGCCTACCAAAATAGGAACAGATGAAGGGAAGTGTGATTTATGAAACCTGACAGAGCATGTTAAAGCAGGCATGTGCCAGCAGTTCCTTCTCCATAAGGAGAGAGAGACATTATTCCTGTCAATTATTCTTACCTCCTTGATGAGGGCTCCCATATAGAGAGCACTGAGTGGTGTTTGTTCTGCTGGTTTAATAACTACTGTATTGCCACAGCACAGAGCTGGAGCAATCTTCCATGCAAACATCAGCAGGGGGAAGTTCCACTGTAGGAAAAAATAAAAGTTGATGGAAAAATATTGCAGTGGTGTTTTGTTTTCAAGATGTCAAGCTGCTACCTCACTTATTTCTCAGGCCTATCCTCAACATAAATCTTTCCCAGCACAAAGCAAGGATTTTTTTAATTACTGCCATTAAGAAAGTGACAACAGTGACCTTCTAGTTCTTTCTCTTCAGTTCAAAGAAATACAAGCCCCACATGCAATCTCACAGAAGAATCCTCTGCTATCTGTTCACTTTTTTATACACTGCTTTTTATTTCATTTACTTTTTTGCAGTTGGCATTTTTAATTCCTCACAACAAATAGTTCCTGCTTCCATTTCTTGTATACCTCCTAAGACATAAGATGTATACTCAAATTATACAATCACTAAATGATGGAACTGCAATAAAACATGAATATAAATGTCAGTACTAGGTCAAAGTATTTCACTAATACCTTTTCTTAAAAACTAGTCTGCAGTTTACACGAAAGGCATGAAAAGGGCAGAAAAAAATTGAGAAAAACTGCTGAAATAAAAAATCAGTATCATTATTAATTTAAATTCAACTTCATTTAACTGCAGCAGCAGATGTAGTGAATTGTATTAATTTGGTTCATAGACGAACTGTGGGTAAAGACAAGAGTAAAAAGTGTTTCACTTTCCATATCAAGGCCTGATCCTAACAGGTTAAGTGGACAGTCCCAGTGATTTCAGTGGAAATGCCAGAGTAGTAAGATAACTGCATTTGCAGAATCACTTATAGAGGCATATAATAATCCCCTTTGGAAAGAAAATAGAAAGTATCAGTCAGCCACTGGCCAGAACGTGTTACTGCCTGATGCATATCAGCTGCCACTCTCATGGACATTTCTCTAGCCCCTGGCTAGCTTGAAAAAATACACAACTGTCTTCCCTTCACTGAACACCCAATTTTTTACTCCCTCAGTTGTTTATAAACTCCGGAGACAAAGTGATGTTTTAATTCCATCTTCAGTATATAAACCTAGGAGGGGAGCTATTGGGCCAACAGCGTGCTGACAGCCTGCACTTGTAGTGCTATTGCACGGAGAGCTCTGACAAGCTTTATAGGGTAGTATGTAGCCCTGTTTATGCTAAAAAGCTGCCAAAGAGAATATGTTTTGATGTAAGCTAGGATATGAAAGAGGATGAGGAGTTTAGTGCTAGACTTGCTGTTTAATTTTATTTTTGTAATAACATATTTGCTGGTGTAATGGCTAAGTGCACGCAGCAGCCCTAGGGCTGCACTGTGACTGGTAGCTGCGGAGGAAATATGTAACAGATTAGCAGTAGTGTTAGAGTAGATGTGCATGACAGCCATCTTAGAGTTCTGTAGGAGAAACGGGTGAAAATGAACAAGTGTGGTAGATGGCTGAGCACCTTGGACAAAGAGTTCTACAGATCTAAACTAAATAAATCCTGCCTGGCCAAGTTTCTTCAGCAGATCTGTCAGCTCAGGGAGAAAATCCTAAGAGATGTCAGGCAACTTTGGGGTTAGATGTTGAGGCTGCTGGTTTGCAAATGCTCTATCTGTGTGCTGGACTGAACAGTGGGCACAGAGGTAGGTGTGAAGTCATTTAGAAGGATGACTTGTAAGTCAAGGTGGGATAGCATGGACATGTCTGCAGGATGGGTGCAGCCATGGGCTCTGATTTTCTGCGGAGTGCTAAACACAACAGCCATCCCTTAAACACATGAAATGACAAGAAATTTAGATAGATGGAGAAAAAAGGCTTAGCACTGTTGAAGTAATCTCTTCTGGCTGCTCCTCTTTTAATGGAAATGCTGTGTGTTGCTGTTTAGTGGTTTTGTGGTTATGAACAAAATGAAAAACATCAACAAAACTTTCAGAGAATGTCTTGATCAGCTCCCCAATGCTCTGTCAGGGGAAAAAGCTTCCATACAGTATTTTAATAGCTATATACAAGCCCCCCATTGAAATTTCTGCCAAAGTCAGTTAACTAGCTCTGAAAACGTTAACTTTTCAGTGTAATTCCCATGCTGTGTTCAGCAGGAGTGTGTTAAGGATGTATACTGGAGTGTAGGGGCAGCATGCGATCTGATGAAATGTGTTCCTCTCTCATAACAAATAAAATAAGCATTTAATGTCTCTTATTAGCTACACGATGTTAATTGTAATGATATGTCTCCTGGAGTTCCTTCTTCTCCTCCAGCCTTCTAAAAGGAAAGAATAGAATTAAATTGCATCACATTCTCCCAGGAACTGAGGAGCCTCTTAAATCACAGTAAAAACTAAATAAATAAAAAGACTGCCACAGCAAAGCATCAATTTTCCATAAGTTGTGTGAACATCCATAACCGCTGCCAGCTTATTAACACTGTGTTTTGCTTTGCTTGTTTTAATCATGAGAATTCTATGACTTGAGAACTTAACTCCTAATAACAGAGCCTAAACCCTATTAGCATGTTCAAATAAGCATTTGCAGGGAGGCTGTTAAAGATATGTCAACAATATGAGCTCAGCTTTTTTCGTAATGGAAAACACACATAGCTGAGGACCATGTTTTATGTGTCTTTAAAGAGAGCTGGTTCAAATGAAAATAAATAGAAGGCGCTAGTAGAGATACTCACAGGGATGATCTGTCCACACACTCCGATGGGTTCATGTCTTGTAAACGTAAAATAATCTCCATCTGAAACAGATGAGCATGGTTACTCTCAAGTGCAGTTTGACTTGGCAGAACAAAAAAAAAATAGAGGGAAAAAAGCTCTAAGGATCAGCCTTTGATGGCAGTAAAAGAAATAAAGAACTCGTGGAAATGTTTTTTCATGGGCCAGCATGGGAAACCTAGGTTCAGGAGCAATCTAATTGTTCTTTCTGTGGAACAAAGGAAGCAGGCATCGCGTCAGAAAGTAACCAGCTTTGTTCCTTGGGAAAGAAGACAAGCTGTACAGCACAAAAAAGGGCAGCAGCAAGGAAGACAGTTACTGGTCTCTGCTGATTTCAAGGTGAGCCAAGTGAAGAGTCACAAAGGCAGTTACCTGAAATGACTGACAGAAGAAAGGTATATATACAAGCAGAAGTGGGAAAAATAAAGTAGCGTGCTTCTCATTCATCTTCCATTGAAGACAAGGGGAGTTTAAGGTAGAGGAATGATATACCACAATGTGTAGATTCGGAATGAAGACAGGAGGTCTGTGACTGATGTGTCTGGGTGTAATTCACTGCAGAACTCAACACTAAGGAGGACACAGCGCTCACTGCATAGCTGTGCTGATAGCTGACTTGTAGAACAAAGCCTGTATCAGACGTGGCCTCAAGCTAAACATGCAGTCAATTTAAGTTTACAGGGAAAAGCTGAATGCAGCTGGAAAACAAGACAGCAGAGAATCAGAAGTTTCTACAAACCTTTTGGTCAAGTAGAGGAGAAGAAATTAAGGGACAAAGCAGCTGGAAAATTGGAAATTCTGAGCTTTTCTTACTGGTCTTCAACAGAAAAAAGAATATGTACTAATAACAAAGATGCAGGAAAAGCAGACTGCAGACTCAGAAAGAGCAGCTGTGGGTGGTATGAGGTTTGAGGGAAATATTTAACTTTCTGATCTGGTAGTTGTTTTTAAGGTCCTGATTGAACAAAAATGGCAAAAACAGTACACAGGGGCGAGATGTATCATTAGTTAAAGTGAGTGCTGTTATGCTGTATCTGCAGTCCTTAACTAAAGAAAGCACTGCTGATCACAGGGCAGCTTGAGTCAGGCCATGAAATAAACAGATCTGTGATTTGGGGTCAGGCCTGTGGTCTGTGGAAACCTTTCACATGGCCTGGCTTGCTTATAGCAGCAGGTCTCTGTGCTGGCTCATTTTGCCCAGCTGGTATAAGTGATTACCATGGGGGCTGTTGGAGCTCATGCTCTCTGACAAAGCTGCATGGTGGTTGCTGCTTCAGCCCTTACTAGGGTTAAGTATACTGCAGTATGATGCATCTTTCTTCCCCACTGATAAACAGCAGGAAAACAATCTCCTGCATCTCAGGACTAACCATCAGCTCTGTTACTGTGCTTGGCCTGCACCCACACAAAGTACAGTTTAGTTTACTTTTGTACCTCAACTGGTTCTTGTAGCTGTATGAACTAGCTCAGGCTCAAAGCACCTCTGAATTTAGGTTGAATGTTTTTCAGTGAGGCTACAGCTGAAGGAAGGGTAAAGGCATAGGCTTTAAACAGCAGTGCTACAAAGATGATGAGGGACCTGGAGCATCTCCTGTATGAGGAAAGGCTGAGAGACCTGGGACTGTCCAGCCTGGAAAAGACTGAAAAGGGATCTTATCAATACTTATAAATATCTAATGGCGGGAGTCAAGTGGATGGGGCCGGGGGGGTTGACTAGATGATCTCCAGAGGTCCCCCTTCCTATCCCTACAATTCTGTGATAGGATGAATGTGCACCTAGGCCAGCAGTGCTTGGTCACCTAGAAAAAAAAACTTGATGTAAAAAAAATCATTTCAACTAAGTATTGCAGAACAACACGAAGGTTACTTGGTATCCTATCACAGGAGAGGATTTACCAGGACCGAAAATGATGAGGGGGACAAAGGGAATAGGAGGAGGAATGACTGCAGTGCTTTCACTCCTGTTGTTACTGTGCAGGTACATGTGCTTTCCTTCACATGGCATAAGAGTACCCAGGCAGCTTTGGAGCTGCAGCCAGCCTTGTTCAGTATCAGGTGAAGACCTAACATCGTGATGGAGAGTACATTTTGGGAACCTGCTGCACTGCTCTCCGCTTTCACGTGACGGCAATAAATGGATTAATCCATAAAGTTTCTTGGGCTTATGTAAAGACTTCAACTTGGATTTGAGTAGAAATAGCTTATGTTCAGGTTTGCTAATTTTTTTTACATCTACTTTACAGAATTTACTCAGTCGATTTCAGAGCTAGAGTAGCTACTACGTCAGCTTGAGGCCAGAAAGAGAGCAATTATGAGACAGGCAGCAATGGTGTGTAACCTAAACAAGGAACAGAACAGAGGGATAGAGAAAGGAGTTTCATATCAGGTAAAGGAGAAAGAAAATGGTTTCCTTTGTGTCAACAAAATGTCACTGCACCATTTTGATCTCCAGATTCTAACAGACGTCCCTGTGGAGATGAAAATAGTTGTTTCACAAATTGACATGATCAGTATGCTTTTTTAAGTTATCTTTTACAGATGCTAGCAGTGGTTCACATACCATAAGAAGACTCATCAAACTAGACAGAAGTAAAGTAGGAGTAAAAAATAATATAGAGGCAAAACTGTCTAAGTGCTCAAGAGGCACATACATAAAAGAGCTGGCTAAAAATACCAGCTTGTACGTGGTATTACTGTGAGAGGTGGATGGTGACAACAGTAACACAGCTCTGTTAGCACCGTATTGACTTCAAATCGTCACTCCATAATCATTGCCACATGTCCGTGTGCTTTCACAGCACAAAGTTACAGAAAAACTGAATCTGGTTACCAAATCAGACAAATCATACTTCCACCAAACGTGGGCAGAACTTTCTTTTCTGAAAGCAATAGCTCCCATGCAGAGCTGCTCGTCCTGCTCTCTTCCACCAGACTGCAGACAGTTGCTCTTTTTGACACCTACTTCCAAAGTTCATCATCCACAGACTTATTATTAAGACAAGATTATTGAGATTTCTTTCTAACAGTATCTTTGTGAACATACGTGCCTTCAAGTTACTCAGATGCTTCTGGACAAGCCAAAGATATATATCTAAGAGCAGCCTTGTCCGTTCATGTAAAATAAGCTGTTACCATGGAAAAGAACTCAAGTTTGATGAAGTGAATCACTTTTTTCTGAACAGTGAGCATGGAAAACTTCCTATGCTCAGAAATGAAATGGAAGACTTTTAAAACTCTCAAGAGTTTTAAGGTCAGTGTATACAACTCATGCTACTGACACTTAGTCTGTGGTGCTATTGCTGATCCTTGTTACTCTTAGCCTTCTACTAGCTGGCAGCCGTAAGGACATTGCTTGAGAGGGTTCTGACAGTCTGATTCCACATCCAATCCAAACATTTATTCTAAAAGGTTTATTTTTCGTTATTTTAATATTCTCAGCTGATGTGAATTGGCATTCTTTAGCCCTCACTGATATCGATAGAGCCAGATCAACTTGCAGCTGCTTAGCACTTGGCCCAAAGATTTTTAATGAGAAATTAAGCCCAACTTATGCAGGGATCTCACTTTGTGGCAGCAATACGTTCCACAGCTGAATTTGTTCACATTTCTATCAGGATCCTCCATCACGGATATTTTATTTGCATCGCAATCATAGTATAGGCACATACCACATAGAGTAGCACACACGTGTGAGGAGAGCAGAGCTGGTTCTTTAAGCTATATCATACTATATATGCTGTATTTAAAGATACGTTTTCACTTGCATTCAGTTTATTAGTTTAACAGCTTCTAGTCTAGCCTCATTCTGTCTTAATTTAAATCATCAAGCCTTAACAAATGGGAGCAAGCAAAGGTCAGTCTGAAGCTTTTAGCAGTTTTGGGACCAAAAGGAATGTGACTGTAAAAAACACTTCTGCTGTCTACTTATTTATCTCTTACCTGTTGTTATTTTAGAGGAGAATAAACCCTCAACAGAAACAGATGAAAGACTGGGAAGTTTCAGATTTATTAACTCACTATGTAGAAACAGAAGATTTAATTAGGATCTTGGGTTTTTTTGTTGTTATTATTTTCTTGATTGGTTTCCTATGGTGAGCTGATAGCAGGTGAACGTAAAGAGCACCGCTGTTTAACACTGGCCTTGCTCTAAACTAGCTTTATTAGAATGGCAAATTTATTATCTGAAACTATTGGCATACAGAGGAGTGTTAAATCAAGAGGAAGAATTAACTGATACCCTGCAAGTCTGAGTACTGTATCAGAAATCGTAATTTACGTTGCTTATTACTGATAACTGTGTCAGCACTAAAGTTTGCATTTAGGGAGGTCTACTGAAAATGTGGTCTCCTCTCTCCCTCATATCACCCATGAAAACTGGGAAATTTAGGGGTTTCATCTGTTTCACCATTTGAGGTCAAGAATAAGCAGAGAATATTTATTCTCCGTCAGCCAGCAATGGCTTTTGGTGATAGACCTAAATCTGTGCTCCTGCAGGACTTACAAGTGAGAAGGAGGCATTCCCTGACCGGGGAGAGAGGGATTAGCCAGCAGGAAATTTGTGGATTATATGAATTTATGATGTGCTCTGCACTTCTGCATGTTTAAATACGAAAAGGAAGCAGCAAGAATAGGATTTATGAACCTCATCCCAAATGGCTGTGCAAATCTTCCTAAGTCCTTCCAGGAGCATCGATACCAGAAATATTAACACTGTCATTTCTTTGGTGAAAATACACTAATGATGATAAACAGAAGTCAGTACACACTGTTGTTTTAAATGAGCTGAAACACCACGATGATTAATGTTGCAATAAATTGCACAATGTTTGCCTCATTTTTGCAATCTTGTGGTTTTCTGTTCAGAGGCAAACTACTGTACTGCAGATATCACGTTACGTTATGTAATTTAATGGAAATAAATGGGTAGTGTAAAGGTGTCTACTGTACAAAGACAACAGTGAAATCCATTCACTTGTGAGTGGGCTTTCCTCGTCTCCTTCAGTAACGTGCAGTAAACATGCATGTGCAATGAACAGTGTGCATCATGAAGCTGAAAAGATTCCATAGAATGCATAGTGGTCTTCCTTACTGCTTTTCCCAAGATGTATTTTATGTAGGCAAAAGATAAGTTATTTATCTCAATGACTGCACCTGCATAAAATTGTTCTTTGCTATCGTGGGCCACTTTGCATAATTGCAGCAGTTGGCACAGCTAGACCAGACTGCAAATGAATTTCTTTGCATCAGAAAATTCAGCCTGTATTTGTTCAACAGCTGGGAGTGAGGAGCAGGAGGAAGAGACTTGTTGAGCAAAAGTAACAGTGAGGATTTTTTCTTATCTTTTTACCAAAATAAAAAGAAAAAAGAGCAGAATGAATTTCTTAGCAGTCAAGAAGACTGCACTCATACATAAAACATAGAAGTCATCCTACTGCATGGTGTGAGGAAGTATATGCAACAAAATGGTTGTACAGCTCTCTATAGTAACACTGCAAACTCTTCTCACAGTATAAATGAATTTGGATCCAGCGCTAGTCTCAAGTAAAATGATTTGCACCAGCAGTAATAAGAAATACATCAACTAGATAGACAGGTAAGCACGTTGTTTCTTAAACAGGCAGCTAACACCATATTTTCCCATGTCAGGTTTATAAGAAATGAGTTTTTGTGTTACAGTATTTCAGTCTCCTTCTCAGATTGATATATGCCAAAGAAACAGAACATTATTTTGCACGTGCATGTAGGGCAGAACAATAGCATGTGATCTACTCCAGCCCTCGCTAACTTTTCAGCATCTGCTTCAGCACTGATAAAACCAATGACGTTAACTCAACTTAGCCAGGAAAAGCAAGTTCTTTTCTGCCTTTCATAAAGCTGTGACCTGTTAATGCATTTGGCCATCAGATGGTTTAAGTGTACAACAATACCATAATCTCCCTTACCTACAGGTATGGTCATTCCGTGGATTTTGTCTGCCCAACCAGCATAATACCTCAGGGTTTTTATGACTCCCTGAAGATCTACGTAGAAGGCTTGCAGGAACGGTTTGCCACTGTTCAGTGATTCCATGGTCTAGAGGACAAGAAAAAGTTGATATATAAACAGAGTAGCATTTTTAGACTATTGTCTTCAGTATTCACTGTCCAACAGCTCTTCAGTCATGACAGAGAGATTTTAATGAAGACCAACAAGTCACTCTAGCATAGTCTTAATCCAGACAGCTCAGAACAACTATATGATTCCCTTTTTTACTTCTTCTTTTTATGATTGTGAACAAAAAGGCTTTTTCCTTAAGAACAAAACAAGAGGTTCCTTCTGGAGCATTCTGGGATTACAATGATTTTTAAGCATGTGTCTCTGTCTGTATCTTTCTGTCCTGTGTGTTTGTGTGTGTGTATCCACATGCATGTGCATGACTGCATTTTGGACCTAACAGCCACTGTGTTTGGTCCAGATATATAAATGCTAAATCGTTTTAATCAGGAGCCAAGATAAAAATGCCTGTCAAACTAGGTTCTGTTATGTTAATGATAACAGCTGAGAAGGGGCTCCTTGTAACCCTGTATAAATGATCTGAATCCATAAAGAGAAGAATGGACATATCCTTCTGTATAATTGATGTGAATATAAAAATTTCTCTGTATGGCTGCCAGGACTCCTGCTGAGGTCTGAGATATCTATAATGTACAGCCAGTTTATTTATTACCATCAAATAAACAAACTCTCCTCTAGGGAAGCTCATAAATTAACAGCCTAATGTCCTTACTTTTAAGTTAACATTCCTATTTTTAAAAGTATCTTATAAGCTATCCTCTTAGGGTTTCCAAAGATCATTTAGCAGAAAGAATCCAATAAAATGTCCTAGGATCTGGCATGGCTTAACTGATTCAATGGCTGTCTAAAAGAAATCATTAAGAATGGGCAAAGTACGCCCATGTGTAACACACCAACCATCAAATGAATTTCTATAGAGAAGAACAGAGGCCTAATTCTGCACTGACTTACATCCCTACAAGCAATTAATGGCATTGCCTGTGGTGCAGTTCAGTAAAGAACCTGGCTCTGGAAATACAAATCAAATGACAGGCAGAGTAAAGTTGATTTGCTGTGCACTTCCTTCTCCCTGTGGCGATTTTACAGTATACACTGGTGGTAAGATGATTTAAATGTTGACAAAGCTGGAATTAAGATGTTCAGCAGCTTAGTTCAAAGTACTTGACATGCGGAAAATAACATTAACAATGCCACTGTCTACATGGCTTCACATGTGAGCTAAACAGTGCAATACTCAGAATTTCTTACCAGGTCAGTAAGAATTCTGCCTGCTATTTCCCTAATATCTGCACAATCACTTTACTCAATCTTCTATTTGTTATTTTAGGAAAGCCACAAGTATACATATTAGGTGTACATATGTGCGTGTATCCATGCACACACATTCATTTCTCTCAGGTTTAATTTAAAGCTCTCAGTTGAAAGACTGTTACTGGTTTTTGTGAGCTCTGGATCAGCTCTTGAGTCAGTAACCTTAAACATCAAGCTCATTCTAGTTTTTGAATATTATTCATGTTAACACGTTTAAGAATTAATTTACTTTCAGAATGTAAATTGAACGGGTGATTTGATTGTTGATTTCACGTGCTACTTACAGCAAGAATTGCCCTGTCTCTTTCGACCAAGTCTGCTAGTTTATCCAAAAGTTGGCCTCTTTCCGATGCATCCATTCTCCTCCAAACTGAACCCAGAGAAAAAGCAAGGCGAGCTGCTCTCACTGCTTTGTCCGTATCAACCTATCAAGAAAGAAATAACAAATAAAGGTAAATGATATGACTAGGGTTAAGAAATTTGCTGTGCAGCAATCTCTTAATCACATAATGGGCTTTGGAACTGGGATTAATAACTGTCCAACAGCGCTAGTCTGGATCCGTTGCTTTATTTGTACATACACACATATAAAAACGCAGGAACGTATCAATAGATATATATATTTGAAGTATTTATAGGTATATACCAGTTAATGTACCAGTTCATGGGATGCGTTACCTTGTCTGCTTCCTGGATCTCACAGATCTGCTCTCCCGTTGCCGGATTGTATACTGGGAATACTCTCCCGCTTTCAGAATTCTGCCACTCATTATTGATAAAAATCTAGAAAAGGGAAGAATAATCATCAGTACCTCTGCATAACAGTAAAGTACACAACAGCAAAATCCAGGAAAGGATGTGCAGATTCTGCTATAAAAAAACTGAAGTTCCTTTATGCCTGTGAAAATTAGTTTTCAAGAGCTCAAGCTCAGCCCGAGCCCCGTTGTTTTGTGTTCTGTGGCGGTGTTACTACAGAAGCAACATTAAACTCTACAGAACTTTTGGCTGACGTCGAAGTTTGATACAAGCACTGTAACAAATAAACTAAAGAAATAAGTGCTGGTATTAGAGAAAAAGCCTTGAAACTGCTGGAGCCAAGACAAGGGTTTGGAGTAATCATTCAGTACCCATCTCAGTAAGTAAACATTTGGTCATTGATACAATCCAGTCAAGGCTGAATAATCTCAAACATCACAGTTCTTCAATACACAGTCAGTTGATTATGGCTTCAGTGATGGCTTGCAGCACAGAATTAATGTCTATCTGCTTGGAACAATAGAAATTGTCAAATTCTCTCCGTGTTGACATTTTAATTGCCATGGGCAAACCAAATGTGAATTTTAATGGTGCTGACAACAGCTGTCCTGGGAGAGGTAATGGATTAATTTAAAGTAGATTTTTACTAGTAGCTCAGATATGCACATTAAGTTTTCTACTGAATTATTTTCAAGAACAGGATGCAATTATTTATTAGCAAATATGAAATAAGTCACTCAGGAAGATGACCAGGAGAAAGGCTTTCCTGGTATTCAGACTCCTTCTGTCCTTGAAATCTAAAACAAAGAAAAAAAGTATTCAGAGTCCAAGCACCTTACGAGTCCCTTGTATTTCAAGTGTCAATGCTGTTTTATTGTATTCATGAAATACAGACTTAAATGCTGAAGGGGAAGTCCTGGCCTCACTGAAACCAATGGGAATTTTACCACTAACGAAAATACAGTCAATATGAAAGTTGCAACATCAAAGGGTATAAAGAGTCTGTAATGAAAAGATCATGGTGAGGATGGCACACTCCTATTTGCACGAGAGCACAGATGTATTTGTAGAGTTATCCCTTGACATGAAATGAACTTGCTCATCCTATTCCCCAAGCCAAATGGAAGCCATGTAGCTGTGTTCTCAGCAGGGCTCGTTACAATCCTCAGGCTCAGTGCCACACTAACAGCACTGACACTGCTGCTGTTTCAGAGCTGACTCCCGTCTGGCTGACTCAGGACATGGCAGGAGGAGCCTGCCTCGAGAAGCCCTTGGAGATAGAACAACTGTGCAATGAAACCAATGATGATGTGCATTTGCTTTAATGCATGTGTTTCCATTGTGCTTCCTTATCTATGCTTCTCGCTTCAGCCATTTTGCTGTATGCCCTTAAATCCATTTCAGAGTCCGTCTTCTCTTTAGTCCACCCTCCAGCCCCCCAACACTTTTTTTAAAGGCCTTTTAATCCAGGACCTGCTGCACCTTCTCCCATCTGCTGCTATCTTCATACTCTGTATTTACCTTGAACCTGTCCATGTCCCTGAACTGTAAGCTCCTCAGACTGTAGGCACTGCCTTCCTGCTCAATGATTACAGTGCTTTTCAAACTGACCTTTCAGTCTCTGTTGAGACATTTTGGAGCTAACCCAGCCAAGCTACGGTAACAGAAGAGATGCTGGTACCATCTGTGGTGACTAACAGCAGAAGTCAAAAATCCTCTGGTGTATCACAATCACTTTTTAGACTGTGTAAGCAAAACAAAGAAACTTGGATCTATGACCCATGTGGAAGAAGGATTGTTATTAGGCACGCTTCCCACTCTGCTCACTGGCATTAGCTTTCCATGTGAGGTGGGGGAGCGCACTGAAGGAGGGAGCGGAAGGGAGAGGGGCTTGCAGCTTCAGGAGCAGATGGCCAAAGATGCAAAGATGTTTGCTTAAGGTTACAGAACGTACATAAACACTTCGGTTTCTCATGTGATCTCTGTCTTGAAAGAATAAAACAGGTTGAGCAAAACAACTTAAGTAAGTGGACACAACTGCAGTGCAGTACTTCTCCCTTACAGAAGTGGCCTGGTCTTTTTTAAAGAGATTTTAAAAATGTTAACTACATTCTGCTGAGAGGAACACCTATCATCAGTTTCATGTACAGAGAACATGTTTATGTTCTTCAAATAAGAAACAGTGCCTTGGAATTACAAAAGAGCTTTGCCATGCACGTTGTCTGGAACTACAAGGTGTACTTCACTGAATGCTCCATTTATTCCAAGATTTAGAAAAAGAATAATTATAGCAAATATTTCAGTTAAGACATGGGAATGATCTATTTGGTATAAAGTTAGAGTTGAAGGCAAGAGAAATTGCTACTGTTAATGGTTAATGTTAGTTTCTTCCTGTTCCACTTTCTATAAACAAGGTATTGCCTATACAAGCTCATTACTGTAAACTGAGCACATTTAAATTGGCAGTAAAATCAGAGTATTTACTCTAGTGCACACATAAAGTACCTAGTCCCGTGTTTTGGAACGGTTTCAAGTCTTGAAATCCAGCAGCTGGCGGCTTTACAAGCAAAACCTTACAGTTAAATAATTCATTTTTGAAAGTTTTAGGTGTTCTGTGTCAGGTAGTACCATTCGATAGATATTCCTACCATTAAGACTCAGACTCTTTTGCAATAAATTTGCATTCATGGGGGCTTTTATAACTCTTCCAGCAGTACTGACACCAACGGCTGTTGATTAAACTTATATATCCTGTACATTTAATCTGACTTTCATTATGGCCACTTCGTAAAAATGCCATGCAATGGACAAGTGATGACACATTGCAAGAACAAGGAATCCCTGCAAAGCCTCAAATTGTTTTTTTTTTCCTCCCTTATTTATAGTGACCGTGGTAAAGGCTAACTCTAAATCAGGTAGAATATTTGACAGCAAATGTTCCTATCTATGGATTATATATAACCCATCCTGAACACCAGATGAAAAAGGGATAACCCTAGAAAAAAGAAGGGCTTGCTTCCATGTAAATCATGCTACAAATTGGACAACACCCAGTGAGTTCATTGTTCAACCTCAATCGCGAAGGCTATTCGCATTTACTATTCCCCTGGAATCAATGTTAATTAAGGCTGACTGGGGCTATAAATCAGCCTTTGGTTTTTACAACTTAATTCAGCATTAAACATATATATGTAAATAAAAGGTAACTGATTAACCACTCGAGTTTTCCAGGAGTTACTGAGGTGATCTGTTTGTGTTTGAGTCCTGGTGTTACCTTTTGTGGTTTGCAGCAGGAAAAGACAAAGCCCACGGTGTGCCATATGTGCTCCGCAGCACTGTGACCACTTACACACTCGGCCTGCGTGCCCTGGGCGCTGGGCGTGTCGGCCTGCCCATGACATCCTGAAGGTCTCTCGATCATTTCTGTTCTTTTCCAAATGGGATGCGCCTCCTTCCTGGTACTAACGTTAACCTTATACACACACACACTCCCGAGACATTTTGGTGTTTAGAACTCTGAAAGACAACAGTCCCACCATGTAACTGCTACTTTCAGATTCTGCCCGTGGTTGATTATGTGCAGCCGCTGTAGATTTCCTTGAGAGATGCATATGACTGATGATGGAAGCATCCTGGGCCATCACACAGGGCACGTGACTGTTCACAGCCTTTGAGATACCGTAACATACAAAACTGACTACAAAGGAAAAGAACATTTAAAGTAATCACGTAACATTCCAAATTAATTTGAGACTCTGCTGACATGTAGTTGGAAGGAAATGATACACCACACTTTGGGTAAGACCTGCTGCTAAGAAGCACGGTGCATTGAGCTCAGGAGCACTGTTGTATGCTCATCAGTTTTGAAATCAAGCCAAGAGTAAATGTTTTCAGCACAAAGCAAAGCACGTTAGGCTTTGCAAATAAACAATTACAACATCGTGTATAAGTACCATCTGTCCCAGTTGGCTTACTAATAGTTAGCAACTTAATGTTTGTTATCAAACCATACAGGTAAATCATTATGAAGATACAAGGGAGAAGCATTCAGAGAGAAACTGATGCCTACAAAACGAGGCTGAACAATATACTCTGCAGTGCAGTGGTAACAGAACTTAGAGCGGGTAGAAAATATACAGGACTTTATGTTTTCTTCACTATTTACCACTAAGCAAGTACAAAACAAGTACTATTTGGCTGTCTGCGTAAGTGTAAAATTAATTCCAATGCAGCACAGCAGCTGAATGAGATTTGGTTTTCTGGCACTATCAATTCCCTCTTATGGTCACCCTGGAGCTAGTTCTGGATTTGGAAAGTGGGACCAATCTCTCAGTTCCCTGGGGATTCCTGCCTGCTCACTGCCTCTCTTTTTTGTATCATCTTCTCTAAAAACATACAGGAAAAAAAGTAATTTGGGATACATTAAGTCAGAAGAGCAATCAACACAGGTGGCAACAATGTAACTTTTCATTTCCTTTCCTGAAACTGTTCTCAAACGATGTGTGAGTGAAACGATGATCTGCATTCTTAATTCACTACTGCTTAGTGATGATGTCACCAGACACTCTTCAGGCTCCCCAGCTGTCTAAGTAAGAAGTTCGGGCAGTGGACAGACAGTGGCCCAGCTTCCAGCCCTTTGGAGGTGGAATTATTTTCCCATGGATTTAATAAACAATGTTTTTTACTGTTGCAGCTCCAGAAATGTTTTTTGGTACAGGAAGAGGATTTTAACATCCAAATAATAATGGCTTCCCACAGGAGATATGGTTCTGGATGAATGGAGGAATGAATGGGAATTTCCTAACTCAATTGATTTAGTAGCTGGTTATAGCTTCATTCCATCAAAGATCTTTTTTTCATATGTGGCTTTCTCCTTGGAGAGCCTTTGACGTTAAATCTGCAAAGATGGGGGAGGGGGCATTAGATGCCAAAGTACTTTATAAAGAAATCACAGCTGCTCGGCCCTCAGCATCTTCTTGTAGCTGGAGGCATTAAATACAGAATGGCTTTGTGTGTGTGTGTGTGTGTGTGTGTGTGTGTGTGTGTCTGATGGGGAGGGGGACACAACCATTTTAGAGGCATGCAAAAAATCCAGCAGCATCATTTCCCTTGGTAAATACTTCATAACATCACAGATATCGGGCACCTGTGCCTCAGTCTGGTCAGGAAATTTCATATCCTTTCCCATCACAGCAATTTCATTTCCTCTCCTTTGGAAACATTTCAGGAGTCCTAACGATTAGTACAACTGTAACAGAATGAAATAGAAGGGATTGCCAATCAGAGGTGCATCTTGTTTGTTTTCTCAGGCTTTGTTTTCCTTCACTTTTATGGCTGTCTCAATACAACAAATCTCTCACTTTCTAGCAGAGCATTTTGTCAGGCACTCTTGGGATCGACTGGAAACCAGCAGCTGGCTTCAGAATCAGCAAAAACCTGCTTTTATAAACAGGCATTAGGAAAGCAAAAGCCAGCCCCAGCAGGTCTACTGATGGCTGGTCAGCAACTGATCAGCAGCACTGCTGTTTTTCAGAGGGGGACTGTTCAGGCGAACAGTAAGAGTGCAATGCTTTTTGCTGGGAGCTCACAAACCCTGAGCACTGGGCACAGCCTCCCACATGTTCTCAGTGCTGAATCCTGCTTCTCAGGGCAGTCGGCACGGGAGCCTTCTGCTCAGCAGTGCCAATGACTGCACCACTTCCAGACAATGCCGCTCCATAAATCAAGGCTGTCCGTCTGGCTTGAGCATACAACCACAAATGGTTATCATGTTGTTCATTACAGTCACCGCAGAGCAGTGTTACTCCTGCTGAAGTGACCCAGATTTTGGTTCTTGTAATGAGATGCTGTTCATATATGGAGGAATTACCATTATCACAGTGAACTACGCGTAAATAAAAGTGAACTTTGCACTAAACTTAATTCTTGCAAGCAATCTCCTGTGGATGTAACTATCAGCTATTAAAGGTTCAATCCTGTCTCCATTAATCAACAGTAAAACTCCAACTGGTTGCAGTGGGAGCTGGATTGAGCCCCAGGTGACAGAAAAGTAATGGCAACAGTGTGCAGAGAGACGATGGCACTTGGAGACCAAGCTGTTTCACTGGAGACCAGACACCCACTCCCGACCCTGCAAAGGCCGAATGAAACAGAACGTGGTTGCTTCTGTGCTGACATCCTGGTTTGCCCTGGCTCTTCCCTCTCCCAGCCTCACCTAAAAAATGCTTTCCTAAAAATAAATAATTTATTGAAAGAATTGAGAAAGAAGAGCTCTTTTCTAAAGCTGCATGCATTCTGTTTTGTTTGCTCTAACTCATTTGTACCCCAGAGCAGGAGGATCATGCTATAGCCTCTAGACATGGCCTGCTATAAATGGAGGTTTCCTTCATAAACTCAAGCTGGAATTTCACTTAAGATACCTAGAGTTTAAAATCGAGCGTACTGGAGAATTTTAAACCTTACAAACATACTAAAGCAAGAGGATCAATAAAGCAGAAGTGGACAGGGACCAAAAAAAAACAACGAATGAGGCTGCTCTGGTTTCACTGTCAGTGCAGCAGCATGTCTGAATCTGGTAGAATTAAGTTTGTTCAGCCTCAGTTCTGTACTGGGGGTACCTGACTGGGTGAGAAGAGTTGAATGTTCAGGATCTCTGGAGATAACATCCAAGTAGCAACGCCTGAGCCAAGCCTACAGAAATCACACATGGTCCTTGACATCAGTGGAGTCTGGATCAGAAGCCAAGTATTTAAAATAAGTGACTACATCAAGGCCTTGGTGATGGGCAAATGAAATCAGGCTTCAGTGTGGCAGGCATAAAGCTGGAGGATCTAACGATGGCACTTACTGTGGGGGCGCAGGCTCTCTCCAGACCCTATGGCACTGGAGGAAAGGGAGGTGTTCCCAAGGGCTGCACGCACACAGGGGTGCTCAGTCAGCCCGTCAGTGCCTTTCTGTCCGGTGATGGGCCCACTGATCAGACGGGTAGTTTAGTGCTTCACGATAAATACATGATCCTCCCTGAGCCACTCACAGTTAGGATATATTTTGGGAATGGTATGCTACGAAATGGGCTTGAGTGGGTGGAGAAACTTGGGGAAACACAGGTTCCCTATGCAGCAAATGGTACCAGAGAAAGGCTGCTGTGAAAGTGAAATGTAACATGATTTTTTCTCCCCCCCTCCCGTGTCCCAAATCCCTCACACCAAATGTTTGCCCTGCCTATCTCCCTGTGTTAATTAGTCTTCTGTCTTTCTGGGAGTCGAGTCTGTTCTTTTGCAAATGGCAGCACATCAGACAGGGAAACCTGTCATGTTTATTTTCTAAGCTGTAGGGGGCACCCGTTTGAAAAAAATCCCTGCTTATCTAAACGTTCCTGTTTGTATGATTTTGAATTAGGAAGTTTGAGTAATTAGCTGAGGGGATTAAAGAAGCCTTTACAACATGCAGTAGAGGCTTTTGTTCCTTCCCCACAGGTATGTCCTGCACAAAATCCAGCCTGCCAGACAGCAATGGTACCTTTTCCTATTTTGGCTTCTCACTGCGCCACATGCTGATGGAGCATCCATTATCTCAATTTAGTCTCATTAAAGGGATTACTTGGCATCTGGTTGTTCAAGAAAATTCGCCTAAAAAGAAGAAATTCCAGACTGTATTTTCTGTTGAACTAAAGCCACCACAAACATTTCATTCATTTGGCCGCCCCCTTAAACCTGTGGAAAAAAGCCTCTACTTACAGCACATGAAGACTATAAAGTATTTTCTATTTTCAAAGAAACTTCAAAGTAATTCCTACTTTTTTAGGTTAATGAAGAATTTCTGTGCTGTTAGTGGCAAAGTATAGAAGCAACAACACTTTTCCTGCAGCTCACGTAATATTTCATGTATCCCTACAAAACAGCCTCCAGGCTTCCCTCACCCTTTCACGTTTTGCTGGAGAAGAACATTTACTGTCTTGCTCTGCACTGCGCTCAAGAACATTCTTTTCTGAAGGTGGGATGCCCCCAGAATTAAGTATGCTCCAGATTTCCACTGGTAACAAAAAAGCAATCACTGAATGACTTGGGCAGGGATGGCAGTGGTTTTTATGGAGCGTGATCCTCGATGGCTTTTACTGCAACTTGAAAATGAAACAATGAAACATTTCTAAGAAATCCATTAAATCAGGAGAGAAGGGGAGGGTGTCTTTGTTTACAGAATCAATTATTGAGCTGTCAGTGGGCTTTAATGAAGTTGTGGCTCTTAAGAACTTGATCCTGGAAACTTCCACAAGTGCTCATTTAAGGCTGTGGGAATGAGGAGGGGTTTGTACAAACAAGGTTATATCAGCCTGTAGTTCTCCTGTGTTTTGCATCAGCTGTGCTCTGTTGGTCTCATGCACTCCTTTTGCACAACATAAAGCAGGGCAATCTTTCTACCTGTACGCAGGAGACATATTCTTCCATTTAAAAGAATGCAGCAGATAATTTATAGGTAACTGTTTGCTGTTTTAAATGCTCATCACCAAAGAACACTCACAGATTAGCTGTGAGTATAAAAATATCCTCCTCCCAGAATTAAGGACACGGTAGGCAACACAAAAAAGTACACTAGGCAAATATATTCTGACTTAAAAGCTCCATTTGAGAAAACTACCTTACACGTGAGAAACTGCTGGAATGTCAACTTCGTTTGCAGTGGCCCCTTATGGCCTGATCACCCTCCCTGGCACGATAAATCACTGGCAAGATCCTTACCTTAACACGTTTGATCTCAGCTCAGCAAGACTTGGTTTTGATGTGAAGAACTCCAGATCTGTTAGGTCAGAGACAAATAGCAGAGCCACTGACCTGCAAAGTGCTAACTCTATATTAGACCCAAGTGAGCAGCAATAAGCTCCTGGAAAGCTTGCCTTCGCTTCTACTTTTTATTTTGAGTATCTCCAAAACCTGCACTTAGAAGGCTTTGCTAAATGATGCCAGTGATTTTTCCTTTCGTGTCATTATGTACAAAAACAAAATCCACTGCAGTCAAACAAACAAACAGCAGGCAGTATGAGAAGCATTATCTGTATAAGCTCAGAGCTACCTGCACAACAGGGCTACGTGACATCAAACTCAGTATTTATCATTCTCTTATTTGGTTTACATAAACAGTTTGCACTGGCCCTTTTCTACCTGGACCATGCTTAGTAAGAGGCATCACAAACAACAACATTACCAGTACACTCCTTAAGGTGACTGCAAGTGCCTGTATGTGCATGTCTTTACACACAACTTCAAATTACTCCTCAATAAAAATAAGTTTGTGCTCAAGTCTGAACATTCACAGAGCACACAGTGCTCAGTTTGCAGCCTCCGTTTGAAGCTATTCCTTATTATCCTGGTTAAACAGTCACTTATCTCTAGGACAGTAAGCAGGAGTGTTAGTCTACCAGAAAATTGGATGTTCTTAATGGGCTTTGGGGGGAGAATAGCTTTGCATCATCAGCATTAAGTTAAATCACATTAAGTACCTACTTACAACATAGGGATTACCACTTATGACATCTTTGGTGAAAGCCTTTAAAACAAATTGTGTTTGTTAGAAGAAGCTGTGAGATAACAATTCCCAGAAGTCTGATTTATAAACCTTTTTGCTCTTCAAGAAGATGCAAAGGAACACTACACCTCTTCTCTTATTCAACAGCGCAATGAAATCTCTCAGGCTGTAAATTCTTTTCAGTAAAGGGGCTTGAAAAATCTTTATTTATTTACTTGAGGATATTCCTCTGGAGAGAAGAAACCTTCAGCAAGATTCCCTGGCCTCAGAGTTCCATTCTGATTTCTCTTTCGGTTCTTTCTGCTGGTTGGCCACTGACTTTACTTACAGAAAACTGGAAAAGGCCATTATACTTTTTATTATGCATAAGGCTGATGGGGGAGAACTGGGCTTAAGCTGTCAAAGTATCCTGCTGTGCTTGGATACCTGACAAATTTACACCCTGAAGTACGCCGCGGTGCTAAGACTAAAATTGGATGTGTTCTTGGAAGAGCTGATTAGAGCTGATTACAGTCCCAAGCAAATAAACCACTTCAGGGTGTAGCAAAACACTGCCAACATTTAACATTTTTATGTATGATTGACAAGTTATTCCATATAGAAACAGAGGCCTGCATGAAAAATGATCTCTTCTATTTACTTTTAAATAGAAGCAGACCAGTAACTCTGAGCACGTAAATTAAAAACACGACCCTCACCTTATGCCAAACATGAAGTTCTAAAAATGTGGACTAAGGCAAAAACAAAACCTAACTACACAGAGATTTCCTTAAACGAGCAAAGTGCATTACAAGTCTTGTCAATAAAAAGCCTTCCGTAAAAAATGTATACTTGGTTCTGAGATTTTTTTTCCCACATTTCCTTTAAAATTCGTGTTTCTTTTCCCCTTTCCAACCAAACTCCCTTTTTCTCTGCTGGAGCTCCGTGTAATGATACCAGAATGTGGGCAGACCTCATTAGTCTCCCTGCTGTTTACAAGACAGGATTTATGCTCAGCGTAGTGAACACAATGACACATGATCACTAAATGGTGAAAACCACCACCAAGACTTAAACCTGAGGAATTTTTCACCCAGGAACTGCAAATTCTACTGGCATGTAAAGTTACGAAAACCAGTACTAATTACTGTGAACGTGTGTCACCCAACGCCCGGCTTTCTGTGAGGGGTATACGCCAATAACCGGCCATTTGTTAAAGGTTAATTTCATGCAACCTTTGGCAGTTATCTGGTATAAGATATGTCACCAATTCAATCCATTAAGTAATAACTAAATTCTCTTGGGACCTAGCTGAAGTCAAATGTTGTTATTCCAGGTTCACTGCTCTTAGTCTCCCCTAAGACCATTTAGGCAAACAGCTGGAAGAGCTGACTACAAAGGTTCCCAGTCACAGGGAACCACTCCAGGAAAGCAGGTAGAGGCTTCTAACCAGGAAATAAGTTATCAAGGATTTGTCCTAATGCTCCCTCAAGGAGAGAAATGAAATGAGACAGAGAGCAAGAGCATGAACTCATTTGTGTTTCAGCTAGAAGAACCCAAACAGAAAGCAGCTGGTGGGAGGAAGAGCTGTGCTCATCAGTTGCTGGGCACGTCCTGCACTTGCTCCTGGTTGTAATCTAAATAGCAGGGACTTCCTTCTCTCTGTGCTGAACTTCTTTACTAAGACAAAACATGTGAAAAGTGAATAAAACAATAACCAGAGGCAACAAACATGGTCTTCCAGCGTTGTTCCCACATTATAACAATGGAAATCCTCCTCCTAACAGGAAAGTACTGAAGGGAGCAATGCCACAAGCCTCATCAGAAGTCTGAATGCACATCTATCAGCAAGGAGGGCACTGCCTGCCAGACAGCACTCAAGGGAGTAACAAGAGAGTAACTGATAGAGCCACTGCTCCAAGTCACACCAAAGGAGAGCAAAGCACATGAAGAAAGGAGTCATTTTATGTACATACACAGGTGACTGCACGAACAACTGCATAATACCATATATAAAAGTACACATATAGCCAGCATGTAAACACTGACTCTGTACTTGCATTTCCTAAGAGAATAAGAGGACTTTTTTGGTTTTTTTCCCCTCTGGAGTGGGAGGGACTGAACATTTAGTAATACATCCTTCTTTCAAAAAAATTAATGAAACAAGAGTATGAAATATCAACTACTTCATATTCAATCTATCCAGAGAGGGTGCAAGTGTAGAGTCTTGCACCTGGGGAGGAATAACCACATGCATCACTGCAGGTTAGGAGATGCCCTGTTAGAGAGGAGCTCTGCTAAGAAAGACCTGGAGTTCCTGGTCAACAACAGGTTGGCCATGAGCTGGCAGTGTACACTTGGGGCCAAGAAGGTCAGTGGGATCCTGGGGTGCATGAGAACTGGGGTGATCTTCCCCCCTACTCTGCCCCGATGAGGCCACATTTGGAATACTGTGTTCTGAGTTCTCCAGTTCAAAAAAAGAGATCTCTTGGAAGGAGTCCAGCAGAGGGACACAAAGATGATAAAGGGCCTGGAGCATCTCCTTTATGAGGAAAGGCTGAGTAACCTGGGTCTGTTAGACCTGAAGAAAGTTGAAGGGGATCTGATTAATGTTCTAAAGGAAGGTGGGAGGCAAATGGATGAGGTCAGCCTCTTCTCGATGGTGCACAGTGGCAGGACAGGGATTAACGGCCTAAAACTTGAATGTAGAAAGTTCCATACAAACACATGGAAGAACTTTACAGTAAGGGTAACAGATCACTGGAATAGGCTGCCCAGAGAGGTGGTGGACTCTCCTTCTCTGGAGATATTCAAGACCCAACTGGCCTACCTGTGCAACCTATTGTAGAGTACCTGCTTTAGCAGAGGGGTTGGACTTGCTGATCTCTTGAGGTCCCTTCCAACCCCTGCAATTCTGTGATTCTGTGCTAAATATACAGGGCCTCATTGTTCAGGTGACTGTACAGGTTAAGTGCTCTGTCTGGATAGAAAAGGACTGGTGGAAAAGTAGGCTCCACTGGATATTGTTTCGTCTCTAACTCTTGGGGGTGTCCAAACTGTTACGCCCATTTGTCTGAGGCCAGGGAAGTTTTCAAAACATAAAACTGAAAGCCAGTTCCTTTGAGCTGACCGACTTCTACAGTAATAGAAGTAGAAACAGTAGCTGCAGCCTGCTGCAGGGAACCTGCTTTAGCAGGGGGTTGGACTCGGTGATCCCCAGAGGTCCCTTCCAGCACCTACAGTTCTGTGATTCTCGGATCAAAAGCAGAGCCTAGAAGCAAGAGACAGGTGAGAGAGAGAAAAAAAGTATTTTCTTGGCAACAAAGCTGACTCAGTAGTGTCTGATTTGGATATTTTCAAAGTAGAATTACTTATACAAAATTTGGATTATCTCTCTTCAAAGTAAAATAATTTGTGTGCACTTTGAATATCAGTCATTTAGACTAGAAAGACACTCAGAAGTTGTGGTATTTCTCCTCTGGCTGTAGAAATCTCAATCAGTGTAAAATCCTGATTCTGCTTTAATGCAGCAACATTTGTGCTTCATGTTAAGCTGACAAGTTCTCTCAAATTCACCACAAAACATATCAGACTCGCAGAATCATAGAATGGCTTGGGCTGGAAGGGAAGATCACCCAGTCCCAACCCCCAGCTGTGGGCTGGCTGTCACCTAACATCTCAGCTGCCCAGGGCCCCATCCAACCTGGCCTTGGGCACCACCAGGGATGGGGCATCCACTCTGGGCAGCTGTGCCAGGGCCTCACCACCCTCTGAGTAAATAACTAACATCTAACCTAAATGTCCCCTCTTTTAGTTTAAAAAACTCTTCTAGAAGTCTGTCTGGTTTAACAAGGGATCCTGGCACTGACACGGACCTGCTGTCTCAGATAGTCACGGTTACACTCCTACAAATTTAAACTCCTCCATCTGTGAAGAAGCCTTCCCACTAGTTTTACAGTGAGACTGAATCAATTAATGCTTTCTAAAAGCGTTGTTGGAAGGAGATGAATATTAACGTTTGCAGTTGCATGATGCTAGCTAAAAATTTCTTTGCTAACAAAGAGATTTTAAAATTGCTCTCCAAGGGCTGGACCACCAAGGCTAGGCTATCATCAACACGTTTAGTGGTAGTTTCGTATCACTATTTCAGAGGAAAAGTGAAAAAGCAGAGCTTGATTCTCACCTCTTAGGACAACAGCAACCCACAGACATCACAAAAGACAGAAGAAGCCATTAAGTAGCTGTGGTAAAGAAAGCGTGGTAAAGATAAAACGAGGATGACCAACAAAACATCAGCACTGATGGGAAACGGGTGAAAGCTTAGCCAGATGTCCTGGAAAAAAAACGGTGCGTGTCTCTAAGGGTCTGTGCAGGCCCTTCTGGTCCAACTGGTTACTGCTGCAACCATATGTCACAAGTGAAGAAACTGGAGAAAATAAAATAAACCTCTTGATTTGCAAAGGCAGGTGGTAATTTCTCTATAGTTTCTTAACTACCCAAAAATAAACTCAAACCATTTCTGTTACAACTGAAAAGACGCATGAGGAAATGTAAAATGTGCATGTTATGGTGTATGGTAAGGTCTGAACACAACCAGTGGAACAAGGACAATGCTTTTATTATGCCTGGGTGCAAAGAACATTTAAAATAAACTTCAGGAAAGTTCTGAGTAACTAAATGAAACGGGTCTTAAAAAAATAATTCTATGCATCCAACTGTCAGTTACATAAATGCCTCCTCATATCACTTTGACAGTGTAAAGACGTATTAAAGCCAGTTTAAATCTAATTTCTATTTTAAGGACTTTTAGCACTTTCAGAATGTTAAATGAGAATGAGGTGCAATGTCACGGGAAGTGCTTCAGTGATTGGGCTGAAAACTAGATCACAATTTTCTTCTAGGTCATCTTATAATTAGGAAATAAAACACAAGTGTCGATAAACGAGCATAAGAAACCTAAGTGTGAAAACGGGTGATCTGGCCTACATCACAGAGAGGAAAAAAATAGCATTTTTTGAACATAAGGGGATGAGAATTATTAGAGACGTACGATGATTTCTAGCTATAAACTATGTAAAAAGTACGAGGCAGGCTGTGGGGAGGGGCAAGCAACTCTGTCAGCAAGGATTTCCATAGACAGTCTATGGGACAGAAACATTTGGGAGCCAGAGGCATAATGCACCTCCATGGATATAGAGGCAGGGTAGGCCATGAAGTACAATAGCAGGAGCAAATACTGACTTCTGGATCCAAGCAATTGAAGACCACGAAGCTTGAAAAAATACTGGAAGGCTATAGAAGATGAGTGCAACAGCAACTGCATAATAGATCAGTGAGAGCTGCATTGAAACACTGTCTAAAGAACATACAGTTCTCTATATCCTAATAAACAACATCTGACATTCCTGTCAAGGGCTAAAAACTGTGTCTGAAGCCCTAAGAAATGGTTACCACATAAATAATCCTGGCTTTATTGCAGGAGAAAAGCACATGGAGAAGCTCCACTCTCTGGGATACTGAACTTAAAGAAAGGAAGCTGTTTTTCAAAAAAGGAAGTAACTCAGAAACTCCCTGCTTGAAGCTAGGAAATTAAAACCCATAGAATCAGCATGTAGGCTTAAGAATGTAAAGGAGTCAAAGATCTGCATTCCCAAGACTAAAAATGGGAAGCAGAAGCAGGAAAATGAGGTGGCTAAGGAGAAAAATAGCAGAGGAAATGCAGGTCAAGGAACAGGAAGAAAGTGCTAACTCTAAAAGGCTGCAACACAAAATGAAAATTACAAACTTAGTAAATATTGTGAAGAAGAATATACCAAGAAGTTCAACCCAATGGAAAAGCCAAGAAAAGTTTAATAAAAAACTACATACAGGCTGTGGCAGAGCTACCAGATTCCCAAAACAGCCTGGCTATAAGGCGTACAAAGAAGAATACCAGAAGTATTTCCTAGAAATGGCTGCTGATTTGGGATGTCTCCATGTGGCAATATCAAAGTGGATGATATGCCTGGCCAGAATGCGATGCATGTTGTGGGGCAAGGGAAGATAAGCAGAACTGGAGCTTGCCTACAGATGACAGATACAATGCTTGTCCTTGGGGATGTGTCTTTACCAAAACCCTAACACCAGCAGTACACCAAAGATCATTTAAAGACCATGCTTCACAGTGCTTCAGTCCCACGTATACTGCAAACAGCTGAAATTCAGTTCCTGAGAGAAATCCCAAATGCAAACTTCTCTCAACTCTTCCAAGTTAGAAAGCTGATGCATCAGGAATTACATAAGAGCCACTACCAGGGTGATAGTGATGAAGATGGTGATGTATTAAGTGCTGTTTTTCCCGCTGCAACTTGACAGAGCAATGCCACAGCCCAGACCTGCAAGGACATTCTAAGTGGAGAGATGATATTTCAGATAAAACATAGACCTGACGCTCTGACCAGCTCTGCTCACTTCAGGACAAATTTAAGACCTGCTGACCTACTCACAAGAGGATATATGACAGTCCAGTAACACCTGCATTTACCTGAAATACATGTAAATAGCTCTGCTTTGGAAATAAATTAGTTTTACTTTAGAGTGCAGCCTTTGTGCAAATGTGTTTCAATTTCCATAGAGACAGGCACTTTCTGATAACTAGAGTCAAAATGGAGGGGTTTTGTGTAATCACTTTTAGGTGACCAAAGCACAGCATGTGGACAGCATCTTCCTAGCACCCAGCTTCCACCAGACGCTGCAGTCTGCTCTCCCACGCACCTCCTCCTATGCCTCTGCAACTTTCCAAATGGATCTGTACAACTTTTAAATTGGGGCATACTGAACATCCATGTGGATATTAGAAAAGCATATCCTTTCTGTAAGCACACCACCTGCTGTTAGCCTCTGCACAGCTGTCCCACTGGCTTCACTTTAGGTTCTGAATACAATTCAAGGTCTCGATTACCCACGAATCCCTCCCAGATTAAGGTCTATATACTTGAGTGGTCAGCTCTGTCCCTGTGTTTTAACCTCCAGATGAGGTCAACTGAGATTGAACTGACCTTAAACATTTTCATGTGGGTCACAGAATTTGGTTCTCTGTTCTGAAATATTTTCCCACTTCCTTCCAACAAAGCTGGAATGTATTATGTTTCAAGTCATAAGGTAGAAATCTAATTCACTAGGCTATCTGAGAAATGGACTGACTTCAAGTAAACAAGAACGAAGCCCTTTTTTCTTCTGTCATTTGGAGACTACTTCACCAATGCTATTGCAGCAACTCTTTGATGTGGCTTCACGTATCATACTTTTAATAATGAAATACTCCTATATTTAAAGCTTAAGTATACTCTATAACTTGAAATCGATGTGTCACATTCACATCACAAAGGCAGATTGCTATTAAAGTAACAGAAAATATCCGTCAGTAGAAATATGGCTTTAGACAAATTCTGAAACACTGAACCTGTGTTTGGGGAAAAAAATACAAAAGCAGGCATATGCAGTCCAAACAGGAATTCATCTCTTCATCTGAATAATCATACAAGCCATCAATGATTGGGTCCTTAGGTGGCAATCATTTTTTAAACTTCATCTTTCTCCTCGTGTATATATATATATATATATACCGTAGTAAGGCTTCACACAGCTATTTATGCTCCTGTTTGTGTCCAAGTAGGGATGCCAGCACGTCTGAGGATTCCTCAGCAGAATCCAAAAAAGCCCTGCATGAACTGGCAACTTCCTGAACACTCTTTAAAAACCTTTACACATTTACGTTTAATTGCTTTCTTAAAACACTGTCTCAGTATAAATGCATTTTTAAGAGTGTTTCTTTCAGCTGAACTAAAGCTGATGTTTTGGTGACTTGTTTCTACTCTAAAAAAAAACCAACATAAAAGGCGTGTTTTAGAAATTCAGAGAATGAAACAATTTGCAAAAAATAAACAGCAACATGATACCATTCAGGCAGTCTTAGGAAAAAATAGCCTCAGAACTGTACAAGAAAAGGGATTTTATGTAGGATCTGACTCAGAATTTATGATACGGACCAATGAACTCATCTTTTGTCATTTACCTCCGTAAACTCGCAAGATTTCTTGGAAGATAGTTAGTCAGATGAGGAGCAGAGATGAATCAGTGGATATAATTTATTTAGACTTTAAAAAGGCTTTTGATGATAAAGTCCTTAGCAAGAGGCTATTAAGGAAAGTTAGTAACCATATGGTGAAAGATAAAGTTCTGCCATGGATTAAAAAGCGGTTAAGAGATAAGATAAAGACTAGAAATAAATGGATAATTCTCCCTGGAAAGAGGTTAATAGCAAGGTGCCCCTTCATTACAGTGACTAGCAATCAATATCATGGTTCACCTGCTCTAGCAGATCATTAACGGTAAGGTAACATACCTCGTAGATAAGAATACTCAGACTAAGCCAAGTACCAAGGAAAGCACAATTAGAACTGAAATTAAAAGCTGTTTGTACAGGTCAGGGATAGATGAAATTTGCCGGAGGTAACAAGTGTGGGGCAAAGCCTGCTGGAAGGGATGGTTCAAATTACGTTTAGATAGTGATATGCCCCAATGAGTTGTAATGCCCATTGACAGTTTATCGAAGGCAACTGTTAATGTGCATAGCAAAGAAGGGAAGAGAAATAGATATGGCACTTGGAAGAACAAAGCAGTTTATGGCAATGAATATCTTCAAACTGGCAGAGCCCATTGAGGTCTGCAGGGAACAACTTTGCACTTTCTGATCAAATCTTTGCTGTATCTGACATCATGAGCATTCTTGGAGCAGCAACCTGAATACTGCTTTTCCTGCACAACCATCCTGCCTGCTGGGCTAAGTCAATGTATCTGAGGACTAATACATACAAGTGGATTATCCAACAGGAGAGAATAGGAGACTCTTTCCAAGGATGGCTAGAGCTAGACAGCATTGACAATTGAGATCTATCTATTATGAGAAAGTAGGGATCTGAATTCAAGTTTCTGCTCTATTTGCTCCAGAGCAGAGATATGCATTTGGCTCTTTTTCAACTCAGGCAAGTGCTCTGATTGTTACTGACCTCCTGGCTTTTGTGTGCAAACAAATACATACAACATTTGTATTGGAAATTTGAAATCATAAACATTTTGGCAGACTAGAAAAACACAGTTTCTTTCAGTGCATAATCTGACATTATCTGCTGGACAAAGAGGGAAATTTCCCCTAGCCAGCAATATTGTCTTGTATATTTGATGCATGCAACTGGTTCACATTTGCTTTGAAGATTCTGTCCTTCTCTAAAAATTCAGCACAAAGAGGCCACTGCTACAACAGTTACCTACTCAGTGACACAGGAGTTATCTAGTCATTGCTTGTTTCAGCATGATTGTTTTTTATATATATATAAATGCTCTTTAATTAACACAGCTATAGTAGAGGTACCGAAGTGAGCAAAGACAGGAGATTGGACATATTTTAAGACTTCAATTGTGTCTTGATCCCTTATGAATAAGCTGGGTAAATCTGGTTTGTGCAGAGAACCTTAAAGGTTTGGGGAGGGAGCCCTGTGTTCAGCCTGTTAACTGGAAAAGTGCATACAGTGTGCAACTGCACCGTGGGCTGATGGCTTGTACTACCAACCGCAGCGTATGTGCACACTAGAAGAGGGTCTAAACTGCAGACTCAAACAAGATAATTCAAAATGTGGCATATACCCTAAAATATCATGTATACAGAGGGACATGTATGATACCAGCACAGGTGCTGAAATGCTCCACAAGGTGAAAGCAATGATGTTCCATTTGACTACTGCTCATGCAATCATCTCTCTAATTTTCTGTGCCGCATCTCTTGTAACCCGTAGTCACTGAGCTCACCAGAAAGGTCAGCTAATTCCTTCAAGCACAGGTATCTGAAACTGACTTGAAAAGTAAGGCATTAAAATAGTGAGCTTATTCATGGACAAGAGGGAAAAGCATGTATTCACCACTTCCCTGAGATTTTTGCCAAAGCTCGCCTCCAGTTCAACACATCTCAAAGACTCTGCATATTTTTCTAAATAAAAGAGTTGTCTTATCTCCTATTTTAATGTCAGTCTGGAATTCTATCTGAGAAACACGTGCAGGAAATGTTGGTGAAAAAATGTTTGTAATATTGCTCTGAAGCAGTCATTTCTGGACAATGCCAAGAAAGCACAACGAATAAAGAATGAATAAAGCACGGAATAAAGAAACGCAGCAACAAAACATGTCAAGCCACAATGCTTATTGTATGAGAATTTGAAATTTATCTGCTAGTTGCTGTCTACTCAGAAAGAGTTGGCCCACACTTGATACAACCTGCTGCCTACAGTTAGTTTCAGCACTGGATAGGTAGACAGCCCGGCTAGTTTACCTGACCTGTGTTTAGAAATTGACCTGTTTTTATCCAGTGATGCATGAGTAGAGGCACATCCTTTTACACAGGTCAAAAAAGATGATCATCAATCAATTCACAACCTATTATTACTAGAGAAACAGTTCTGTACATCTTCACCACCACAGTGCTGTATACTTCAACCCCTTATACCACCTCTTACAAAAAGTACCCAAAGACCACAATTTTTCCACTTTCCCTCACGCTAAAATTCCTCACCTCCTTCATAGACCTAAAGCAACAGGCAAACAAGAAACAAAACGTCCAGCTGGATTACTGTCCTCAACATGATGCAAACTGAGAATGCCTGTTCACCAAGTTAGATGCAGCAGTGACAGGGCTCAGAACAGAACAGAAAGGCAGGGCTCTCACCTTCTTCTACCAGCTGCTGCCTTTTCAAGTCAATACAATTTACTAAAACCACCATGAAAATACTTTGTGAAGCAGATTTGATCTTACCATAACACAGGAAGGATAACCACATGCTGTAGAAAACACCTTTTGTCCATTAGATGGAGAATTTAAGGGAAGGAAACATCGCAAAGGACTCAATTCATTGGACTGCTTCCATGTCAACCATCAGATACTTGGGAAATGTTCCAGTCCCAGGAGAGAAAGGATGGAGTTTCATAAGAATGTGAAAGAGGAAGACATCAGCATCTCGGTCTCCCTCCAGTGCTATTAAGTTCTGGAAGTTATCAACTCTGAAATGGGCTTGCTATACACAACGTGCTAATAGCATGTCCTTAGTGGACAACAGGCTAAGGCTTATCTCACACACCTGGTACCTCTGGGGCACCCCACTGCAGGCAAGTTTTTGGCACCAATTTGACACTAGCAGGAGTACAACATACTGCCAAGGAGAGGGCTAGATCCCCCCTGCAAACCCTCCTACCCCCGTATTCCTTTATGCACGAAGCACAGCACGGCCACCAAGCTCCTGACAGGCCTGGGGGGGGCTGGGTGTGCCACAGGGCTGTGCAACAACCTAATTCCATGCAGTACTGGAACATCCCCTGTTCTGTAAAAGCAACTCATCTGCAAATGTTAACACTAAGACGTAAGGAATTAAAGAGGCTTCACAATGAGGAGAATCTCACACGTAGCAGCCTTAGTATTTGCTAACCGCACAGAAAAACCCCTGTGAGTTTACCACTGATCTCCACATCTGCTCAGAATGTGGCTTCTCCCATCGTGCTCACCAACACACGTTATCTTTCCCAGAGCCCGTTCCAAAGCATTGACAAGGTGTGAGAAGTACTTCTGATGGCTCTTTTCTCCAAGAAGCACGCTCCCAACACAGAAGTCACAACACAGTGCTGCTCGTATCACACAACAACAAGCATCAGGTAATTTCCAGCGCTAAACGAGCACCTTTTTAGTGACCAATGAAAATCGTGCTGCCTTAGAGCTTGTTGTACATCAGGTGTGAGATCGGAAGGACTTAACACAGTTTTCTGCTCATTTCAGAAAGCCCAGAGGAATATTACACGCGTCCCATTAATTCCACTGAACAGCCAAACACACGCAAACTGCAGATACATGGGCAGTATTTATTTCATCTGTGTTCTTCAAACAAGTTTTGCTAATACTTCTAAGGATACCGTAATATTTTAAAGATGAAAGAAAGGTAAGTATATATTTTTTCCACTGCACACTGGAAATCTTAGCAAATCTAATTTAAGGATTCCTGTGGCTTTAACATGTTCTGTCCTAACAAAACTGTCTTCATTATTTTCCAATTCCTGAATTCTGGAGGTGGAATTGAATCGACAAAACATATTTTAAAGTCACTTAGATTAACAGTTCACAGGTGCCCCTCTCTTAAAGAATTAACACTCGAATGGTTAAGATTTTACATGCAGAGACAGAAGTAATAAGGAGTTCAAGAATTCTGGGTCCTGGACGTGTATTTAAAATTCTCAGCTAAAAAGCAGAAGCTGCTAGGAATGCTTACAGATGCCTGGTTTTAAAAGGCTGGAGGTTTTTGTTTTGCCTTCTTTTTGGTCAAGTTCTTTATTCTACAGTTATTTATTGTTTATGGAAGTTGTTGGGCATTTAAGACACGAAGCGACCACTCCCCCACACGAAAGAATCGAGTTACAATCCATTATTTCATTTTTGATTGTTTTTCTTTGTAATAGGTGGGAAAGGGGATCCTGGATAAAAGCCCTGCCCAAGACACAACTCCAAACTGAAGACTCCAATTATCTATAAATCACTTATATTTCCTGCAGAGAAAAAGGGGGGAGGAAAGAGACAGAAAAGCAGAGACAGAGGATACACCAAGTGAAACATTCAGTGCTTGTCCTAAACCCCATTTCTCTCACAAGCACTCAGGAGTTACCTGATATCTCAAAACCCACTCCAGAAGAAACGGGTTGCTGCTGGTTTTGGATTAATATTGAAAAGAAATAACTTTCTTCTACTTGTCACAGTAGCATAAAATGCATAGCACCTTACAAATTTCTGAGACAACAATAAACTTCAATTACAGGCTGCCATCCAGCTTAAATCCTCAGAAAGTGCACTGTTAGTGGCTGCTCTATTTTTAAAGGATTTTTTGAACCGATTTACAGGTTTTAAAATGGAGAAGTGCAAATACACGTCCTGTGCAAACTGACGGTGATGCTGCTAGCGAATACTAACCACGGAACGCTCCTGATGCCTGTTTTACACTGAAACCAGCAGTAAGGAAAAACCACGCCAAGCACTTTGCAAAGTATCACCGCTCCAAAGTGTAACACCACACAACATCAAATAACTACATTCCTTATTTCATTAAACAATTTTCAAATGAATTATATGCAGGAAAACGTGCATCTTTAAATCTGCATACTGCAGCTCTCATTAAAATGCAATGAAACCTAAAATAGTTGAGCTTCCTCTGAAACATTCTTCTAGAACATGAAATAGCTGTAACAAATTAGAGAACAAATTAGTTTTGGCACCCGCTTAAGAAAGAGAAAAGATGAAAACCTTTTCAAGTGATGATACAAAAGAAAAAACATTACGCTACATCGGCCAAACTGATTTTCCTATCAGTTTAAAGCTCCCGAAGTTGTATTTCCAGTAGATAAAAATGTTATCACCTTTTCCCAGCACCGATGAGCTTTATTTTCCTATCGAGTTACTCAGTAATTAAAACAAAGTCTGACACGTTGTAATCTGTTTGTACAATACATCTGAAACTTCCCCAGCAGAAATAAAGCATTCTTTAGTTGAAGGTACTGAAGGTGCGAAGATTCAAGGCATAAAGACAAATTAAGAAAATCAAATTGCATTTACCAATAAATGATTGTTCTTGAAGCTCATTTTAATCCACAAAAAACAACTCAGTCCCACAGTAACAGCAGATCCTTCTGCCTACCAACCCATCAGGATGAATGCTGTTTCTCTTTATGAAAATTAGTCTCAAAGGTCAGTAGGAAAAAATACGTCTTTTTGTAATATTGTTCAAGGGTGTATTCAGATATCATGGAAGTTAGCAAAGAGACCTGTGCAGTGCCGTTAACAACCTGGCAGCATTAGAAGTCCTTTGGGAACTGTAAGAAAGTCCCTTGGGCACACGGGGTAATTCAAGAACAAAAATATTTTTATTTTCTAATTGAGAAATACGGGTATGTATAGTAACTTCCTCTGAATTACATCAAAATCAACTGCAGCATTAGGAACTACTGATTCTGCACTGCGAATAAAACTCCAACAGCTCTGTACGAAATCTCCAGTTAGAGAGAAGTGGCAGAGCCAGTCCCAGCAGATCTCATTTGTTTTTCTATTACCCTGTGGTTTTTCAGATGATTAGAGGGCTAAAAATCTGCTTCCCTTATTACAGACTCAAGGCAGCCTCTTAATATTTGGGTTTTCTTTGCTTTTTTTCTTTTTTTTTTTTTTTCTTATGTCTGTGCTCAAGTCAGTTAGGGCAGATTACAACTGATTTCAAGCGAGACTTTCCCTACCAGAAGAAAGGAACACAACTTACCTTCGTGTGTTTGATTTCAAGGTTGAGAGTGGGAGAAGGCAGCAGATGGAGAGATGCCATCAGAGCGGCAGGATCTGCCTTCACCTCCCCTGGCATCTCAATTTTACTGGAAGTCATAGTCTCGGGGGGGATACGGAGCAGCCGAGCCCCCCTCTCTGACCCGATGTGCTGCGCTTTGGGCTGTTCCCCCCCTCCCCCCCGCCTCCAAAGCCCAGCGCTGAAGATGTTGCTCTCCTCCTCTGTATATAGGCAGGTGTCACGCCGGGGCTCTTCTTATTGGACATGGGAGCAGAGGCAGGGGGGCAGGTCCATCCTACCTAGGCCGACAGCGGCACAGCCCCGCTCACAGCGCGGCGCAGCCTCCGCCGGGTCCCACCGCACCGCACCGCACAGCCCAGGGGCACGGAGCAGGCGGGGGCGGCACTGGGGAGCCCGGCGGGAGGGCACCCAGCCTGCGGTGTTCCCACTCGTCCCTCCGGGGGGAGGCGCGGAGCCCGGCGAGGCCCCCGGCCCCGGGCATCCCGCGGGGAGCGCCGGCCGCAGGGGGACAGCGCCGGGTGAAGCGGGGCCTCCCTGGGGAGCCCTTACAGAGCGCGAGCTCCCCGGACACGGCGGCCTCGCAGCCTGAAGCTGAGCTCCGCGCTGCCTCCCGCTTAGCCGCGGAGCCGCCCCTCACGGGACGCGGAGAACACGAAGCGGCCGGTGCGCCGGCCAGGCGAAGCGCGCAGGGCAGCGCTCCCGTCCCCGCCCCCTCCACCCGCTCCGTTCCCCACAGAACGCTCTCCCGGGCGCGCAGCACCTGACGGCCGCGCCGCTCCCCCTCCCGCCGCCGTGCGCGCGGCGAGAGAGCCCGTCCCGGGCTGCCTGACTCGCGCGTCCGCACCGACACCGAAGCGTCCC